>QLSR01000052.1:396044-458805 GCA_031780015.1 Citrullus colocynthis
TTTTTTTTTTTTTTTTTTTTCTTTTTTCCCCTGAAGTTAGGTAATTATTATATGATGTGAGGTGAAGAATCATTATTAGATAAAAATATGTATATAATTTAATTTATGAAACTCTCAAAATTAATGTTGAAAATACTTAAGAAATCTAGATGTAAATTAATATTAATAATTAGCGTGTTTCTTAACAATTACAAGTGCAGAAATATGTCTATTTATTGACGTTATAAGTTAAAGATAAACTAATGATGTTCCTTTAAAAAAAAAAAAATTAAAAAAATGATGATAAACTCAACAACTTCCTTGGTCTCATCATCATTCCCAAAATGCTATATCTCTCTATCTATTTAGATCGATTTTTAAAATTATATTTTCTTCATTAATTAAAAAAATGAATTATTTAAATTTTAAAAGGTATATATTTTTAACACATGGTCTTCAACTCCAATATGAAGCCACTTCTTTCCAAAAAGGAAATATATAGAAAATTACAATACGTGTAATGAAATATATAAACCTTTACCAAATAAATAAAAATATAAAGAGCAAAAAATTGTAGAAAAAAGAAAAAAGAAAAACTCGTTTCCAATATAAACGGTGAGAGTTGAAAACTCAAAACAAAATAAAAATCTACTTAAAATATTATTTTAAATTAAATACTATTGAAGATTTTAATTTGAAGTACATATTGAGAAAAAGAAATGCAATAAACTTAATAATTTACAAAACAAAAAAATAGTAAAAAAAAAAGAAATATATATAAGTTTTAAATACTACTCTGGTCCCTCTACTTTTAGTCTTAATTTATTTTGATCTCTATACTTTCAAAATGTTATTTTAATCCCTCTATTCTGAATGTTGATTTATTTTGGTCATTGTATTTTCAAAAAAATGACTATTTTAGTCCTCTCATTTTTATTTTTAATTCATTTGTAAAAAATCAAAATAATAACTCTTTAAAAAATTGATTTTAAAAATACATAAGACCAAAATGAATTAAAGTAAAAATTGTATTAGACCTAAATAAATAAAAATATATATATAAAAATTAAAATAATATCTATAAATTAAAGGAAAAAATTTAAATGCAATCCTCCTCTATTGCATTTAATTAAAAATTGCTACGTGACAATTATATATATATATATATATATATATTAAAAATTGTGGTGGATATAGAATGGACGAAAAATGAGTTGTGGGTAGATAAAGGATAGAGTAATAAAAGTGGGGCCAGAGGATCTGACGTGGACCGAATATTGGAATGGGCCGTGTATTACAGCCCATTGCTAATAATAACACCATCCACGTGCAACCAAAACTCTCCTTAAAATCAGATCTCCCCTCTTAAATTAATGCATTTTTTTTTTCTTTTTAAAAGAACAAAATAATTTTATAACAAAATACTTTGAACTAAACTCATTTTTTGGTGTGGATTATGAATGTGAAATAAGGATATATATAATTTTATACATAATACTTTGAGAAAAAATATCTAACTTACTTAGATCCCCTTTGTGTTTTTCTTTAAAATTTAAATTAATTTTGAAGAAGAAGATGGAGTTTAGCTTCTAATGAGACAGTAGTAAAATAAAATAAAAGTATAATAGCATTTTATTAATAAATTTTTAAATGAACTCGCTGATTTACTTTTTCAAAAAGAAAATTGTGATCTACTTGGCAACTTAAGCATGTTTTAATAAGTTGAGCGAAGCATAATTCTATTAATAAACGGTTGTTTCATCCTAAATATATATATGAAAAGAAAAGAAAAACAATTATAAAATAAGAAAAGGGTCCAATGACGTACCTCGACAGGGGTAAGATGTCTAAGGTAAAACATATCGACGGTCTCCGGCACACCGGAGACGGTTCTAGCAATTTTCCTGCAAGCTTTGGAGTCTCTAACACATGAGCTAATCTTAGCCCAGTACGTATCATCGGCGATGCGGTCCCGGAGCCAACCAGAATAGTCTTGTAAATAGTAGTCGAAATAGTTGCGGTTAGGGAGAGGGCGGCCGGAGCCTTTCTCGGTGACGGCGTAAGCGAAGATGATGAAGCCGACGAGGGCGCCGATGACAAAGAACATGACAAAAAGGTAGAACCACATGAGGAAGGTGTTGCGGTAGCAGGCGCCACCGAAGCCGGCAAGAGAGACGACCATGATGGCGACGCCGATGCCGATGAGGGGCCACTGGAGGAACTTGAGACAATCGGTGGTGTTAGCTCGGCTGCTCAGCCACACGCCGCCGCCGATGATGGGGAGGGAGAGGAGGAAGGTTATGAAGTTTAGGAGGCCGATTAAGTGGTTGCTGGCTCTCATGCTGGTGGGATAATAATAATAATGTCTCTTTTTTTTTCTTTTTTTTTTTTTTTTTTGCTTTTTTTTAATCATCTACCCTTATCTCCTTTTGTCAATCTCCTACACATGGACAAACTAGTAATTTCATACATCTAATGAAGGACAATCTCGTCATTCCACCTCCCATTGATTATACTCAAAAATCCAATTACAAATCCCCACCTTCTTCTTCTTCCTTTCTTCCATCCCCATACAACACAACGCCATGAAACCAATATAAAAACCATTCTCTCTCCAAAAATCAAAACAACCAAAAAAAAAAAAAAAAAAAAAAAGGAAAAAAAAAAAAAAAAAGAAAAAAAAAAAAAAAAAAAAAGGAAAAAAAAAAAAAAAAAGAAAAAAAAAAAAAAAAAAAAAGGAAAAAAAAAAAAAAAAAGAAAAAAAAAAAAAAAAAAAAAGGAAAAAAAAAAAAAAAAAGAAAAAAAAAAAAAAAAAAAAAGGAAAAAAAAAAAAAAAAAGAAAAAAAAAAAAAAAAAAAAAGGAAAAAAAAAAAAAAAAAGAAAAAAAAAAAAAAAAAAAAAAATACAACCTAAGAAACTAGAGGAATTAACCCTAAACAAAAAACTACTTCTAAGTTTTCCTAAATACTTTCTGTTTTGGTTGATTTTAATTCTAAGTCCTTTAAATTTAACCTATACTTTATGTCTACCTATTAAATTATTTTAAATGGAAAAATTTGTAATAAATCGCAATAAACTACTATTTAGTTCTATCACGTAGTCTATCGCAGATAGACAGTAAAATTTTGTTATATTTATAAACATTTTGATTTTTTATACTGTATTTGAAAAAGAGCCTTAATATATATTCACAAATTTTATTGGTTAATTGTTAACTCAATCAAGTTCAATGCTATTTTTAACTTAACTTAATTTTAAATTCAAATTCAAATTGTATAGGTGAGTTAGCGTTCTTTGAAATTTTTAACAACGTTAGTTAAATTTTTATTATTATTTATTTTAGTGGGAATTTCAATGAACTAAAATCCTGCAAGATTTTTAAATTGAGTTGGATTTTGTTATTTTTGTTTAATCGGAAGGAAATAGAGATAAATAATCCATATTTCTATGGTTGGATTTTAAACCATCCTTAGAGAGAAATAACATTCATTTTTCAAAGGAGAAGAAGAACACGAAAAAAAAAAAAACATAGGCCCAAAGGTATAAAAGAAAATGGGCTACAACTCAATAAGAGTTGAAATTTTGAAGACGATTTTTTTTTTTTTTTTTTTTTTTATATATTTTGTTTTTTTAAAGAAAAAAATAATAATGTTTTTTTTTTTTTTCTTTTTTTTTTTTTTTTTTTTTTTTTCTTTTTTTTTTTTTTTTTTTTTTTTTCTTTTTTTTTTTTTTTTTTTTTTTTTCTTTTTTTTTTTTTTTTTTTTTTTTTCTTTTTTTTTTTTTTTTTTTTTTTTTCTTTTTTTTTTTTTTTTTTTTTTTTTCTTTTTTTTTTTTTTTTTTTTTTTTTCTTTTTTTTTTTTTTTTTTTTTTTTTCTTTTTTTTTTTTTTTTTTTTTTTTTATGACTTAAGTAAAAATGTACCTCACTTTTTTAAAACGAGGGTTTTGACCATTTACTTGAAACATTGAGTGAAATTATCAAAATAAACCCCTTGTGCTCATGTAATCTCGCTCTTGACTCTCCTCTGTCTCGCTTTTTGAATATCTCATTTTTTTTTTTAATTTTGAAATAGAGATTTTGACTAAAATAAAAATTTTATTTAGTTTATTGTTTTAATAATTTGATATTTTAATTTTACTAGGTTTTAAAATAAAATTTCACAAACTTTTGTCACTTTAACTAATTTAAAAATGATTGATTTTTTTTTTCTACCATAATACGCTAACTTAAAATTGAAATAAATTAGTATTTTAAATATTAAATTCATTTATTGAAAAACTAGTTTTTTTATCAAATTACATTTCAGGAATTAAAAAAATCATAAATTTTGAGTGCTAATTTTTATTTGACCACTGAGTTGTTTCCAACATTTTAAACCTTTACATTTAAAAAATGATTATAAGTTTTCGAGTTAATCAAATTGACCAACAGAGAAAAAATAAAAATATTATTAAATTAAATTAGGACTTTCTACACCTATAGTCTAAATAAATATACTTAATTATAAATTACATCCTAATGACCTATTTGGAACGACGTAAAAAAAATATTTTAAAAAAATTCATTTTTATTTAAACATTTCTAATAAAAACTCCTTCAAATAAACATTTCTCTAGGGCACCACAACGTTGCTCAGCGATGCCCCACTTGCTCATCGTTGCCCCATTGTTTTCCCAATAGCGTTGCAACGATGGTCTTCAAGGGCGTTTTCATCATTTGCCAGCCTTTTGAGCTCGGTAGCTCTGTTTGCCCCTATAAGTGCTTCGTTTTTATCCTATTTTGCATCTAAATCATTTTAATGATGATCTCTCAAGCTTGATACCATGCATAAAATAAAATTTAAGCATCAAATTCCTAATGACTAGCTCGATTTAAGCTAAGAAATATAGCTCTTTTCAGGAGCTATCACTATTTTATGCTTCATATACTTCAAAAACATTCATTTTAGTCTCTTTTCATTCAACTTTCTTCCATTCTATCCCATAACTTCTAAAATGTCCATCTTGATCTCCATATTTTAAAACTTAGATTTTGTCCCTTTATTTTATCATTTTTTTAGCCACACAATTCCAATACTTCACTATACTCAATAAAGTATTTTCAAATATCGTCAATCTCATATTTTTGTTGCTTTTGTTGTGCCTAAAACTTATGTCAAAATTTTGTAATTAAGAACCTAAATAGTCACCTTTTTTAAGAATCAAAACTAATGTTGATGCTAAATTTTGGACAGGAAAAATGCACCCGACCTTCACGTGACAATATTTTCAAATTTGTAATTTAGGAAAGAATGTGACTCGCGAGATGGAAAAATCTGCACACGGGTGTGGTGCTTACTGTACAGGCTTTGATGCTTAAGCCAGGAAGTGTAACTGTGTAGCAAGTAGAGAGTTTGAGTATTACAATAGACTCAGTTTTTCTGAGAGTCATCATGATGTATTTGTAGTGAAATCTTGACTTAAGGCATCCATCTTAGAGTTTTCAATACATATTAGGCTAACTTCCAAGCTAAATGGGCTAGGCATGCATTTAGTATGCCTTGTTTATCAAACTTGGAGGCTTGACCTCAACCTCATCTTTGGTCAAGGTTGAGGTCGAGGAGGTTAATTTGGGCTCTTGGCACAAACTATTCTCTTCTCAAGCCCAAATAAGTCGTAGTACGCTATTCGTCAAACGGAGAGGGTCACCCTGTGGGGCTACTTTGGCTCAAAACCAAGTTAGCATATTTCCTTCCGTCCATCTCATTCTCTTGGCCCAATTGCTTGTATGTTTATTAGCATTTCCTTGGCTCGGTAGCTTCCTCTTTTTCACTATATTTCTACTATTCTTTAGCCCAAAAACTATCTAATATAACAACTAATATAAATATCTTGAAAGTTTAGAACTAAAATAAACAAAAATGTAAAGCACATAAATAAAAATGAAGGTTCCAAAACTAGATCAATAAAAAATGCTTTTTTTAAACAAAAATGAAAGATATAGTAATTAAAAGGACAATTTTGAATATAGTCTAACATACTCAAGGTTTTGTATCGATTTATTTCTAAACTTTCAATTTCATCAATTTAAATCTCAAATTGCCAAATATTTCAACTTAACTCTAAACTTTTAATTTCACCCATTTGAACCTCAAATTTTACAAGACTATATCAATTTTAACCCTAATATTCAACTCATCAATTTAAACCTTAAAATTTGAATAAATGTATCGATTGACAAACTCGGTTAAGTATCAATTTCAACACAATGAGAAAGGTTTCCCACACATGTCTAAAGTCACATATTTGGTCTATGTTGTTTGCTTATTTATTATTTTTTTTAAAAAATAAATTTTGCGGAATAAAAATATAGTAAATTTGTCCACATATTGATACTTTTATTCAAGTTTGAGGTTTAAATTGACATAGCTTACCAAGTTGAGGGTCGAAAATACCATTTTTATCCTTACACTTTGGGTTTCATTCAAATTTAATTATTCTAATCTCAAATGTTAAATTCTAGTCTTTATACTTCAATAAATTTTAAATTTAGTCTCTATTGCTCGTTTATTCTTTATTTTTTTAAAACACCTCTTACTATTTATCAACATTTTCTCCATAAATTTTAAAAATATACCTACATAGTATGTTTTTGGCATGAATATTATTATTTAACGAAATTGAATAAAACTCTCAAATCCTAACTTAACATATGAATTAAAATTAGACATTTAAAAATATAGGAGGAAAAGTAATATTTTAAAATGAGAAATTGAAAGGCGGAAGGAATTTAATATTGATTTATAATCATATGGTGACCACCATAGTCGAAGACTAGAATTTATTAACCAAAAACGACAAGCCGCTAAATTGGTAATCCACACAACAGCATCAACAACTGCGGCCTCTCTGCTTCTCTCTCTCTCTCTTTACCCCATTAACCCCAAAGGGATAGAAAGAAACATCGAAAACTGGGCGACGCTGAAGATTAGCCAAAGAAACAACCAACCTCTGCTCAGTGTTTATCCACTACTCATAATTCCTCTTTATTCCCACTGACAATATTCCTTCTACTCCCAGGTAACAATTTTTCTCTTTTACTATGCCTTCTGTTCATGATTACTATTTCAATGGTGGGTTTCTTTTCTTTTTTGCTTCACATTTCCCAACCCTTCTCCTATTGCATTGTTATGAATACCCAAGTGGCAATTTGTCTTGGTTTTGTTTCTGTACCTGATTTTCTTGGCATCCAAACAGAGTAAAACAGACCCTTCTTCTCCTATTGCGTTTTTCTTAGCTGCTTTTCGTTTTTGAGTTCGTTTTGAACAAGTTTAGTTTGGTGTGAAGGGTTTTCTGTAAAGTGTTTAAACTCTTGGGTCTCAGGCTTTTTGGTCTTTTCCACTCTGCAAAGTGAAACTAAATCTTGGAACTACTTTTATCTGGTCCTTTTTTTATAACCCCTTTGTGTGTAAGGTGAAACAAAATTGCCTGTTGCTTTTTCTTCATCCTCATTACTTGCTTTGGCTAGGGATTTGATTTGACCTTTCTTTTTTCATTTTTGATTTTGTGCTTTGACCCTTTTCATTTTGAACCATTTCTGTTTGTTTTCTGAGAAATTTGTTTTAGATCATGTACTGTGAAGCTCTGGGAGATGCCCCACCATTTTGAAACTGTGAAAATCGTTGGTTTTCTGGAGTTTTATTTGGGACATGAAGTTCGACTTGTGATGATTTTTGTTACAAGTGGGTGTAATTAAAAAGTTAACAGCCTTTATGATGGCTATGAAAATCTTGATTGGTTTTTTGTCGGCTTGTTTGTGTTTAAATGTCAACCAAACAGTAGACTGTGTGTACCTACTATTGCCCTTATTTCACGGCCAAATTGGAGGAGCATCTTTTGACATCCATTATTGAGCTTGTACTGATGAGAGCTTGTACTAAAGAAACTAATCTTTAGTGTCTTACTTGAAGCAAATGAATTTTTTGAAATACCCATCTCCTTTACCTCAAATATGACTGCTGGTTCTCTCCAGTGTTTCTGAGTTTTGGTTTTAACTTTATGGTCATGCTTGAGTGCACTTCTAAAAAGTTATTTTCTGTCACTGTTCAAATCTTGATGACTTTAAATTTAGTTGGAATTTGGCAATGAATTTTTCTCAAAGCTTTTATTCACATATATCCTCAAAATTTTGAGATGTGATCAACTTAAAACTCTCTCTCGAACAGAGCATAGCACAAGTGATAAAGGTAAACAATACCATTTCTCCATTTTGCTAACCCAACTTATTTCTCTAAACAATTGCTTGGTTCTACTACGTTTTAGGTACATGCGTCGCTTCCATGGTTTAAATATTTCTCATGGGTTGTAATTTTGAATCCTCTGTAAAAGATAGCCATGTTGAGAAGAAGGGCATGAGAATACCTAAAAACGATGAAAATTGTCTTTTTATACTGTTTCATATTTCATAATAATCAAACAACTTTTAAACTTGTCCATTTACAACTCCTTTAGTTTTTCATTCTTTACTATTTCTTTAACACTTCTTCCATTTAAATGTAGCTCGATCTGTGTGAATGTATGTGCATTCATTACAAGGCAAGATTTTTATTTGGGTAATAAAGTACGAAATTAATGCTGTCACTTCTTTTCCCATTGTGGCTTCAAATGTGATGATGAGGACCACATGCTGTTCATGAACCACATTTATTTCCCTGAGTATACTCCCATTGGATTCCTACCCGTCCCATGTTGTGATTTTTTATTTTATTTTCATTGCAGGGTTGCAGGTTTGGTGGGTCAGGAAGCATTGAAGGAGGATACCAGACTAAGTTTTCATTAACTTCGTTTTCAAAAGGGTAGCTATGCAGACCCCAAAATCAAGGTAACTTTCAGCTTCAACATCTCAGTTGGTGTTTAGCTTGAACAAAATGTAGAGGGTTGAGTTATATTAATTAACAATACCTTACAATTCATTTGGTTCGGCTAACTTATGTGAAGAAGTAGTTGTTGACTAGTTTCTGTTTTCACCAGCTCACTCTTGACTCTATTGTTAAAGTGAGGAAGACTTGATAATTCATACTTCGTGTACTTTTCAGCCTAGCCTGTTCCCTATGTTTGAAATTTCTAAATGTTAACATTTGAAGTCATACAGATATATTATTATTGAAGTTCAGTTAATGTCCATTTTCTGTTGATTTCTGGATATTGTTTTTCTGTCAGAGTAATGAGATTTTTTTGTCTTGGACCTTGCCTTTCAGTTGGGGATCATATGAATGTAGATGGTGCATGCTTCATTACAATTTGAAATCTCTTTTTCGCTATTCTTTTTATTGCTTGTACTATGACTACAAATAAAACTCTCATTTGGCCATATGACAGTAACGAGAACCTGTGCTTGATCAACAAAGCCTTTCATCAAAGACCTCTTAGTCTATGTTCTTGGTGTTTTCTTTTGCCATGAATATTTTTCTGTTCTTTTTCTTTGTATGGTATACATCTTATACCATCATCTGGATAAACTTGCTGAGGCATTTTAGGGATTTGAGTTCTATGCAATAAAGTAGGAAAAGTTATGTCGCCGTCTTCAATGGTTATCCTTTATAAACATACAGAAGCTTGCAATGGAAAGCTATGCAGTAGATGATCACAAAAATGACCGAGTATTTTGATAAAACCATAGTTCCCGTCACAGGTTGGGATATAAACAATTGTTATGAACCAATAATTAGGATTTAAGTATAAATTATACTTTTGTACTGCTAGGAGTTGATGTTGTCATCCCACATTTTCAATTTCATAACTTCATGAAAATCTTTTCTATATACACATCAGTTGTAATTCAACTTGCCTTTGTTGGTTTTCTTTCTTTGTATATACCTTTTTTGTTTCTATAACTTCAAGATTGATGTCATGATAAGTAGACATGCCATTGTAGACATAGCATTAAGTTTTTTTTTTTTTTTGTCTATCCAACTTGATCGTCATATTACTTCATTTGACAATAGAAATTCCTTGTCGGAAGCATCTCAAAAGGTTTCTCCTCGAGTTGTTCGGAAGCTTCGGCCGACTGCTCTGGAATGTGATTCTGCTTCCTCCTCGAACCAAATAAATAATAGAATCATCAAAGAAAGAAGCCCTAAGGTTATTGATCGAAAGTCACCTAGAAGCCCTGCGAGCAGCGAGGTAATCTTAATTGTACCTTTTGGTTTTGGTTGAAAGTTGAGCTTTCGAAATGGTGCTTCAACCTCTATAGTCTATCCTTGTGACATTAAACAGTCTAGATATCCAAGGTTATTAATATTATGCTTTCAAATTCTTGGAGGTTATAATTTTAGAAACTGAAGTGAAGTAATTACAGGTAAGGATTCCTAGATTTCTTTTGATTGAATAGTTGAAAATTCATTTTTACAGCTATAATTTTTAAACTCTCTCATGCACTGGTTTCACCTAATGTTTTGTCCTATAAAAATCCTAATGCTTTCATCAAATCCTCGTATTAATATTTCGCTACTTTTCATTGAGGCATTGGCTGAGAATAGTTTGAATTTTAACTTTATAGTCCTAAAAGTTGTTCAGAGGAGCTCTATTATTTCAAACTTCTAAATAGGTCAGAAATATTGGGTACTTGCCTAAAAATTATTTCCTGGTTGTATAATCTTGTATTACATGATTTGGTGGAAGTACTTTTGTGTTATCTTTTTTGTTCAACTTTATTTTCTTTTTGCCTAACCTTCAGCCATCAGGGCCTTCTCTTATAAATCCTTTCTGCCTGTTTAATTGCTCAACCCACCGTTTTGTCTTCTGACTTCCCTTTTCTTCGCCAAGCTATGGAAGGATTAGTTTCGCACAAAAAGATTAGACTTCTCCTGGCTGGTTATTTTGAGGAGGATTAACACCGTCTACTGATTTTGTCCATAGATCTTCTCCTATAGTTTTAGGCTCAGTGGTGTGTTTGGTGTACAGATTTTGTTTTGAGGTGGAACCTCTTCCAATGCCTCTCTGTTATTTATTTCTCACAGTGTTGTTAGACAATGTTTTTGAAACTTCTAATAAAGCCTATTTTCGTTTTTCTGCTTCAGAAAAAGCGTCCGAGCAAGATTTCCGAGTTGGAAACTCAGGTTTCTCAGCTCCAAGAGGATCTGACAATAGTGAAGGACCAGTTATGTTTATCTGAATCATGCAAGAAGGAATTCAAGCAAGATGCCGAGGAGACCAAGAATCAACTTGTTGCCATGACCTTAAAGCTTCAAGAGTCTGAAAAACTAGTACTTGAGCTCTCTGCTTCTGAAGAAGCTCGTGTTATAGAATTACAGCAGATCTCACAAGACCGAGATCAGGCCTGGCAATCTGAGCTTGAGGCCATTCAAGAACAGCACAAACTTGACTATGCTGCATTGGCCTCTGCTGTAAATGAGATTCAGCAGCTAAAGATCCAGCTTGAAATGGTAGCCAAGTCTGAAACGAAAAAGACCGAGCATGGAGATTCAGCAAATAATGAACTCGATAGCTTGAGAAGTAACCTTGCAAAAACTCTGTGTCTAGTGGAAAGAATGGAATGCGAACTGAAAAACTGTCAAGAATCTGAAGCTCAGGCTCAGTTACTTGCAAGCGAAACTTTAGCACAACTTGAAGATGCCAAAAAACGGATAGAGGAGCTCAGAAATGATGGTATGGAAGCAATGAAGGCTTACAACTCTATTGCTTCGGAGTTGAACGAGTCGAAGGCACACGTTAAATTATTAGAAAATCTTGTTCATAAACTTGAAACAGATGTTGCTAATGCTACCAGTAACCTTTTGCAACATCCAGCAGTTGAAAACGAGAAAAAGAGAGGAGAAGATCATTTTGAAGAAGAACTTTGTTCTCTCAAATCAGAGATTCAACAACTGAAAACGGCCCTGGAAATGGCCGAGACCAAATACCATGAAGAACAAATTCAGAGTGCAGTCCAGATAAAGATGGCTTATGAACAGGTTGATCAAATAAAATCCAACATGAATTCTAGGGAGTTTAATCTAGAGCAAGAACTGAAAAAATCCAAAGCGGATATTGAAGAGTTGAAGGCTGACTTGATGGATAAGGAAACTGAATTACAGGGTATCTCGGAAGAGAACGAGCAGTTGCAAGCGAAGATTCAGAAAAACCTGTCTAGCCAGAGGGTATATGAACTCGAAAGGGAGATCAAGGAATTGAAGGAACATCTTGCAGAAATGAAGTCTAATCTCACTGATAAGGAGAGAGAATATCATAGCATTTCGGACGAGAATGAGATGCTGAAGCTCGAAATTAACAAAAGAATAAAGATTCGAGCAAAAGCAAATGATGGGACAACTGAAGTTGAGGATGCAACTGCTGCCGAACAAGATGCTCTCATAAGACTTGGAATTGTGATGGAGGAAGCAGATAAGAGCAACAAGAGGGCTGCGCGAGTGTCTGAACAGTTGGAGGCTGCTCAGGCTGCAAATGCCGAAATAGATACGGAGTTGAGACGGTTGAGGGTGCAGTCAGACCAATGGAGGAAGGCTGCAGAGGCAGCAGCCGCTATGCTCTCTGCGGGAAACAACGGCAAGTTCATGGACCGATCGGGATCATTGGACAACAGCTATGATTCAGCTGCAGGAAAGTTTAATGGGTCTTATTGTGAAGAGATAGATGATGATTTGCTGAAAAAGAAAAATGGAAATGTGCTAAAAAAGATAGGAGTGCTGTGGAAGAAACAACAAAAATGAAGGTTCAAGACTTGCCATGTCTAACTTTGTATTATGAAAACTACATTGCTTTTTTAGGCTGTATTTACTCTTAATATGATGGTATGCTGTTTGTCTTTCTCATCTTTCAAGGGTTTGGTTTGGTTACCTTTCTCACCTTCTGATTTTTAGCATAATGGGCAGAGGGAAAGTTTAAAGTATTTCATAAATGGGAACTTTTGGAAGAACATGAATTGAAAAGGATTCTGAGCTTATGGAGTAGTGTTTTGAAAACATCATAGATTTTTATGAAAAATTAATATAGGATTTTGTAATTTATGAAAAATTAATATAGGATTTTGTAATTCAACATCTGAGGGTGAGAGGATTTTAACCTTTGATTTATTGTCAAAACTATATGTCAACCAATTTGGTTAGGCTCAAAGCAATTTGCTTAGGAACTTAACAAGGAAAAAAAAGTTGTGCTTTAAGTAGTCTAATCAAAATCGTGCTTTAGATAAGTTTCAAAAGTATAAAGATCAAAATTGTATTTTAACATTTTTGTTTTTGGAAGATTTTGGAAGATTCTTCGAAGATTAGTTACTAAGTAGTGCTTAAGTAGTCTAATCGGTTTTATTCTTGAAGCAATCAATCATGTAATCTTATAAAAGGACTATCAATAATAACAAATCAATTTACAGACAAACATGCTTTGATTTGTGCTACTAAAGATTAACACACAACCAAATTTCACAGATTATGAGTTAAATACTAGCAAAGCAATGAATACGTGCTGGGTGATGAATCCAAACATAATTCAAAGTATAGAAATTCAAATACATTCAAGAAACACAAGCATTCATAATATTAATTGTATATGATACAATTAATATAATATATATAGATACATTATAATATAAAGTTAATTTTTGAATGAGATTCAAAATTAAACTATATAATCAAATGAGGTTTATTGTATATGAATAAGATTCAAATAATTATTAATGTGAATTAGATTCATATTTAAACTATATGTTAAAATTTAATATGAATAAACTATAGGTTAGGAGAGAAATAAACCTTTGAATATGATTTAAATATAAGATATTTAATTAAACATGTTAATTATTATTATTAATTGATTAATTAAATTTAATTAAGTTAAATTAATTAAGTAGGAGAGTTGTGTATATGGATAGTTAATCCCACTATACGATAAAAAGGATGGAAGTTTTTCACAAGGGGTTGCTTCTTGGTGAGAAAAACCATAACTCTCCCTTTCATCTCTCTATAGAGAAAAATACAAAGAAATTTTTTTTTGTGTGTTTTATTTTGATCTCCATAATACAAAATTTCTTTCTCTGGGTCAAAAGGCGATTTTTACAAATTAGTCCTTTGTTAGAGAATAACCAAAAAGACTCTTTTGGTGACATCACAATTTGTGATATGATTACTTTGAATTTATTCTTTTTTGTGATGTGATTTTCAAACAAAAATGAAAGCAAAAGGATCACTCGCTTCCGCTACGGGATTTGATCCCTTCACATCTAACCCTTACACAACATAAACCAACATATCAAAGAAATACTAGCTTTATAAAAAAAAAAATGAAAATAAAGAATTAAGGTCTATTAGGAAATATATTTCCATTTTTTATTTGTGTAATTTTCCATTTATGTATTGCTAGTATGTATTCTAGTTTTATCACCCAACTTTAGGTTGTATATATACATATTCACCCCAAGCTAAATGAAATCTAAGGAAACAATTTTTCTGGCATAGTATAAAAGCTACCAACCCATTAAAACTCAAGGCTCGTCTTGTAATTTTAGGTGAAGAGTATCAACTATAACGAGACATTTGCTCAAGTGGCAAAAATAGTAATTGTACGTGCTTTCCTAGTAGTTGAAGCTGCAAAAATTGGGAACTACATCAGATGGATGTTCACAATGTGTTTCTTCATGGCGATCTCGATGAGAAAATGTACATGATGACATTACCACCTAATTATACTAGCAATACATGAAGTGTGGTGTGTTGTCTAAAGAAGTCTATGTATGGTTTACGGCAAGCTCCAAGAATTAGGGCATTTTGAAATATTTTCTTGACATTGAGGTTACTTGAAATTCATAGGTTGTTTTTCTTTGTCAACAAAAGTACACTCTTGACATCATTGCAAACATGGGGCTCTTAGGAGCTAAACTTGCTGGGTTTTTAATTGAGCAAAATCATCACTTAGCACTGGCTACTGTTATTTTGTTGGCAAATCCTGAACGATGTCAATGATTAGTTGGAAGTCTCATATATTTGTCCTATACGTGACCTGATTTTGCTTCTGTTGTGCACATTTTGGCTCAATTTATACCGACACCACGACAAGAAAATTGAGATGCTGCAATTCGTATAGTTCGTTATTTGAAAAGTTATCCAGGATAAGGAATCCTTCATTGCTCTAGTTGTGATCTCTCTCTATCGAGTTGGTGCGACTCATATTGGGCCAATTGTCCCTTGACTTGCCACTTGCTTATCAGTTGGCTTGTTTTTCTTGGTGGTTCCCCTATATCTTGGAAAACCAAGAAGCAGCAAATGGTGTCTCGATCCTCAACAGAGGTCGAGCACCACTCCATGGCTTCTATTATGTTTGAACTCAAGTAGCTTAAAGCGTTACTTGGAGTCTTATGGTGGATCATCCTCGTGCCATAAATTTATTTTGTGATATGCAGTCGACATTGCATATTGCTCGAAGTCCAATTTTTCACGAATGCACAAAACATATTGAACTAGACTATCGTCATGCTCATGATACTATTCAAGACGACATTGTTCCTACACGTCATATGTCTACAAATGAGCAATTTGTTAATATCTTTACGAAGGCCTTAGGGAAACAAAACAACGATTTATTTATCTTCTTAACAAATTGGGCATTTGTGATCCTCATGCTCTAACTTGAGGGGTACTAGGAAATATATTTCTATATTTGCTTTGTATATTATTAGAAAATAGATTTTCATGTTTTGATTTTATATTTTACTATTTATGTGTTGCTAGTATGTATTTTAGTGTTCACCCAAATTTAGGTTGAATATATATATATTCACCTCATTCTAAAAGAAAATCCAAGGAAACGGCTTCCTTGGCAAGGTCATTACAATCCAAACAAAATACAAATACACCACACCACCCTTATAAATCATAATTTTTTTTTAGTTCATCCGTACGTGGGGTAGAAAATTCGAATATATGACCTCTTGACCAATAATTTGTACTTTATGCCAGCATGAGCCTAAAAAACTTACCTACGGCAAAGTCACTTTTATATATATATATATATATTGTCTTTTAAGATACACAAAATAGCCCTAAAGCTTGAGATTCTAAAAATTTTAGCAATCTCCAGATTATGCAATTAGCTAAAAAGAGAAAAAAAAGAACACAATCCATTTGTACAAACATGATTTGTTTGGAAACAACGATGAATGATATTAATAATCAACTAACGTTAACGATGAGTGGGTAACGATAACAAGTATGGGAGTGAGACAAACTTCAGAGGTGAGAGTTTGAGAGTGAGAGAGAAGTTGCTAGATATATGTTTTTCTAATGAACATTTTCTCATTTGAATTCATTTTTTTTCCTTTTTTTTATAAGTAGATTATGTTGTGTATCCCACATTAGAAAAATCAAGGGAATTCACGTTCTTTATAAAATGGATGAGTAGCTATTCTCATTGTCAGTTAGCTTTAGATGGAATCCCATGTTATTTAATATGGTATCAGAGCTTAATGTCATATCTAGAACTTCACGATGGGGGCACACTTGTCTTTCCATAATTCAACTTCAAAAAATATCTAAAATTGAAGGGTCAATGCATACTAAACACGTTACCAATTAGGGGGTACGTGTCCCTTGACCCTTAAAAGATCTTGCCTTGTCAGGGCCTGCGTCAAACCCCAAATAAATATTTTGTAATGTAAACCCAAAAGAGACAACATTTGAGAGAATTTTTAAGGTAAAGGTAAATATGATTTGCATTATTAAAAGTAGCTGTTAGACAAATGTAAAAAGAACCATGAAAATGGACAAAATTGAAACTAAACTCCCAATAAAATTGAAATTTAACTTAAAACTCTAAAAAAGAATATAAAATTCAAAACAAACGTTAAATTGAAGGAGACAGAGACAAGATAGAGTATATAAATTGGTTGGGGACAAGGTGAAATGTCAATATTGGGGGCTTCTTATGTTTGGAATAAAACACAAAACATCACTATTTGTTAGATTTAGTTCTCATTTACGACAAAAGCTGAGATCTTCAAGGCTTGACCATCAAGTTATTCTAATAATTAATTATCCCATATTTTAAGTTTCATCTAATTATTCTAACTTAGTTCAATTATTTTGCGAAATTTACGTCTAATTAAGTGCAATCAAGATGTAATTTCATTCTTAAATTTGGCCATCCCACCCATACTTCCCCATGATTTCATTAAGAAAATTCATGCCTTGATTAGGAAATTTGATTAACATCTTCAATGAAAATTGTTAATAAGCAGCCTTTTAAATTTAAAGTATATATATTAATAAATTTGGAGCTAGATTATTAATTTACTTAAGTAATAATAAATTATTGGTTTAACTACAAGTCTACTCCCTTTGTGTTTATTTAGTCTCTAAATATAAAAAAGTGTAAAATAATCTCTTAAACTTTCAATTTTATGTTTAATATGTAACTTATAATGAGTCCGACAAATTTGAACTGACTAAATATTATTTGATCTATTAGATATAAGTTTATATTTTATATATGTCTAATGTAACACTACACTTTTAATTTTGTATCTAGTAAATCTCTATATATAAATTTTTTAAACTATCAAAGATCATGGACTAAGTTTATAATTTTGAAAGTTTAGGGACCAACTTGACACAAATTTTAAAGTTGTAGGACTAAATTTGTAATGTAACCTAGATTAAAAACTTATTTTAATCAATTAGTTTTTAGAGCTAAGAATTCAATTAGTTAATTAAACCAACATACTTTTCAAAAACTAAATACTTATCAAACATGATCTTTTAGTAAATTAATTATAATTTATCGTGACGGTCATGATTGGTTAAGATAAATTGATAATGAACTTATAAAATATATGATGTCCTTATAATTACTTTATTTATGATAAATAAAAAGACAAAATATATTAAAAAATTAAACCCCAAATACCACCAAAGCATATAAAATGAAAATACTATTGAATCTGATATGATAATAACCATATAATATAAAGAAGATAGAGAAGAAAAAGAATAGGAGAATTCATTTGGAAGTAACTATAACCTTGTAGAATATAGAGAATATCATAAGAAACTTTAGGTCTCATGTGTTTGGATGAAAGCCAATGATGATAAACTTTGAAAAATTAGTTGATTTTTCTTAGAAAAGTAAAGTAAAGAAATTTTGATGAATGGAAAAGGTGGTGATGGAATAAAAGTTGGCTATTTAATTTGTCCCTCAAATTAGCAAAACTCGAGTAAAATTAATGCATAATGTAATCATTTTAGCACTGAAATTGTAAAATTAAGCATTAGAAAATTTCAGAATACTGTGTCCTAAAGAGGGAAGTTTGCAAAAATTAGCTACTAAAAATCAATTTTAAATATTGTAAATGTGTATGAAATCCATATTATGATTGTCACGATCAACATTTAACACTATATTTCGGAGTACATAACCAAAAGTACTTCTCTCTCAAAATTATGTTTTGGAAGAATTTATGAACGCGCTTTTAGACAAAGGGAAAAGTACTTAGAATTAATGCTTTTTAAAAGTATTCAAATTTTCTTTTTCTAAAATATTATTTTAGTTTTTCTATTGTGAAATGTTTAATTTTAGTCGTTCTTTCCATAAATCTTTATCAAAAAATTAATATTAATTAAAATTTATTAAATAATAATAATAATATTTATCCAATAAAATACGCTATATGAATTTGTAATTTGTTTTTAAAACTTATGCAAAGGCTAATATATAATAAAAAAGAACTTTTTGAAAACTCAACAAGTACCAACTAAATTTAAGATTGATTAAAAGTAAATGATTTAAAGTTAAATATGGTTTAAATTAAACAAGTTTTATATAGTGTTTTAACTTTTTTTTTATTATTTTTTATGTTGGTTTAATCACTGCAGATAAAAAGGAAAATAGTGATTTGTTATTAAATACTAGTTACTCAATTAATTCTAAGCAATCTCAAAAAATCAATTGATAATTATATTGATAAAAAATATATTACATAAAATGAAAAAAGAACAACTTGTGTAGCATCAAATTAATCACAGTAAAAATTAAAGTGAGTATAACTTAACTGGTATTTGGATGTTAGTGATCAAGAAGTCTATAATATATGAATATGTTTTCAAAACTTATGCAAAAGTTAATAGATAATAAAAATGATATTTTCATAAATAGAAAAACTATTGAAAATAATTACAAATATAATAAAATTTTACCTTTTATTCGTGATAGACCGCGATAGACCTAAATAGACATCTATCACTTTATAATACGGATAGATGTTTATCTGGGTCTGTCGTGGTCTATCACAGATAGAAATTGAAATTTTACTATATTTGTAAATAGTGTGATATTTACTATCATTTTTCTATTTATGTGTGATTTTCTTATTATAAAAAAATATTTTTTTTGAATATTTTCTTAAAAAAACTACACATTCACACTGAATCATCTTGGTAACATGTCACTAATTTTCTATATTAGTAGTTCATGAAAAATGTTATTTTTGTCATTTTCATTAATTAGATTCATAAATAAATTAATGACAAACCATATTATAGAATAAATTATTGATGTCATATACCTATACACACGTAGGTATATATATTTTTTATTTACATATCTAATAAGAATTTGAAACTATATATTTGATATGGACGTCATGGTTCAAATTTTGTTTGAAACATTGACAAACAATATTCCTAAACTATATATATATAATAGAAAATAGAAAATAGAACAAATAAAAACTGTTGAAACCATTATTGGTTAAAACTTTTGATGATCAGTGAGTAAACAAAATGTTTTTTTTTTTTTTTTTTCGAGATTTTGATTCAATTCAAACTATACTCAAATAAAATAATAATAAATAAATAAATAAACAACTCCCACAAAAAAAGAAAAAAGAAAAAGAAAAAAAAAAAAAAACCCTCCCACATCAGTCTCGACGTTTCCTTGATATTCATAGTTATGAAAAGCATCAATTTGCAGTGTACCCAATTATTGGAATATTCATCCTTTATTATTATTATTTTCATTTTCTATTTATTATTTATGTGTATATATATTTTGTTCTGACAAGCTGTCCGTCTCCAAATCTTGAGTTGGATTTTGTTTGTTGAGAGAGAGATAGTAAAGCAAAATCCATACCGAAATTGGTGCTCATGCTTCACTCTAAATCCCAATGCATTTCGTTTCCTACAAACTTCCAAATTAGTTAGTGAGTAAAAGGATAATAATATATATATATATATATATATATATATATATATATATATATATATATATATATCATACCAATTACACATATGTACTAAATTTATCAACTTTTTTAAACTAATCACTTTTGTTATTATTCTATCTATCATCAATTCTTTATTCAAAATATGGTGTCTTACTTTAAATATATACAAACATGGAGATGGATAGAGATGTGATGAACGAATATTGTAGCACTATAGTGGTATGTTAAAGTGTGTGTTCTTCTTCTTATTTATATTTTATACTTAACTATACTCATACTGTATTAATAAAATTAAACAAGGTATCAATTCGAGCTTGTATTATCGATATTGAGATTTAGACGTTTGATTCCTTAACTCTACATTGTAAAAAAAGAATATATGATGTAAATAATGTGGACAATCTTTCTACATGTTACAAGAGCATTAGTATTGTATGTGTGTGGTGAGATAGAAACCAAGGGTAGCATAGACAAAAAAAATACTAGTATTAAATAGAATAAGATGACTCAAATATGATTTTGACTTAGAGATGTTCATTTTATTCTACGAGGTTAAAGCCCTAAGGGACTTGAACCTAATAGGATGAGAAATCCATTTATTATTATTATTATTATTATATATATATGGATAATCATATTGTATTTAATTAAATGAAGATTTATAAGAAATTAATCAATTAATTGAACATCCATTAATTTTTTTTCTAAAAGAATTATTTAATTTTTTTTTTTTTTTTANGTATAAGGAGAATTACTTATTAAATACAAGAATTTTTATAAACTACAATTGCATTTTAGTTTTTTTGCCTGTTTATGAAATTGTTACAAATTTTGGAGAACAAAAACTGAGTTAGTGTATACTACATTTCCACTAATAAGTTATTACAAATTTTAAAATACGTGGACTAAACTATATTTTATACACTAAGGTTAAGACATTACAATGATAATGAAAAAATTAATTTTATTACGATGATAAAGAAAACTTGTAAACAAAAATTATCGTTTTATCATTGATCCCCAACCATTACATATAATTATTTATCTCATTTTGTGAAAACTTTTTTTCAAGCATGCACACTATCAAATCATTCTTTTTTTCTTTTTTTCTTTTTTTTTTTTTTTTTTTTTTTTTTTTACAATAGTACGAAATTATCTATTTTTTAGCCTAAATATTCATTCATAACTTTGCTTTTAATTTCAAATGATCTAGACAAAGCTCCCAACAAAAATAAAGAGTAGGAGATCAAAATAAAACTTTTCAAGAATAAAAAAAATAAAATAAGAAAATCACATTTTTGGTTATAATGATTTGCATGGAGAAATTAAACAAGGTGTAGCAGACAGACATTTATGTAACAAAAAAACAAAGAGATTTGATACTTCAGAGACGAAACTTCTGACTAAACAAAAAACCTATGAAATATCACTCTCATTGTCGATAACCATCTCAACGGCCACCAAGAAAGGTCGGCAAAATCAATCCGACGGTCATAATTTAATAACCACTATGTAAAGCTGATTAATTAAGCAAGAAGAACCAAAATTAAATTAACTAATAACACATGAGATGATTCAAATGAACCACCTCTCTTTAGTACAAAACTTAATAAAAAAAAAAAAAACCCGCTAAACCTTGAAATTAAAATCATATTCTATAGGGGGAGGGGGATTTTCCTAATTAGTTTCGGAGTAAAAAAAAAAAAAAACGAAAAATAAAAAAAAAAAAAAAAACCCGCTAAACCTTGAAATTAAAATCATATTCTATGGGGGGAGGGGGATTTTCCTAATTAGTTTCTGAGTAAAAAAAAAAAAAAATGAACACACAATTTTAAAGAAGAAGAGGGATTACATGAGAGGACTATTGAGAAGGCCATGCCAAGAAGAAGCGTTAGTGAAGGCATTGTTGTTCCAGCTTTCGCGAGCCGAACCCGAATCGAAATCCATGGCTGCCATCATCGTGGTGGCGGTGGTGTTTGAATCTATTGCATTATTAGTATTGTTCATTTGCCAATTTGGGTATCCCCAAAGGATTTTACTTTGGTCACCTCCATTGATGTCTCGTCCTCCAAATAGCTCTTGCTTCATCGTTGTCACCGTCACTGCCGTCGTTGTAGCATTGCTATACTGTTGATTATGATGATGATGATCTTGGTCGTACGATTGTAATCTCATTTGATCTCCATTACTTTCGATTCCTCCCATGTTGTTGTCATTTCCATAATACATGCTTTGAGAATTATACCCAAAGCCATTCAAAACGTCGCCGTTTGGCATTCCCAAAATGGAGAAATCGAAGTCGTTGAATGCGGGTCCACTCCCACTACCACATGAGTTTTTGTGAAGCCTTGCGAATGCCAAACTTAGGTCATGGGCTTGGTGATCGTAGGACAAGTGGGGTAGGCCCCCGGAGCCAAAGGGATGGTCTTGGGATTTTTTAGAGGAAGAGGTTGATGAATTCGTCGAGGATGATCTTTTGTTTTTACGACAACCTCCACCTACTGGAACATTGCGGAGAGTGCCGCCTTGTGTCCAGTAACGGCGGCAGGATTTGCAAAAGTATCTAGGTTGAGAGAGGCTGTAGTTGTTGTAGTAGCAAAATTTGGTGTTTGTTGAGTCACATCTTGGACATTTCAAGGCTTGTTCTGGCTGTGGCCTTGGCTTTCTGATTTGATCTTTTGAATTTTGACATACCATCATGTTCTCCACTGAATGTGCTTCAATTTCCTGTGCCAATTATGTATTATTAGTACTAATAATCCCAATCATTAACAAAAAAATCCCACTCCAAATTATGCTTAGAGGTTTGAAAAGTTTCTATTAATGCAAATAGAATTAAAAGAAAAATAAAAAATCCAACCCTAAAATTGATTTTGATGCTTTATAAACATTATTACTTCCATCTATAAAAATTCATTTGTTTTATTATTCACTCTCTACTCGATTTTCAAAAACTAAACCAAAGTTTTTCCCAACTTGTTTTTTTTTTTTTTTCCAAGAAGTTAATACGAAATTTACTAGAAAAACAAGTATAATTTTTTTTAGAAACAGAAAACTCGAAACAAAAAACTGCCACCCAACCCAACGACTGTTTGGAGAAGAACAAAAGCAAATTTTCTTGTTGAAAACATCTAGATATTGGAATAGTTGAGAGAGAGAGAGAGAGAGGAAAAGAAACCAGAAATCATGGAAGACCCAAATTAAAGGAAGAGAACATAATCATGAAGATAATGAAAAGATGATGATGGTTTATAATTAATTACCTGGTGTTGGGCAGTGGGTAGATCCATTGTTGAAGTGAAACAACAAAAACAACAAAACAGAAGATTTTTGGGGTTTTTGATATTGAAGTGTGTAGCTAAGAAGAAGAAGAAGAAGAAGAAGAAGAAGAAGAAGAAGAAGAAGAGTAAAGTGATTGAGAAGTGAGGAAGAAAGAAGAAGGGGAGATGGGTAAATATATAAAGCAATAATCCCAATGGAAGAATTTAGAAGAAAGAGAGAGTAATGATGAGAGGGATTGTGGTTGTTGTTGGTGTTGGCTTCTAAGCAGAGAAAACAATATTATATTTTAAGTAACAAAATTAAAATATACATTTAGATACATGTCGAGCTATACATATTTTTTTTTACGATTCTCTTCTCAAATATTAATCACAAATTTAGCCTAGACTGCACTTGAATATTATTTAAATTTAAATCTTTGTTTTCGTATTTGTTTGTATACGTGTGTATTTATGTATGTATGTGATGATGTCAGTTCCACAACAGCAACGGTTTCATATGAGGCCAAAGTTGAGAGAGTCTTCCCTTCTTATGTGGGTCCCACATTTTCATTGGATGCAACTATTAATCTTTGGTCCCCACTTTTCCACTACCAATTTTTTTTTTTTTTTTTTAAATTTTTTTTTTCAATCTCCCAAAACACACAAAGATTCATTTCCCTATCCAATACCAATACAATCTGTCATCAGATCAAACCATCTCTATCTCTCTCTAATGTCTTCTCAATTAATATTCTATTTTATTTCTTTTTTTTTTTTTAAAAAAAAAAGAATATATTATTTTTATTATTACACGACAAGAAGAACATAGACATTCTGGTTCCATGGAAGATTTAATAATATTAATAATAATAAATAGTAGAATAATTTAATTCAACCTGTCATTGAGTATGTGTCTATTAACATATGGACTTCTTGTTCCAATCTCTTCACTTTTGTTAATTTAAATTAGTTTTTCTTTAAGTACAAATTAGGATTTAGAGTGGAGAATTTGAATTATCGACCCTCTTGATCGTCAACATACACAGATGCTAATTGAGCTAAACTCTTATTGGCATCAAATAGTTTAATTTAACATTAAAAATAAAGAGAAATTTCAACCCCTTGAACTTGAACTTGAACTTTTTGCTTTATTTCTAGTTGGTCTTTAAACTTTAAAAGACATCTAATAAGTTTCATAAACTTTTAATTTTGTAAATTAATAAGACTTTGAACAAGAAAATGTATATAATAGATTTTAAACTTTCAACTTCCTACCCAAAAAAATTCGACATAAAATTTAATTTTAAGCCTAATAAATCAGGTAATGTAGACAATTTTTTTTTTCTTTTGAATATAGACTTTTTTTTTTCTTTTAAGTTTATGGGCCTATTAAATAAAAAAATTATAAATCTATTATTAGATACTTTTTAAAAATTCAAATTCTTAATAAACGGATATAAATCAAAGGTTTAGGACTAAATATATATAATAGAAGTATATGATGGGTGGGTCCCACAAGTAATAGTTTGTTTGCTTTTTAATTTTTTTGGTTGAAATTGATGACGTGGTCGTCATGGTTAAGATGGAGGGGTTAAAGACAGAGCAGCCAAACGATCTACATCGTTGGCAGAATGGAGATCCTTTGTCTTTTTATCCTCTCTCTCAATCTTAACTTCCCGAAAATCCCCTTTTTTTTTTCCCTAACCAGTGCTTGAAAAAATTAAAATAAGGTAAAAATTTAGTTAAAAATTACTTTTACCCTAAACGTTGGAGTAACAATTTAGTTTTTAAAATTTTATTTGTAACTATTTAGTTTTTTATATTTTTAATTTTGTAATAATTTAGTCTTGAACTTTACTATGTTAACATTTGGCCTATAAACTTTAAATTATGTACAATGTTGATGGAAGTAACAATTTAGTTTTTGAAATTTTATTTGTAACGATTTAGTTTTTTATATTTTCAATTTTGTAATAATTTAGTCTTGAACTTTACTATGTTAACATTTGGCCTATATACTTTAAATTATGTAACGATTTAGTTAGTCCCTGTTGTAGAAATTAGCTTTAAGATTTCTTGCATAAATAAACTAATAAACTAATTAAAGACTCAATGTTTTTATAAAATACAAAGTTACATCATAAAATAATAAAAATTGACATCTAATGTTGATGAACTTTTTTATGTTAGGGACTAAAATCGTCACAAATTTGAAATTACCAAACTAATTTGTTACATACTGAAATTTAGGGACTAAATTGTTACAAAATTGAAAGTATGGGGACTAAATTGTTACAAACCAAAATTCAAAGACTAAATTGTTACTTCCATGAAAATTTAGGGACCAAATTTTTTTTTTAACTAAAAAATAATAAAGAGTTTGTTATATTCTATACCTAAATTTCTTCTTGTGTGATAGTTGACATTTTCATCCTGCTGTAAACAAATTTTATGAATCATAAAAAATAAGGAAAAGAAATGTAAAATATTTATTAATTAATTTTAATATTTTTTTAATATTTTTTTTTTAGAAATGTTTATAACATCAATAATCTATCGATATTTTCATCGATATGTCTATCAAATTGAAATTTTGACATTTTTGTTCACGTCAACCTGTTTAACTTGAAAGGAACGGAAAGTAATTATATAACAAACAAAAGTATTTTATAAAATCTAAAATCGAAAAGTTTTTATTTAATCATAACAAAGTTATTTATGATAGGATCCCTTTGTAAAATTAATATAGTTAGAATCTTTTATATATATATATATATATATATATATATATATATATAAAGTAGTGGACAAATAATGCCTATATACAATAGTTTAACTCAATTAATTTCACATCATTTACCACTCAATTTCTTTTCATGATTTCACAACATTGAGACTTTAATTGAGTATCTAAACTTTCATCATTTTAAACACTTGATTACAAATTACAAATTTTTATAAAAAAAAAAAAAAGAAAAAACAAACTATATGTATTATAATGGATCAAAATTGAAGAAATAAAACCATAACAATAAACAATTTATATATACTTGTTGAGGTATATGTTTGAAAAAAAATATATATTATATTAGCCCCACAAAAGAAATGTTCTTTTTCTACAATAGAAATTGCTTTAGTTATGAGGAAGGGAAGGGAAGGGGGGTCCCCAAAATTCCAATAAGTTGATTTTATTGAGTTGTCATACTCACATTTCTTTTTTGCAATTTATTATACAAAAATTAAAAAATGAACTAAAGACTGCATGCCTACATAAACAATTAAAATGTTGACACCCTAGTCCAAAATGTACTACAAATAATAATATATAATATTTACATTAATTATTATAAACTATATATTATATATAGGCATGCATATTTGGATGTACTTTCTGGTCCTATGAGTATCTCCCTAGAAGATTTGAAGTTGTCCTAACAATTTCATATTGTTAAGATACGAATGAGTATTCAAATGAAAAAAAAAAAAAAATGTTTTCTTCCATCAATTAGGTCACAAACTGCATTTTAAAAGTGACTTTTAGTCTCTGAATTTAATTTTTCTCTGATAACTAGATAGTCTTTTATTTTTGTAAAAAAAAATTAATTTAGAGTTAAAAATTATTTTTGATCCATGATAGGCTTTTATAGGAGTAACGATTTAGCCTCTAAACTTTGATGTATGATGATAGTTTTTGTACTTTCAAATTTGTATTAATTTAGTCATTAAACTTTAACATGTAATATTTTAGTTCTTTTACTTTCAAATTTGTACAAATTTAATCTCTATCGTGAAAATGTTCATCAAACTTAATTGTTAATTTTGATTATGTTGCGATTTAATCTTTATAATTTATAAGCAAACTTAACGCTTAATCAATTTATCAATCTACATGAGTAAGAAATTTTATTAAATCTTAATATTATTTTTTACAACAGGATCTAAATCGTTACAAGTTTTTAAGTAAAAAAACTAGATTGATACTTATTAAAGTATAAAAAATAAATTCTTACAAATACGTTATAAAAGAATATATTGAAATGTTTATAAAACGAGACCTTAATGATTTGTTTTTGTCTTGGGGGCATGGGATTGTGTGAAATAATATTCGTTTTGTATGGAAAAAAGAAGAGGCGAGGCCTATGAGATAAGATTAGAAAGGTGTGTAATAGATATATATATTTTTGAAGGGTGTATTGTGATAAAAGGAGATGAAAATTCATGGAAGGTAAAAGGAGAATATATTCTTGATAATCTCTTTACGTTTTAAATTTATCTATGTGATAATATTTTGCCACATCATAGACAAGGGAATTTTTCTTGGAAAATTAATTTTCAAAATGTGTGTGTCTAAGAGAGAGAAAGTACAATTACTTTGGGAATCACTTAAACATGGGAAAATGAGTTGTACTTTGTGCATATATTTAGGTTCTATATGATCACAAATTGAGATAAATTAAAAAACAATAGAAAAAGGAAGTCTATATATACATCGATATTGAATAAAATATCAAGGATTTGATTTTACAAAAATAACGATGTAAATATGAATAAAGTGTTGATATCAAATGAATATTTCTGAAAATATTTTATTATTTATAAAATAAGCTAACATATTTATTACTTATATTATATTTATATTAATAACTTTTTATTGTTAATTTTTCATGTTTAGTGAATTTTTCTATAATAGAATGGAAATATCAATTTACCTTCATGTGTCGATGTCGAGTCCATGAAAACATGAAAGTATCAAATATTAATAGAAGTTTAATAACTTAAGGAAGGAAAAACTATATTAACTTAAGCATAATTCAACTAGTTATGATATTTATTATAATATTGATTAAAAGATAAATATTTTGAATCTCCACCTTACTTTATTGTTGAAAAAGACAAAGCTTAAATGATAAAAGTGAATCTCTTTTTTGCAATTAGAACAAATGAGTAATTAAAAGATTGGAGTTCTCACAAATTTGACAAGTAATATAATTTTCTCACATCAAATATTTTAGGTTGAGCGCCTATTTTGAATTTCGTACTATATTAGTCTATATATTTTCAATAAATTTTACATTTGATTATAAATATTAAATTTACCTATAAAAAAGTTAGTTCATTAAAATTAATTTTTATTGAAATTGATTACATAATCTATGAATAATTTACAGGTAATAAGAGTGATAAAAATACTCAAAATTTATATAGAAAATGCTAATAAAAAATTTTTTTTTGAGGGAAAATCAACAATAAACCGACTATTTTTAAGATTTATTAAAAAGTATAGAGACTAAGTCAAGACATTTGAAAATATATAACCTGAAATAGAATAAAATCTAAATTACAAGCTTATCCATTGGAAGTTGGAACAATAGTCGAAAAAGAATTTTGATATAACATATGTTCGAAATGAATGGAGAATTAGATCATTTCCTAACATTAGAATAGAATCTACATTTCATTAGTTCAAATATGAACTCAAAATTACCTTTTTACTCTAAGTCAAACAAACTAAATTCATGACAGCTAAACATTTTTTTAATCAGACTAGTTATTTAGAAGTATAGTTTAAAAGTAACTTGATTATATAAATTTAAATTGTATTCACTTCTTAGATCAAGATCACAAATAATTAATAAAACTCGAAGCATCAGATAGGGAAGACAAAACGTCTTGAACTACAACATTCAAACAAAGCTTTGGTTTTCCCATTGCAAGGGAGACAAATAAAAATGATACCTCAAAATAGAACAATAATACTTTAGTAGAGTGAATGAGGTAGCTTTATTAGTCTCTCTCATCATTGTTAAATCAAAATTATAAACTATATGTAACATAATGATATTATTGTTTTTGGGAGTTTACAACTTTATAATATAAGACCGAGAATGTCGGAATTTGGAAGAAGAGAAGAGGGTAAGGGCATAGCGGGAAAATGCAGGGGATGTGGGTTCTTTTTTTAATTAAATATTTTATGATTGTTTTTAAATATGACAAAATGAACAAATTTATTTATAAATATAGCAAATTGAAACTTGATAGAGAGTGATAAACATTAAATAAAATTTATTAGCGATAGACAATGATAAAGACTAATAAATATTTATCTCAGTAATAGATGATAGTAGTTCGACTGGTATGTATCCCGACCAATCATAGATAAGGAGATAGTGATTTTTTGTCACTTAAAATAATATTTTTTTTTATTTTAATCTTACCAAACATGATTTTTAAGGCTGTCATCTCATCACCAAATAACACATGCAATCATGATAGATCTTGGTTATCATTACATTTGAATCCCTATCATTTAATAAATATAATCATAGCTTTATCTCCACATGTATAAATCTAAAAAAAGTTAGGGTTATATATTAGGTCAGGATAATATATTAGGTTCAATGGTTAGTTAAATTTTTGACATATTTTGTCAAGTTTAATATTAGATATATGTATAATTAATTAATTAATTGTGTAAGATTTTCTTGTATGAATGGATAATCATGGGATTTTGGGAATGAAAGTGCATGTGTATGAGAATTGAAGATTCTCCTTGGTTTTACCAACAAAAAAAAAATGGTAGCTTGGGTGTCTATTTGATTATAGTATTGTTTTAAGAAGATGGAATCTTTGAATTAGCTAAACTAGGTTTCTTCATGTGAATCATTAATTAGTTTAGCCTTGATAAAACTATAGGATGAGTTAGATTGAATTTCATTCGTTTAGTTTGACAATAAGGACCAAGATAGAAAATTCAAAGTTTACAATAAAAATACATTTGAAATTATATTAAATATGATGAAAAAAAGGAAACAACAATTTAAGTTAAGGTAGATTGAAGATTTAATAATGACAATTATACAAACATATATAACTAAAGTATGAACTTAAGTTATTATATGAAAATTTATCATAAAAAGCATCAAGAGCACAAGTTTGAAATGAAAGATTCCAAAGATAGATAATACATAAGAAGGATATAATGTCCATATTTGATGTATAAATTAAACCAAACATTTTTAAAGGGAAAAAAAGGAGCATGGTCTAGTGTATATAAACCCAATGTCACAAATCAAATAGTAAATAAATAAATAAAGGTATAAGGATTTGACTCTTGATTTGGCAATTCAATTTTGGCATTGATTAATTGAATTACACATCATAATTAGGTCCTTGTTGATAACAATTCATCCATTTTTAACTTTTTGTTTCTAGATATGATGTTGGGTAATTAAAATATCTACTTATAATCTTATTCTATTTTAGTTTTATATTTTCAAATAAATCTTAAAATTAGTCCTTAACATTAAATTGAAGTTTTCTTTAAGTTAATAAAATAATAAGATTAAATTATACAAAATATCTCTAAACTTTGTACTTTTTGTCAAGTATACCCTTGAACTCTCAAAAATTTCAAAATTATCTTCAAACTTCCGAAATGAATTCAAAAAAACCCTTATTATTAGTTTATGTAAACCATTAGTGCATTGTGTAAAAAATATTCATAAACTCTCAAAAGTTAAAAAATATATTTACTTAAAAAGATAAAGAATAACCTAATATTATATGAAAACAAAAATCATTAATACCATCTTAATTCTCTATTTTCCTCTTTTTTCTCCTATCTCTTCTTCAATATCCTCTTCTTTTTTTTTTCTTTTTTTTTTTTTTGTTAATTGTTTGACATTTGTTTATCTCAAAAAAGAAATAATAAATATAAAGAAATAAAACTGCAAACTTCAATTAAGGTATATGAACTATAATAAGAGGACAGAGAATAATGAAAGCACCCAGAGATTTTAAGGATTTAAATGTTTTAACAAAGTTGTACGTTAGTAGTAGAGTATGTGTAAGCCAAATATATATATATATATATATACATTTTATTTTACTATATATCGTTTTGGTAAGTTTTAAGGGAAGATTTTGATTTTGAAATTTTGTGAGATTTTGTCGGATTGCATGTTTTAACTCAAAATTTTGGTTTTTGGTTTGGTTGCTGAGAAAATTGGTGTAAGAATTGGAAAAATAAGAGAAAATGAGAGTATCTATATGGAAAAAAAATGGATATCTATAAAATTTTTCTTCTTGAACTCAAGAAAACTTCAAATAAATTGATCACCATACTAAGGTAGAAGCATTTTTTAACCTTTTTTTATTAAAAAATTAGACTTATATTTGCAATGATGTATTAATGATTTAGGTTCGTATTACTAATAGTGAGGGTATTCTTTTTTAAAAAATTAATTTAAGGGTATTTTTGAATTTTTTTTAAAATTTAGAGGTATTTTTTTAACAAAAATTTAAAGATTTCCATCCAAAACTTAACACTTAGGATATTTTATTTGTTTAACTCTCTTTAAAGTTTAAAAGTATTTTGAAACTTTTAATAACATTTTCTATAACTTAACTAATAAATAATAATAATAATAATAATAATAATAATTACCATTTAAGAAAAACACAATGTGAATATTTTGTTACATTTTATAAAGAAATGGCTAATAGGGACTATTCTATTTTTAAAGGAAAAAAAAAAAAAACTAATGACTAATTAGAAAATTTATTGAAAGTTAATGCAAACATATTAAAAATATAGAGGACAAATTTGAATATTTGAACGTAGAAAGACTAAATTTGTTTGATACCTAATTTTCATCTTTGCTCAAATGAATTTAAGCTATAGACTAAAAAGACAATGAAGGAAGTAGGAATCGAATTTTTCCCTAACTTTATAAAGTTGTATACATTTTTATCATGAACATTCAATTGAGTTGAATTACACTCCAAATTTAGATGAACCCGGTTAATGTAAAATTTTTTGAAAAAATATTGCTTGCAATGTTTTATTTATAAACTAGATATCTCAAATTTAACATCATTAAGATGATGAGTGAAAATTGAATTTAGGGTAATAATTACAATTCACAACATTAAAAATGAATGGTGAAAATGAGTTGGTATGAGATACAAATTTGTGAGGTGAAAAAAGAGAAGTGTAAAAAAGAAAGAGAAAACAGAAAAGAAGAAGAAAGGTAAAATAGAAGGTATAGGAAATGTTGGAGTTGGATAAGATGTGGTGGTGGGGCCAAAAAAAAAGGAGGACAAGTGGGGTCCACCCAATAACATAGTTGACTGGTCAACAAATCTCCAGTCAAAGAAAACACAAATATAGATAGAGGGAGAGAGAGAGAAAAAAAGAAAGTAAAATGATGGGGAAATGTGCAATAGGAGACAATCTCTCTATCTCTATCTCTATCTCTATCTCCATCTCAGTCTCAAAATACATTTATTCAAGCTTCTGCCAAAAGCCAATAAACCACCCCCTCCCCAAAATGTCTTTTAAAATTTAATAATAATAATACCAACATGAGTTTTTTAATATCTTCGATATGCATATGGAAGAGTCTAGATATTTAGTATTCATATCCATGAGACGAAGCACGTAATAATTTGAAAAGAATAGAAGCATTTCAGAAACAAAATAGAAATGTCAGAAAATTGTTGTAAATTAGGTTTATATCATATTTGGTTTCCAAGAAATATGCTGCTGCTCCTTCTATGACCAGTCAGCCTCTCCAATCTCCCACAAACTTATTACTTTTTTTTTTTNATGACTAATTAGAAAATTTATTGAAAGTTAATGCAAACATATTAAAAATATAGAGGACAAATTTGAATATTTGAACGTAGAAAGACTAAATTTGTTTGATACCTAATTTTCATCTTTGCTCAAATGAATTTAAGCTATAGACTAAAAAGACAATGAAGGAAGTAGGAATCGAATTTTTCCCTAACTTTATAAAGTTGTATACATTTTTATCATGAACATTCAATTGAGTTGAATTACACTCCAAATTTAGATGAACCCGGTTAATGTAAAATTTTTTGAAAAAATATTGCTTGCAATGTTTTATTTATAAACTAGATATCTCAAATTTAACATCATTAAGATGATGAGTGAAAATTGAATTTAGGGTAATAATTACAATTCACAACATTAAAAATGAATGGTGAAAATGAGTTGGTATGAGATACAAATTTGTGAGGTGAAAAAAGAGAAGTGTAAAAAAGAAAGAGAAAACAGAAAAGAAGAAGAAAGGTAAAATAGAAGGTATAGGAAATGTTGGAGTTGGATAAGATGTGGTGGTGGGGCCAAAAAAAAAGGAGGACAAGTGGGGTCCACCCAATAACATAGTTGACTGGTCAACAAATCTCCAGTCAAAGAAAACACAAATATAGATAGAGGGAGAGAGAGAGAAAAAAAGAAAGTAAAATGATGGGGAAATGTGCAATAGGAGACAATCTCTCTATCTCTATCTCTATCTCTATCTCCATCTCAGTCTCAAAATACATTTATTCAAGCTTCTGCCAAAAGCCAATAAACCACCCCCTCCCCAAAATGTCTTTTAAAATTTAATAATAATAATACCAACATGAGTTTTTTAATATCTTCGATATGCATATGGAAGAGTCTAGATATTTAGTATTCATATCCATGAGACGAAGCACGTAATAATTTGAAAAGAATAGAAGCATTTCAGAAACAAAATAGAAATGTCAGAAAATTGTTGTAAATTAGGTTTATATCATATTTGGTTTCCAAGAAATATGCTGCTGCTCCTTCTATGACCAGTCAGCCTCTCCAATCTCCCACAAACTTATTACTTTTTTTTTTTTGAATTAATTATTTTGTTTTTCCTATTTTTTTCACACATTTGGAACATCCCCAATCATTTTCCTTGTTTTGGATATTTCCTCTCATAATTTAGGTACATGTATTTTTAATAAATTCTAAATTTAGTCTCCAATTATTGTTATTATTTAATCAATTTTGGTAAAAAAAAAAAAATATATATTTCAACTATTTATTTATTTATTCCACTAAATCTGGTTTTTTAATTAAGTGAAATAATGTACACAAATATATAGTCGCAGCAGTTGAAACTACTTAATTGATCTTAAAATTAGAATAAGGAAATGTTATTAAAATGAAAGTGAAACATGTGTTTTATTTGAAAGTTTATATAGTAATATGGAAATTAGAATAAGGAAGAGAAATGGGCGGGAAGAACGAGGAAGCCGAGGGAACCAGGTGGGGACAAAGTCTGAATGAATGGTCGGTGGAAGGTGGGACCCACGTGCCTACCATGCTTACATTCCAACAAAAACAAAAACCCACTAACTCCCTACATGACGTGGCATCACGAATATTTCATTTTACGAGGTATGGGAACATTAGCTGGACCCCTCCACACCTGATCACACCCTCTTCTTCTCCTCCCTTCGCAAGCAACGTATCATTCCATTCACTTTTGCCACGTGTTCTCTCTCCTTGTGGGACCCGCATGCTAATCCACGTCATTCGTCTGGCTCCCACTCCATGCACTGCTCTTCAGTTTCTTATAACGGTACCGGAACAGCTTGCTTTTTTTTTTTTTTTTTTTTTTTCTTTTCGGCGTAATCCGTAATGGTGCTTGTTTCTGGTTTGGACGCAATGTTTTTCAAAACCACGTAACGACGTCGTCTGTTTTCGGAGATAACCATAACGGATAAGGGGCAATCTCGTTGTCACAAACGTATTTGAAAGGATGGTTGTCAATATCAATGAATATATATACATATTTTTATTATAATCAGGGTTTGGAATGGATATTATTGTAGTTTTGGTTATAATAGTATGTATTTAGAATACTAATTATTTTCGTGTAGGTAGTGAAAATAAGTTTATCTCAACTGTAATTGGCATGACCTTTTACCCTGGAGGTTAGAGGTTCAATCTTTTATCCCTACATTTGTTGTACTAAAAAAATTATAACGAAAAAAAGGAGATAATGAATGGAAAATAGTAAACACTACAACAAATAAGGATTTATAATAGTGATATTGTAGTTTAATGTAGTTAATTGTAGGTTATAATAGTTAGAAGAAGGATTTAGAGAATTAGCCTACTATATTATTAATACTTTACAAATAATAACAAAATATCATAGTTTATATGCTGTAGACAGGGATAGAACACGATAGACTACTATCTGTTTCTATCATGACACAGACAAACATAAATAGTAGTCTATCACAGTTTATCGCATATAAACATTAAAATTTTATTATATTTATAAATATTTTGGTTCATTTTTCTATATTTAAAAACAACTCTATTTTAAACATTGTGATATTTCTTCTCATATTTGACTATCGCAATATTTTGAAATAAAGAGTATGTCATTTTCAGATTTACTATTAATTATATAAGGGTTTTATTTTTTAAAATATCATTAAATCTCATCAATAATGTTTTTTTTTTTCCTTTTTTGGGATAAATCTCATCAATAAATATTTGAAATATTTAGCTTAAGATCTCTTGAGTAAGTTGTAAGATTGAAGCAAAATTAATCATGTCAATTTGTTCCTTAGTACTACTTAGATTAAAAACCTAATAGGTATCCCTCATGTAAAAGTGATGCCATGATGTTCTTACTACAATCATTTCTCAAGTGCCCCATGAAAATAGACTTGGTACCTTAGCTCTAAATTCAAATACTGGCTGTATTTATAAGTGAGTTGTCAAATTCTCCCCAAAGGTGTAATTGATAGGAAAGAATGAAATGCAAGAAGTAATTGTAGATTTATTGCACAATAATCGTCTTCATACTTACGGCCTAATAGTTTAGTGGCTTCTCCTACTAGGCCCATGCCTCTTTTAGCAGTAACATCCGGACAAGTAAAGCTTGTAAGGATAGTAATATAGCCTCCAAGAAATAACTTATCAAAAGTTTATATGTATGTTTTATAAATTAGAAATATGAAGTGCATATACATCAAATTATGCAGAAAATTAGTATCAAATATGTATGTGATTTAATATGTCTGGCTACGTGGGAGATATGTATCTGATGCATTAAATTGAAAATCTGCATCCTATCTTGTGAAGTGTTCAAATCTATATGAGTATCTCTTTTGAGAGGAGGAAATTAATTAGGTCATATTTGATCACCGCCATTATAACGAAAGGAGAAATGTGAAATTTATTGTTTCTACATTTAAAGATTATGCCCTAACATGGTGGAATGTTATGTTATGTAAAATAAATAAAAGACAAGGAACACCTTAATGGAAAGAGGTTAAGCTTCTTATGAGGAAACATTTTGTTCCCAAGTCTTTCCACAAGTTGGAAACTTTGTGACAAGGGACCAAAAGTGCAGAAAGGTATTATGAAGAGATGTTGATATTACTTGAGAAGATGACCATGTATGAGGATGAAAAAGCTACCATGGATCGATTCTATAAAGGACTTAAAGAGGAAATTTTCAACATGCTTGTTGATCGAGAAAATATTTGACCTTGGATTTAGAAGAAATGGTGTACGTTGCCATCAAAATAGAAAAGCAACTCCAAAAGAAATCTTCAAGGTATACTAAAGCTATATTTAGTACCAATTTCAACTCATTAGTAGAAAATGGTAGCCTACCTACCAAATTTGAGCACTTTGATAAGGTGGGAAGCAGTAAAGAGAAACTCTTGCTAATGTTGTACCTATGCATTATGATGACATTTTGCTTAGTAGGTCATTAAGTAGCAAGCATTCACAGGATTGTTATCTTAGTACTACTATTGAACCACTTATTTCTAGAGAAGCATGTGGTAGTAGTAGTTGGGTAGAGAAAGTAGATGGTAGTGACCTTGAAACTAGAATACTTTGTCCATTAGAGCCCAAAGTAAGATATACTATTGTACCATTGTTTTCAAGAGAAGTCAAACATGTGAGGAATACTCGGTCTATAAAGAAAAAGAGATAAAAGTCAAGCATGTGAATTTAGATAATGAGATAAAATCTTCCTTGTTTACAAAATAAATTATCAAAACCTTTTTCACAAAAGAGTTTGTTTTCTTATATAGGTGATCTTCAGCCAAGTTTACCTAGTGTTTTTTTTTTTTTTCTCCTTGAGTTTTTGTAGGATGTTAAAACATTGACTTTCAATCAAAGCTCAAAAAATGGTCCTAGTTCTTTTGATGGTCACAAATTGACTGAGGATTAACCGGAAGAATTGGTATTCTTTCCGAAATAAATGGAATCCAAGATGGTGTCAACCTTTGACATCTCAGGACTTTGGTTGCTTTACAAGAGAGGCCACCAAAGAGAAGTGCTATGAAATTGACATAATTTTTTTCTCATGATTTTAAAACTACTTTACAAGGCATTGATTTGGATTCGAGGATGAATACTTCAAAAGAGAAGGAAAGGATGATATGAACCGTCTCGGGCATCAAATTATTATTTATGTTTTGTTTAATAATTTTGATGTAATTTTATAATTTTTCATTTTCATCATTTTGTATTATTTTAATAAGGGTTATTTCTTTCATTTACTCTTAATTATGATTTGGCATTAGGGTTTTCATTGGGAGGCTATTAAAGTCTTGCCTTTAGGATGTTTTGATTAGATTACAATGAATTGAGTTTTGGCCTATGTGCTTCTTTCAAGATTGGCCAAAGAGCTTACTGAATTTGCAATTCACGTGTTAGGTTGCAAACCAAGAACATTCAAGTGGGATTGATCATCCTATCTTGTAGAGTGTTCGAATTTTGGGCCAAAAAATTTGTTTTTGTGTCTCAAGAGCTTTGATCTTGAGGCAATCTATGTGTAACCTAATCTTTAGATTTGAAATTGAATTGATTTGAGAGTTTTAGTGATTGAAAATTAAGGGTGCTCATACCAAAAGATTCTTAATTCTGATCCCTCAAGGTTTTCGTATCACACACTAATGTAAATTTGAAGAATCAAGTGCATTTTAATTTTTCAGCCCACAATCCACTTAATTGCTATTTACCAAGCCCAATATGGCATGTAAGGCCCTGCGATACAAAATTTGGCTAACTTAGGAGTAGCACATCCCACCATCATTGTTTCACACATGTCCAAATATTTGAATTATTTCCCAAGTAACATTTTTTTACACCAATTCTCTCTCTATTGAGTTCATTTTTTATTTTTTTTTTTTGTCAAAAATAAACTTTTAGTAGACTTAACAACTAATTAAGGATATGTTTGGATTAACTTGAAAAAAAGTGTTTTTAAAAAAATTCATTTGTATTTAAACTCTTTTGATAAAAACAATTTAAAATACATTTCAAAATCTATTTTGAGCGGTTGCCCAACACTTCAATTTTTTTCAAAATGACTCCGTTTTTTAAATTAAACAATTAAAAATGTATTTTAAACACCCTAAAATCCTCAATATATATATATATATATATATATATATATTTTTTTTTTTGAGAATTCAATCCCCACAGATTTTGATTCCTTTTACTAGCGGTGCTTTTTTTTTTTTTTAAAAAAAAAAGGATTTTTGGACAATCGTGTAAAATATATCAAATATTAAGGCCATTTATGTTAAAAGCCCTTTAGCTTAATCTCTTAAGTTAGGCCAATTAAAATGTTCAAAATGTTGGAAAAAGAGATGTTTTTAATTAGTCTTTAATTTCAAGATCTTATTTTTCCAAAACCTTTTAAATCTTTGTTTGAGATGTGATTTTTGGTAAAAGAGGATTTATTTTGGGAAATAAATCATTATCCTAAGTTTTCCTTTTTACTCTGTGGCATTTATTTATTTATTATTATTATTTTAAAGAAAAAGAAGAAAGGAAACGATGGAGAGATAATTGATTAAGTGATTAACAAGATAAAATATTTTTTTTAAAAAAAATAATTGTGCATTTTGAAAAATGGGAAAGGACCCAAATCCCATCCTAAGCCCAAAATGATTTGTCCCATTTACGAAAACTGTGGCCCAAATCTCTCTTCCTCCTTCACTTCCGGTGAAGGTGGCGGCAGCCTTTCCCCCTTTTGTCTTGCATTCCAGCCCAGCAGCAGCCTTTCCCCTATCTTCCTCCCTCTCTCCGGCGAGCTTCAACCCACCAACGGCGGCCACAACACTGTATCGCCCAAAAGCAGCGTCCGGCAACTCCTGCGCGCGACCTCAGTGGTGGACGACGACCAACACGTTTCTCCCTCCAGCGAACAGCGACCTGACGCGCATGCTGTCCGTTCGTTTCGTTTAGCCGACAGCTTGGAGCAACTTTGGGTGACGCCACCACGGTCTTCTGGCTTTTTCAGTAGCGTTTTCTCTAGTTCAAGGAGTTTCGGTACTTACCCATCCTGTTTCGGCATTAGTTTTGAGTTACCCACTTCTTTAACGGCTTCGAATATGTAGGATTGAGCCTAGTCGGACACCAACCAGCAAGGTTTCGAGTGGTTTGGGTAAGTTTCAGCAGGTTCTTTAGATTTGTCTCTAACACTTGAAAGCCTTTAATTCTTCATTTAGCATATTTGTGTTATTTTTTTGGCATTTTAGGCTTTTTAGTGTATTACATTTAGTTAGTATCTTTATGTTAACTTTATATATATAAAGAAAATATAGGAGAGATGATGTATCCTTGATATATGCATGTCTTAATTTTATAGAAATTGACATATCGTATCCTATTGTATCCGTATCCCATGTTTGTATCCGTGTTTGTGCTTCGTAGGATTAGAGGCTTGTTGGGTTAATTGAAGAATCATGAAAATAGTCTAGCTAATTTTATGTGCTTGCACTTGTGTCAACTTCCGAAGTGATATCTCAATTCTTAAGATTTGGTGGAAAAGAGATAGATTAAACTTCTTGGATCCGTTGGTTTTGTAGAATTTTGGCTTTTTGCTAGTTTTGTAGACTTTTGGTTTATTTTCTTTGATCTTCTCAATTTATTTGCCTTCATTTTTAATCAATATGCTGATTATGTTTGGTTTTCCATTTTTCTTTTATAGCAATGGAACATGGATCCTTCACAGATGAGACCAAATAAACATTTTCTATGGCTGATGAAGATCATACATTTGCAAATGCTCTCAGATACACTTTGAATCAAGAGTAGGAGCTCTTATTCAGTTATTCTTGAGTGAATATTTTGAAATGTTAACAAGACATGCACTTGCCAAAGAATGTGCAGTTCTTGGACCCCTTATCCTTTTTAACCATTTCATCATTGACTTCTATTAATTCATGGCATAATAATTTAATAGATTCTTGGTTCTTTCGAACATATCATCAACAAGATCCTTGAAGAATTAATTAGGTTCTTGGATAGCCCATGAGGCATAAATTGATAAATAATGTACATCCATTGTATGTGTTAATATGGGTTCCTTCATTGTCCATTCAGAAGAGTTATAAATATGTTGTCGTCTTTTTTCACCTATCCAAGCAAGAGGAATTGATCGTTTGGTTGTGGTTCCTCCCCTAGAAAAGCTGGTTTAGATTGTTGTTATTTTTTAGTGAATCATATCCGACGTACTTTTAAATGACTTGTAACATCATCTTGCAGTCCAAGAGTGACTTTTTGTGGATACAGCATCCCTCATCCTTCAGATAATCGAGTTAATATTCGAGTCCAGACAACAGGTAATATTTTGAGGTAGTTTGATCTCTGAAAGTGTAACTGATTGGTTCCCGTTTTAGGACATTTTTTTCCTAATGATTGAATATGTTTTTTCCTGGTTTTTATTCTTTATACACATTCAATTTATGCATCCATGAGATATATAGCTTATGGATTTATGGGAAGTGTGATCCTTCAAATAAAAATTTTTCAATCAAATCGCCTTTCTGGAAGAACACATGTTGGATTGTTGTAGCTTTGCTAGAATCCCGTTATTTTTGTTAGTGTATAAAATTATATATATTTTAGTACTTGAACTAAGGGTCATGTTTATTTAGTTTCATAAGATTCAATTATCTGTTTAGATTTTGGATAGTTATTGTATGTAGTTCTTACCATCAACACTAGTAACTAACATTGATATGACACGTGTATTAGACAAACATTAGTTGATTGGATATAACGTGATAGGAAAATAGTAGGAAAACAGCGTAGCACGTGAGAGAGATTTAATACTTTGCTTTGAAAAGACAGTATGTTGCATATGCTGGTATATTATATTCCGTTATCCACATTTTTCTGCAATGCTATATGTGAACCAATCAATATTTGTTCTATAGGACATGTCACACTATTGTCGAATAAAAAATAACTATGACTACACATGATTAATTACATTTCAAAGTGTGAAGGTCATATTTAAAACTTAAACTACCTATTAGGCACAACCAAGTTACTTTAAACCTCAAGGACAGTTGTACAACTTATTGAATAGTTCCTATTCAAGTAGGGTCATAAATTTATAATTTAAACTTGAACATATGTGCATACCCTTTTGCAATTGTGAAGTAAAACCCGACTAACCAAGATGTTTGATGTTGAGGCCTATACAAATAGTGTCCCAAATGAATGGTCTTTCTTTACTCTTTCCTCATAGTTGGAGTTGGGGAACCCAATGATCTGGAGTTGAAAGTAAGCAAAGCACATGGAAATATGGTAGAAAAGAAGGCTATTTGTTGAAGTGACTATGCAATAGCATCAGTAGCATTAGCATTAGCATTAGCATTAGAAATACTGATGAAAGGGGTTTGTGATTGAACATGAACATGGCAGGTGATCCTGCAAGAGAGGTTTTGAAAGATGTAAGGAACACATTTGACAAGGCTGTGCTTGATATCAAACTCCCCAACCCTGTGACAGACGTTAGTATCAAATAGAATGGGATATTTCTTTTTCTTTGGCTTGTAATTTACCCTTTGTAGTATAAAGTCTATTATCTTAACTGATGGCTGATGCCCCCCTTCAGGGATTAGATATTGTTGATTTTATATCTTACTAGAAGAATGCAGATATTTTAAGATCCATGAGGAAAGTAGAGAAACATGTTTGATTAAATGTCTTTGTGTTAGATGTCACAGCTCTTTAACCGGAAAAAAACTATGAAGTTCGTTTTCAAGTCGAGGGATTCAAACTTCTAACCAAGAGTATAATTATGCTTGTATTTGGAAGATAAAATTTGTAGAAATATTGTCTGGCAAATAGTTTTAAAAAATAGTTTAGAGCAAGAGAAGAAAAAGAACATATCCAACCTTCAGATATGGCAGATATCATTCTCTATCTTTATGAGCATAATAATGTATTGATAAATGTTAAATTTGATGAGAATTTTCTTTTGAGAATCGTTCATGTTGTAAAACCGACATTGAAGTAGTTTTTAAAGGTAATTTGAGAATTAATGCATGAGTAGTTTTTAAAGGTAATTTAAGAGTTTATTGACTTAAATTATAGATTTAACATAATTTTAGTCAAACTAACATGAGTTCAGAATTTAAATTAAGAAAATTATATTACAATGGTAAATTTGATATTTGGCCTAACAATTGTAATTTATTTATGTTGTTAGAGTTATTTATAATTATGTTGAACTGACATGTTCATCTAATTATGTACGTTAAAATAACTTTTTAGTCTTAGAAAGGATAATAAGACAGGATAATATTATTTTGAGATAATTATAGATGTATATCCTCAACAAAATTTATTTTCGTAAATGTCTAAAGTTTTTTATATTTTCATTTGGAAAATTTAATTGAATATTTGGACCAAAATGCCCTTTTCACGTTAAGTGACATTTATTGTTTATTTTTTAGACCATTTTTTTCTCAAATTTTTCAAGCATTCTTATTTCTTAATGATGGTATATAAATTAGTGTGTTGGAAAGAGAATATGCATTTATTAATTATTATAGGTTATTAATTAATTGAAATTTTTTTCTCATTTTGCAATTAATGGGATTTTCTTTTTCATTTTCACATATGAAAAAACTTCCAACATATTCATGGTTCCTTCTTCTGATAGATTCATGATTATTTTACCTTAGAACGTTTTGTTAGATGTTTGAAAATATTTTTAACCAATATATGAGATATAGTAAGATTTTATTAGTATATTTGAAATGTACTAAGATAGATGATTGTACCCGAATATTAATCTAAATTAAAAGTATATATTTTTTAACCAAATTTCTTTATAATATATATATATAGAGAGAGAGAGTTAAAAGAATAAAAATAAAAGAGGCTCCTTTCTTTGGGTGCGCAAGAATCTCTCCATTTTATCTCTTGTAATCCATTGCTGTTGTCGTCCCTTACCATCTGCCGTCGTTGGACCGTCCGTCGTGTGTTCACCATTGCTCGAGTCACGCAAGCATCTGCTGTTAAACCAAGTCGCGCACTGTTCGAGTCCGCCGTTCGTCGTCTAGTACCATCCTAGTTCGTCGTTCGTTGTTCAGTTCCGCTCTGAGTCCGTCGTTCGTTGTCTGGTACTGTTCGTCGCTTAGTTTTGCTCGTCCTTCACTCGCCAGTGTGGTCACTAGTGGGCTACTGTGAAGGTGGACGATTGATAGAGAGAACAAGGGATGGGGAGGCAGTGAGTGGGGGGTTTTGAAAAATAATTTTGGTTAAAATAAAAAATGGTAATGCATTCGAGAAACTTTTAGTTGAATATGTGCAATTGATTATAGGTTGAATAAAAAGAAAAATAATCATATCTTAATTTTTGTGTAATTAATAAATCAATTTAAACATTCTAGTAAATAATATAAGGTCTTTATTAAAGCTCTATGTGTTGTTATCCTATTATTTTTTAAAGAAATACGTTGTAAAATATATCAAACTGTCGTTAGTTTTTGATTTACAGTACTATAAGTGAATAAAATAAAATAAAACATATAAAAAGCATGTTGAATATGTAACCTCATCTTAAATTATTCTTCGAAAAACATGTACACGTGAAATTTTTGTAGTTTTAACTAAATTTTAATGTTGAAATTTATGTAAATATTTGTTGTCTGACCAAAAAAAACTATATTATTATTATTATTATTATTTAAAAAATGAATCTTCTTTCCTATGTTATTAAAAAAAATGTTTGTTTACTACAAAATTTTTCATAAAACCTTCTTTCGAAGTGTTTTTCACTGTATATGACTTAAGAGAGCGATAACAATTTTTTAATACCAGTTGTAAATCTCAACTAACAGAATATACCTAAAAATTAATAAAACTATTAAGGTTAGTCTATTTTTTTTATTTAAAAAAAATTTAAAAAGAGTTCAATTATGTAGATATAATTGTGACTAATAAATTCCTAAAGTTTCAATTCGACTTTAATACATTAAATATGTCTAATAGTCCTATAAATTAACTCAGTTTTATATTTAATAGATCTCATAAATATTTAAAACGTTTAAAAATTAATAATTATTTTACAAGACAAAAAAAAATTCTATCTTATTTAACCTTAAATTTTAAATTTTATAATTAATATATACATTAATTTAAAAAAAAATGCATAATCATACCTATTAAGCATAAAATTAAATTTAAATTTAATGTTTAGCATAACTTTTAAATTTTTCGTATTGGTAAGAGACGTATTAGATACAAAATTGATATTTTATAAATTTATTAAACACAAAAATAAAAAATTTGGAGACCTATTTAAACGAACACATGAAAGATTTATAAAGTTGATCTATTTCACAAGCAATATTTTATAAATGTTCTAAACTTTAATTATATCCCATTACTAGATTTTTTAGGGACAATTTTAACTATGTAATATGCTCTTGGTCCTACTAAATATTCATATTATTTTGTAATTAAAATATTAAAAATAATTCTAACCGTTTTTAGTAATAATTATTTGGAGATATATATATTTTTTTATAAAAAATAATTAATTTCATTAAATGTAATCATTTATTGTGTATCTTCATTTAATAATTTTTATTTTATTTACGGTACATATCTTTTAATTTGAAGAAAATGTTTGTATTATTTTATAATACATTCTTTCTCATGTTAAATTTTTGTATTATTTTATATTTAAAACATTTAAAAAATTCAAACCAAATTTAGTATTTATTAAATTCGGGCTATATTCCATTAATACAAGATTTGTCATAACATTATTCTATTGATTTTAGAAGTTTTTGTTTTTGAAGAATATTTTTTCTAATTAGTTACAAATTTGTCACAAATTTTCATTTTATACATATTTTGAATTTTGATCTAAAATTTAAAATTCTTAATTTTGATAGTTATATTTAATAAAAAATTATTGTTACAAATATTCGTTTTTATCCACGTTTCATTATATATATATATATATATATATGAGAAAAAAGTGTAATTAATTAAGTTAGACAATAAAATTTGTTGGAATGGAAGAAGAAGCCATCTTCGTCACTTTCCTACCCTATTTAACATCCCCTAATTGAGCACTCACATCATAACAATTTATTTAGTTTTGTTATTTTCTTTTTTAGTACATTATTTATTTATTTATATAGAATGAATTCATTTGAAGGAGAAGAACGTGGCTGAGGCATATGGTTTTGGGAAAAAGATAAAGTCAACTAACAATAAATTAATAATTAAGGAGCTTTAATCCCTTTTTAGTGGTCTGGTTATATCTAATATTTTAATGATCTTGTCGTATTAACTCCTTAATTAATACTTATGACAGAACTACTATGTTTCACCTAATTTTAAGAATCGGTACTCGCTATCTCCATTTCATTTCCTACCCATAGCTTTTCCAAACATTTACAAAATAATACAACATAATATTCAATAATTGATAATCCTATTCTTCAAAATAATAATAATAGCAATAATTCATAATTCTATAATTCAATGAATTATCAAACAATAATTTCATCATTTACCCCTCAAATATATTAGAAATTTATCACACAAAATTAACCGTATAAAGACTTGTCAAACACTTTTTTTTTTTTAAATAATGTTTAAAGAAGTATTTGACCCAAAAAAATTGGGAAGTAGAATTGAGGGAGTGGAGTGGAGAGCTCCTCTCTTTGTTTGGCCTAAAGAGCTTGTGTGCTCTAAGACTAAAAACATTAATTTTATGCTTTATTGACTCATTAAATTGTGAGACAAAAGAGTTCACAACTCCATTTCTTACCTTAAACTCCCCCCGAAAGTCTATTAAACATGTATTAGAAAGTTGAGAGGCAAAACTTGGGAATTGAAATATATATTGAGGGGAACCAAAAAAAAAAAACTTTTTTGGTCCCTAAATTTTGGGTCTACTTTCCATTTAGTTTCTAGGGTTTCAAAATGTTATAAATTTACTCTTTAAGTTTTGAGTTTGTTTCAATTTAGTTATTATGCTTCACAATATTACAATTTTATCCTTGAGATTTAAGTTTTATTTCAATTTGGTTCCCATATTTCAAAATTTACACTTTTATCCTCAATTTTTTCATTAATTACTCGCTTTCCATCTTTAGTGTTAATGTCTATGAATTAATTTAAAATAAGTATAATTAATTAAGTTTCACTAGTTTTTTTTTTATCATATTACAATTAAGAATTAAAATTTCACTTCATAATTATTTTTAATTAATTAATAAGCAATAACACAACAACTAAAAGTTAGTATTTAATGAAAAAAATCGAGGATAAAAGCGTAAATTGTGAAACCTAGGGATCAAATTGAAACAAAACTCAAATCTTAAGGTAAAATTATATTATTTTGAAATCCGGGGAATAAATTGAAACCAAACTCCTAACTTTGAGATTAAGGTCATGTTTATTACTCCGTAACCAAGATTGTTGCAATCGTAATGGATTTTTTTATATTCATAATTCACAAAATATTTTAAAATAATTTTTTGATAATGTATTTAAATGGGCTCCATTTTTCATATTACGATTGACTATGTTCACTAAAAAATAAGCGTGTTATGTTTTAAAATCTAGAATAAATAAAAATTAGACCTAACTGCCTGAAACCCAGGGACCAAAGATTATTTTTCTCACACAATTGCACACATATATAGTATATAGAAATTATTATAAATAGAAAAAAAATAAAATTATATATAAATATAGAAAAATTTTACTGTGTATCAACGATAGACTTCTATTGCTCGTCTAGTGATACGTGATGAAATTTTTCTATATTGGTAAGTAGCTGAAATTTTTCTATATTTAAAAACAATTCTATAATATATTCATTTATTTTTTTAGACACAGAATCACTCTAGAGGGCAGTTTAGTCCTTTTCAAATAATAGTCAAATCCAAATCACAAGATAACAATCTCAACTCCCGAGTCATTTCTTCTCCTATCACGTCTCTCTCTCTCTCCCCCCCTTTCAATATTTTGGCAAACTCAACCAAACCCCAATAATGAATTACAAATAAAACCAATCAAAATTTTGATAAAAAGTTTTCTTCTTTTGGCCATTGCTTGATCTTTGGCCAACTCCAAATCCAATTCACACCCTTCTCTTTCTTCGTCTCTACGCATCACCCACCAAAAGAAAAAAAAAAAAAAAAAAAATCCCAAAAATCTAATCTCTATCTTATATGCTTATCCACCCAAAACCCTCTTCCCAAAAAATGAGTATCCCATGATTGTTCTTCCTAAGATGGTGGAGATTTCAAGAACCTCAAAGAAAAAAAGGTTCTTGAATTTGAATATCATCAATCATAGAAAAAATAGCCTTATTTGTTTCAAATCTTCTAAATACCTTCTCCTTTGTGCTTGTTTTTCTTTCTATTTCTTCACCTCTTTTCTCCTAACAACCCATAATAACCCAAATCCAAGTTTAATTCATCATCTCTCCAACTCCAATCCCTTTCCCTCAAAAGCTCTTGCCGAAACCACTTTGGATCATGGCCATCCCAAGGGCTTGAAAATCTTTGTCTACGATTTGCCGCCGAAATTCAACGCCGATTGGCTTTCCGACGGCCGGTGCGGCGGCCATTTGTTTGCTTCTGAGGTAGCTATTCATAGGGCCCTTTTGACCAGCCATGTGCGGAGTTTGGACCCTTATGAAGCTGATTTCTTCTTCCTTCCTGTTTATGTTTCATGTAATTTTAGTTCCCTTAATGGCTTTCCGGCTATTGCTCATGCTCCCTCTCTTTTGTCCTCCGCCGTTGACGTCATCTCCGGTCAATTCCCGTTTTGGAACCGTAGCCATGGCTCCGACCACATCTTTGTCGCCTCCCACGACTTTGGCGCTTGTTTCCATGCCATGGTAAGATAATTGCGGATATTATAATATTAAATTTATATTTATTTATCAAATTTAAGCTTTTAATAATCGATCCAGGAGGTTTTTCATTCAAACCCTGTTATTTCTTTCATCTCAATTTAACAAAAATTTTCTTTAATTTTGTCTTACTATATAATTAAAGTATGTTGCAAAAAAGATAGGTGATTAACATGTATATATTGTTTATTATTTAAAAAGCTAACCTAAAAAGTTGTTTTTTAAAAGAGGTGATTTTAAATTTTAGATGGTTTCAATTTTCAAGTGAATTTTGTTTGAAAAAAAAAGTTGATTTTATAGGAATATAATGAATTGAAAGGTTATGTATACAAAATTTATGGATCTAATTGAGATGTTAATTTAAATTTTTATTTTTGTTAATGTTTGAATATTGAAGGAGGATATGGCTATGGCACACGGAATACCGCAATTCTTGAAGAACTCGATCATTTTGCAGACTTTCGGAGTCAAATATAAGCACCCATGTCAAGATGTTCAGAATATTTTAATACCACCTTATATTGTACCGGAATCCGTGGAATCCGCCGTCGTTGACGGCCCCCGGAGAGACATATTCGCGTTTTTCCGGGGAAAAATGGAAGTCAACCCCAAGAACGTCAGTGGCCGATTCTACGGCAAGTAAGGGAGTTTTTATTTTTAAAAAACAAAAAGATAAAAGTCTTTATTATTATTATTATAGGGTTATTTATTTTGACAGGATTTTTAATTTGGGTGGTGGCTTTGACTTTCTTCAGGCGGGTGCGAACGGCGATTTGGAAGAAATTCCACCGTGACCGGCGGTTTCATCTCAGAAGGCATCGGTTCGCCGGTTACCGGTCAGAGATTGCCCGGTCTGTTTTCTGTTTGTGCCCTTTAGGATGGGCCCCGTGGAGTCCGAGGTTGGTTGAATCGGTTGCACTTGGATGCGTGCCGGTCATCATAGCTGACGGCATCCGGTTGCCGTTCCCTGCCGCCGTGGACTGGCCGGGAATATCGTTGACTGTGGCGGAGAAAGACGTCGGAAAATTGGGGAAAATTCTCGAACGTGTGGCGGGGACAAATCTCACCACCATTCAAAACAACCTGTGGGACCCCAAGAATCGGCGGGCGCTACTGTTCCACAATCCGAGCCAAATGCACGATGCCACGTGGCAAGTTATTAGTGCCCTGGCGAAGAAGTTGGACAGGTCGTTTAGGAGTTCTAGGATTTTGCACCAATAGAAGAACGACACGTAGGGTGGCAGATGGTTTGTTGAACATAAAAGTATTTTTTTTTGGTTTCACGGGGACGGGTAGTCAGTTTTGATTGGGCAGGAGACACGTGGCAACTCGCTACATTTGGTTGATGTCAAGAGTGGTGGCTAAAAATCAGTTAGTAACTATAGAAAAATAGTTAGTTAAAATTTAAAATAGGATAATGACCTACGGAAAAAAGGGGGGAAAAAAACCACAATTCATAAATGTAAATGCTTGCACAAAGTCTGAATTTTTGAGTGGTCATTTGGATCATAGATATGTATATAAAGTGTTCATTTCATAACGTTTTTATTTCTCATTTTTCAATAAATGAATTTATTTGATAGTTTCTTGTTTATAAATTTTAAGAAAGTCTCTTAAAAATGGACCAAATTTGAAAAATTATAAAGAGTAGTATCTCTCAGTTTTATTTCTACTTTATTTCTATTTCCTACTTGTATAATAGTTACAGTCTAGGAAGCGCCCCAAAAACACACTCTATGGCCTCGATTCTGCAATTATTAAATCATAAATAAATGAATATTTTCACAATAAAAATTAATCAAACATAATTAACTTATTCTATTTATTTACTAGAAATAAATAATTATAATATTAATAATAAATAATAAAATTTTATATTAAATAGTTAAGATTACGTAAAATTGTATTATTTAAAATTAATTAAGTCTAAATAATATAATTATATTAATTAATTTATATAAGTTAAGTTATATTTTTAGCATTCATATCTCCCACCTATACCCATATAGAATTTATTAGAAAAACTATCTCAGATAAGTTTAAGATTTTGATGGATAATCATATCTTAGATTTTAATAAGTAAAATCCTTTAAAACAAAAAAAATGATATTAAATGTTTGTTTAAAAAGTGAAATCCATATAAGAAGATTTTGCAATTTTAGTCAGATTCCCTCTCTTGTTGGATTGGGAATTTTAGTCAAGTTTAGTTGGCTTTTAATATACATTATAAAGTTTCTATGTGATTGACTTGGCTCCAACTCTACTTTGCAATAGGACAGAAGACCAAAATTGAATCAACTAAAATAATTATTGATTCATAGTTATTATGGATTAAACCAATTGAACAATTTTAGTTGGATTGGTCTAGTTATTATTATTATTATTTTTTTTTTTTTACCAATTTATTAGATTTTATTAGTTTCTAAACAAAGAAAAAAAGAAAAGAAAGCAACACACACAACTTGTGAAAATCAACTTGACAACGTCAATAAAATTGTATCCAAGTACATAAATTCACAAGATTGACAAAGAAGGCTTTTGTCTCTTTTCATCTTAATACAACTCATTTCAATATCACAGCAAAATGAAACAAAAAAAAATCTAGTTTTGTTTTTAAAAAATTATTTGTTCTATGAAAATTTGTGATTTGACAATTAATTGACGTACAACTCAAAATATACCTAATTATTTATTAGAAAAATTATCAATTTATACCACTAAACTTTGGCGTATCAATTTAAACTCCAAATTAATAATTGTATCATTTTAAACCCTTAATTTTCATAAGTATATTAATTTAAACCCTCCATTACGTTGTGTTTGGATGAACATCATGTGAGACTTATGATTTTATCAATTAAATCCTTGAACTTTCATAAGCAAATCAATTTAGACTCTCATTCAAGATTTCCTTTGAAAATTGCTGATACATCAATTCGAACCGTCCTTTTTGTTAAGATGGCATTTGAAGAAGTGATATGAAAACCATAGAAATTTATACATTAGGAACTCTTTGATGACCAAGAGATAAGGAGAACTAGTTCCTTACTTTAAGTTTGAACTCTCTACAAGCAAGATGATCAGATTTACCTGAATGTTCTTGGCGTGCAATCCTAACTCAAGGATTGCAAAAGCATGGTGATGATGCACTCTATCATCTACCATAGAATTTTCATTCAGGAAATCACTAAAACTCAAAGCATGAAAAAAAAAAAAAAAACTAACGTACTGAATGTGTGATTGATCCTAGAGGTAACGTAAGGACGTCCTGGTTCATATCAAAAGTTCACATACAAATAAGAATATAGAATACATACTAACAATTTTCAAATATAATCCTTATAAATATTCTAAATTTATTCACCAATACCAATTTAGAAGGTTAAGTGAAAAAAAAAATTAAATGTCTTACCCGATATTTTTTTATTTTATATGAAAGTAGCGTATAAATAATATTAATATATTTGTGATACTCTAGGGTTTAGGGATTAAATTCATCCAACCCTAAAATTTAGCAATGCAAATGGAGATTTTCTCTATTTTCTAAAAGAAAAAGAATGTAAAGAAGAGGAAACGAATAATTGTGAAAGAATCTTGAGATGATATTATAATTATTATTAATTTATATTTATAGAAGTTGGAATTATTAGGGAGGAATAAGGGATAAAGAAGGAAAATGTCATGAAAGCCATATGGAAGAGCCAAAGATGACAGTCTGGGAGCATATTAAATAGGCCAAGTGTCCCTAGTGGTCATGTCTCTGCTTATGAATGGAGGGCTACCTGACAAATCCGTCATCTTTGCACTTTTCCTTTAATTTTCGTTTTTAGGAAAATATCATTTTCCATCCTTAAATTTTGGAGTTTATCCATTTAAATTGTGTACCAATAATTGTATTAATCTTAACTTTAAACTTACATACATTTATTAATCTACCTTCACTCTTCATTACGTTATACTTTTATAAACATCGTGCAGGAGACTTATAATTTTATCGACTCTCAATTAAGATTTTCTTTGAAAATTATTTATGTATAAATTTTAATCGTCCATTTTATTAATAGACTTTTGAAGAAGTTTATACACATGTAAAATTTCAATGCATGAACGATTTTCAAAATGTAATTTTAATTAAAAGAAATCTAACTTGATTCACTCGTAGAAGTTTAATTGAAACAATTATATATCTTACATGATAATTTTTAAACCAAGTCTGAAGTGTGCTAATGTCACATTAAAAAAATTATAGAGTTTAGAGCGATAAAATCCCAAAGGTTAAGGATGTAAATTGCAAATTTTCCGTTTAGTTCATTTGAAAGTTTATTGGCAATGGCTACATTGCCCTTAAATATAAATATGACCTACTTTTTTCTTTCAGATATACGAGTCAACTCATCAAATAATGATGCAACTAAGATTTGTCATAACAATTTTAACATTTATGGGTTAAGTTATTTTTCTGTACAACAATTGTGGAGATGACCTTTAGGGAGGATGATCATGCTAATTACTATTAAACTAAACTCATTTTAGCTCGTAATTAAGTAATTAGTTTGTTAAAACATAGTATTTGTATTAGTTTCTTTTCTTTTACTTTAATGCATCTTTATTCGTTCGTTTGTTTCGTTGAGGTTTTTTTTACCTCTTTTTTTTAGTATTCTAGATTTCCTATGGTTGGTTTCTTTTCTATTTTTTTTTTTTTTCTTTTTCGAGTCTATGTGAGATGAGAGAATCAAACATGTGTCCCTTCGGGGACATTCGATAAAAAGGGACACACGATAAAATTGGAACGATACAGAGAGAATCAAACATGCAAAAGGGAGATAACACTATCTGAAAAAACATTTTTCCAAATCCAAAAACAACCAAGAGAGGATGTCAAAGCTGCAATAGAATGAGTAGAAATTTTTACCTCTAGAGAGATGTGACAAAAATGTACAAAATTAATAACATTTTCAATAAAAAGAATGTCCTCAATCAAAGTTACAATTTCAGCTTAAGAAAACCTCGTTGTTCTTTAACTATGGGATGGACACGATTTTTTTGCTCTTTCTAATCAATACAATATTACTCTTAAATAGCAAAATTTTAATTTTGTAGTAGTTGTTTTAAATAGCAAAAATTTTTTAAAATATTTTTAAATATAGTAAAATATCACAATCTATTAGTGATTAAGGGTGTTCACATGACCCGGGCTACCCAACCCATATAAGGGTTGGGTTAGGTTGGTTTTGTTCTTGGGTTGGGTTAGGTTCAACTTTTTCTATTTTTTTGTTAGGTTGAGTTGGGTCATGGGTTGGCTAAAAAAAATTGGATTAACTCAACCCAATCTAAATTCTACATATACTAATAAAAATATATATATGATTCTCTTTATTTAAAGTTTTATTACTTTGTGTTGATTATTTCGTGAATTTTTTATATTTTTCTTTTAAAATTGTTATGATATGTTTCTTTGTTTAAAATTTGTAATCAATAAAGTAGGTATTTGGTATTTAACATTTAAATTTTATGAGATTTTAGTTATTAATCATGTGTTATAGATAAATTTATATATTTTTAATTAAATAGAAAAAAAAAATAACCTGACAACCCAACCCAATCCTTAAAATCCCAAGTTGAATTTTAAGGGTTGGGTTGGAGACTTTATTTGGGTTTTTTGGGTTGTCTACCCAACCAACCTGAATTTTCGGGTTGGTAAAAAAAAACTCCCTTAATCCAACTGATGTACACCCCTATTAGTGATAGACATTGATAGACATCTATCAATATCTATTACTGATAGATAGTGACATTTTTCTATATTTGAAAATATTTGTAGTAGTTTTGTCATTTAAAACAATTACCTGAATAATAATAATAATAATAACAATAACGATATAATAATAATAATTATTATTATAGACTTAAAAATTATTGAGGCATCGAATGATTAGAAGCGCGCCGTCTGTTGTATCACCATCTTCTGATGTCTATGACGATGGGTTGATGGGTACCGAACAAATCGGTGATGTTTGGACTTCAAATTATTATACTTAAATTAATTTTTTTAAAAAAACACAATAGATTGCTCGTAAGCTAAGCACGCTTAAAATTGGAGGAAAAGCTTAGGAGAAATTCTAGAAACTTCAAGGAAAAGTGTTTTCTGAGGGACAATTTGGTAAATTTATGGGAAAACACCTCGACCCTACCTTGGGTGTAGTCACCTATTTTTGTCATGCTTTATTCAAATAAATTTGATTGTTACATTAATATTGGCTTAATTTTGCTAATTTAATTTGGATGGTTATGGATTCTTTTCAGTTTGTTTTTACTTCCTTTCAATTTTTAGGTGGTTTAGCTGAATTGGTTTTAGAAAAAACAAGAACAAAATGAGTGACTTTTGAATTTAGTTTTGGTTACCAAAGGCTCCATTTCCTTTTAAGGTGTAAGCCAAGTTTGGCATTATTTCAAATGAAAATAAATAACCAATAAAAAAACTAAGCAATTGAAGAAAGTTCTTTGACTATAAATCTTCATCTACATTTAGCAAAAGAGGAGATACATAGATATACCACCACAAAGAAAAATCCTAGAGATTTACATGCATACAAAGCAGATAGAGAGAGAGAGACCCTTGAGGGGATACACATACAAGATAACAAAAAATCCTAAAAAATACATAGGGAAAACTTGGTGAGCTTCACACACACACACACACACAAAGTAGCCAAAAATTGAAAATCCAGAATACTAAGAAAAGCCTAACTTCGTTGGAGATTGCATTTCGTAGAGTATTTGTTCCAAGAATTTGTATCTCAAACAACAAGCGGTTTCGTAGTTTAAATTCTAACCCTTAACCTTATTCTTCTCTCCCAGATACCTTGAAAATAGAGAGAAAGAAGGGGTAATAGAAAAATTACTTATGTTGCTATTATTTTCTCTTTTTTATTATTTTATTTTTATCATGTGATTGTTATCTATCTTAACACGTATTTAGTGTAGATCTATTATTATTGTTTATTGTATTCTCAATTTATTATTGTTGTTGTTCTTTGTTCATCTCCTCCTTCATCACATAGTTTCTTTTTAGGTTCTTGTTTAAAAAAATAAAATATGTGTAGTAAAAAAATGAGACAAAGAAATCAGAAGACGATGAGAATAGGGGTTTGAAGTTTTAGGAAGAAAAAGATGGTTAAAAAATGTATAGAGGTGATTGAATGAAAGTTTTTAAAATGTTTAAAAAACTATTATTATTATTATTATTATTATTATTATTATTTAGTTTTTTTTTTTTTAAATAATTGTGTGTGAGGTGTGTTGGGATCATAATATCAAATTTTCGTGACATACCGATATTTTTCATGTTTCTATAGATTCAATATCAATATGAGGGGTGAATCGATATTTTTGTTGTTTCGTAGAAAAATCCATAAAACATAAAAAAAAAATAAGAAACAAAATGTCACTAATGTAAACATAATATAAATTATAAACATATTCATTTGTTAAAAATCATAAAATGCTTATTTACTAAATTAAATTTATTTTTTGAATTTTTTGTTTTTATAATTTTTCAGGAATATTCATCGATGTCAATATTTCCATTGAAATTTTTGTAAAATTAAGACCTTGATATTTTCATATTTTAAACATTGGTTGAGATGGGAGACAAACTCCTGTTCATTATTATTATTTTTTAAATCATGAGTTAAAATGTTGTCCACTACTACTGACACAAGTTATCTATGTCTATGTGATAAAGTGATAGATGTCTAATGTGGTCTATCATAGATAGAAAGTGAAATTTTGTTATATTTATAATTATTTTCTAACAGTTTTTCAATTTTTGAAAACTATCTCGTTTATTTATTTATTTTATATATCCATATTATTACTTAGTTATTCTGATTCTAATTTTGAACATGTTTTGTTTTGTTCTTTCATATTTTTTATTTGGTACTTCTTTTGTTTTTACTTATCTATTTTATTTTAAATGTTGCATTTAATTATTTTATTGTTTCAAGCATTTTACAGTGTTGTTATTTTAATATGTCCATGTTTAGCTATAAAGTTTATTAAGCGATTATTCTCAAACTCTTTATTTGCATTTTTTTTTTGAAGAATCAACAACCGAGTCTAGAAATATTTGGAAGTATGAGGATTTGTTTGGTTTGCAATCTGGATTATGTTTTATGTTTTTCAGATTTACTAAGTTCAGCAAATATGTGTTTGGCAGATAACCTGAATTCTGTTTCTGAAAATTGTTTTTGGATTCTATGATTAAAACCGTGTAGATTCTAAAAATAACATTTTTATGTTTTCATTATATCCATAATTTGAATTTTAAATTTTAAAATGTAGAAGTATATTAAATATAATTAAAAACATTTAGAAATAAATTATGTCATGTTATAAACTCAATTCAATTATTTTAATTAAAATATATATTACATAATTACTATAAATTAGGTTAAATTCTAAATTTGGTCCCTATGGTTTGGATAAAGTTACAAGGTAGTTCATATGGTTTTAAAATTTAGAATTTAGTTCCTATTGTTAGACACAACTTCATATATTGTCTCTATGGTTTGTTAAATCTTCTTAAATAATTCCTGCCATATAGATTATTTATGAAGTTTTTATCAAACTATAGGAGTTAAATTCTAAATTTTAACTTCTTGAAACCACAAGTACAAAAATTTCAATTTATCCCATAAATTATATAATATTACAAATTTAATAATAATTATACAATTTTTAACATAAAATCATGTTCATAAATAAATTAATAATAGTTTATTGTCAACTGAATTTTAGTAGGTAACTACAACTAGTTTGCAATTGTTTAAATTAGAATCTGATTTTTGAATTTTGCTATCAAAGACATATATGAAAACATGAAATACAACTCTATCTTTATTTAATCCCTTGTTTTCAATTTTTTGTTTTCAAATTCTCTATCATACATGTCCTAAGTTTCTAAATTTCTTGAGGTGAGAAATTGATTATTTGAAAGTTCGAGATCGATCATTAAATTTTTAATATGCTCTCTCATGTTTATTTAATTTATTCTTATGCTTCTTAAATTATATGTTGTCTATGTAATTTTTCTCCTTACATTGATGATACTTTTTAAATTAACATTTCTTTAAAGTTTTAAACCTTTTTTTTTTAAAAAAAAAAAAATTTGCAAATTTTTTTTGTATTATTTCAAAAAAAAAATTCTAATAATTTTTATTTTGAAAATTACTACTAGCTTGATTTTCTAAAATTCTTGAAGTGAGGGACCATAATCGTTGAGAATCTAAGATTTTATCAAAAAAAAAAAAAAATTTAATTAATTTTTTTTTAAAAAAAATAACTTCCTATATTAAAAGGCCATCTTATGACATATTTGGAAAAATGGTAATATTTTCCTACATTCATGAGGTGAAGAAATTTTTGAACTCTAACATGACTCAATTGATGGTAATCTTTTCACTTATTTTATGGGATCACAACTTCAAATATTAGAGTAATGAGAAGTAAAATTAGACATTATTTCAAAAATGTTATTTTCCTAAACGAGTTTTTTTAAAAAATATTTTCAATTCAAGATTTAAACTTTGACCATCACTTTCTAAATGGGTGTTGTAGGGATGTTCTCCATACACAAATGATTTTCCGAATCCAACTATAGTTTTCATAGGACGTCAACCATAAAAGGTGGAAAATGTTCAAAACATGAATTTTGCTCATTTTTGGAGGTCTATTCATTTTATTTCAGTGTCCAAAAGATTGGTAGCGAACTTTTGTTTTTTTTTTTTTTTTAAAACTATCCGTTTTTTAGGACGTCGACCACTCCACATCGTTTTCGTGCACGTGGCGACATTGGGCGTCTTATATATTTCTCGTTTTCAGTTGAATTTTGAGAGGTTCAAGGTCTAGAAAAATGTTCCAAACATTGCTCAAGTTTGAAGGTCTAGGAGACATTCTTGAAGCTTGGGATGGTGATGTATCATGACGGGAACAAGGATTGGCACGCCTCCAAGTATTCTTTTGCATATTTCTCATTTAGGAATTTTTATGGTACGAGTTCATGTTTTGTTCATGGTGTATTGAGTGGTTGAACTCAATTTTTTTTTAGACTTTGTTGTGGTTGATGGGATATTTATCTTCATTTGCTTCAAGAACTTATTTTCATATAAAAAATATTTGGGTGTTGGCTAAATTACACATATCTTTGTGTAATTCACCAACGACTCGATTAAAAACTATCATGTAGCAAGAAATTTTAACTTTTTTAATATATATGTTATTGTTTTCTTGATAAATGAAGGGACTACAGAGCTATAGTCAAGCTTGCACCTAATCATTGCCCTTTTTATATTATAACAAGTTTGTTCATATGACTTAAAGCATATTTTATATTCTTCTAGCCAATCAACAGTACAATTTTAATTTTGTTTTGGAAAAGCAAAGATTAATTTAGGCTAGAATCTATGACTGTGAGTTAAATTTTGCATGTTTTGGAAAAGCAAAGATTAATTTAGGCTAGAATCTATGACTGTGAGTTAAATTTTGCATGTGAATGAGACTTTTTGGAAGTTGTCACAAGAAGCTTTGTCAATGCTTTGTTCTTGAAAAATTCTATACAGATTCATTAGTTTTCTAATAGAGCAATCAAGTTAATTAAACTTGAATATATAGAGTAAAAACTTAGAAACCAAATGTTTGAACTGATTAGAAAATGAGTGTTTTTCCAAAATGACTTATTTGAAAGGTTGTCGAACGCTCCAATTTTTTCTAAAATGACTTATTTGAGTGGTTGCCGAACACTCCAATTTTTTCCAAAATGACTTATTTGAGTAATTGTCAAACACTCCAATTTTTTTCAAAATGACTTGTTTGAGTGATTGCCGAACACTCCAATTTTTTTTCTAAACGCACACCCCAAAACTTATCGATTTTTTCTTTATTTCTCTGTTTGTCTCCATTTAGGCAGAATTGAAGGATAGTTTTAGATACATGACTCAATCAAACTAGAAAACCGATATATAGAGTGAGAAAGTAAAACCTATGGCCTCGAAATCCATAGTAGATAATTTATGTCAATTAAACTATGCTCGTGTTAGCATTAAATGTAACCTAAAAAATTATCATATATGTCTCAGTTGGACATTTTTCTTTCCCGGTAAATCGTAACAAAAAGATCAGTTATCCACAAATAAAGGCATTAAACTACGATCATATTTAAAGATAAAAATTTGAGCTAGGAATTTTCTACTTAATTTTCCTTCCTCTTTTATAAATAAATAGATTGCTCACAGAAAGAGCAACAATTACAAGCATAAAACAACCTTTGATGTGGCATTACATGTAATTACAAACTTGTGAGAAGGAATGGTTGAGCTTCATCTATGGAGTTGGTTTGATGAGTTGGTTATATCATATATAATCATTATCACATGCTTAGTCAAGGATCTGGAAATAGTTAATAAAATCTCAATTGTCCACTAAGAAAGACCACCATACTTGAACAGTTGATAAGAATGCGATGGAAGTGAACTGCAATATGATGTTATCATTTACCTTTGAAAAATGCGTTGCTGCTACATTAACTTTGTAAAATCTGGAAATAATTTCAGTTGGCAAAAACATTCACTCTCACTCGAGCAGTAACTTCAGGGTGAAGCTTCAGCTCGGCAACATATTCTCCCGTTTCCCTGATCTCTGGAAGAAAAACAATCCGCTTGTCGATATCCCTGCACACAATCCAATACTTAAATCAGAGGGGAAATTTCAAGATTTAGTTAAGAGTTTGAGATAAAATCCTCTCTAAACTTTAGGCTTATGGTATATGCTTGAAATTTTTAAAAGATCAAGCATAAAATGGCTCAGGTTAGCCATCTTTGAAATTACATTGAAGTATTTTTTAAAACAAAAAGTTGCTTGTTTGTCACATTTTCACTAGAGAACACAAGGTTTGTGATAGGAATGGTATTAGAGGGATATTAAGGGGCTTTTTTAGAGGCTGGAATGTAATCAAAATTACTAGGAATCAAAGAAGTATTGGAATGAGTTAGGAATCAAGGGCGGAATGGAAATGGGATCGTGAAGTATAAAAACAATGAGAAAGAGGCTTGGATTGAAAACTGTGGGAACAAAACAAGTTTGATATTACAAATCGGACCCAAAACGCTCAACCTAAACATGGGTTTTGAATTATTTTACATTACAAACTGATTCCATTACGAGTCCCCAGCAGCCCCTAAGAGTATACTAATGATTAGTTAGTTTGTTAAGAAAGTTTGGTTATAAATACAGTAAGTAGAGAAAGAGGGAGGGAAGAATATTTTGGTGAGTGGATTAGGCTTGAGAGTGATCTCAAGAGATTAAGAAGGTCCAAGTACCTTGAATTTCTTGGTTTATCTTGTAGTTTTGTTGCCATTTATATTCTAAAGGTTCTATCAGTTTGGTATCTGTGAAGAACCAAATAATAGTCTTCTCTGTCTAATTTCGAACTACTTGAAATACTCAAGTCAAAACTCAATGACAAACACGTCAGCTTCTCTCTTTGGATGGTTCGGATGTCCATGGTCAAACTCACTTTTTGTTGAGCTAGTCTTGCATGGGAGACCTAGGACCACATTGTGAGGCATTCCTTGTTCCTGGGGTTGTAGTGGTGTATGTGTGTAGGGGTGTATCTGAGAATTGAGATCATATCCTTTGGAGCTACTAGTTCACTCATACGATTTAGTTTTACATGTTGGACTTGTTAGGTCACTGCCATTACAAAGTTCTTTGGCCGGCTTGAAATTAGAGGGTAAGAAAAAACTGGCAACCCAAAAGACTCAAGTAACCCAGGGTTGGGTTGGATAAATTATCGGTTTGGTTCGATCTAGAAATTTAAGAACCGGCTGATTTGGAACCCGCTCTTGAACAAATGCATCTCTTTGAAAGATGCATTTGCAAAGAGACAAAAAAACTGCCCTATTTTACTAAATTATTTCAAATGAACTCGACTTTGCAGATTTTTTTCAAAAACTGCACAAGGCCATGATCTGTTTCTTCTTAACAACCTTGCGTTCCGACTTCTTTCTTAATCATCAAATTGCAGTTCCGGGCGGAGCTTCACTTGTGCCATAAAGACCTGGTCCTTATCCATCATTTAACCTCTGAGGAAATAAAGCCGCAATACTTTCTCATAACTATGATGGCAACTTCCAAGCCTTCAATGAGGCAGGAGTTAACTGCATAGTCTGAAAATCCCTAGAAGTCGTTACTACCTTAAAAATAGCCAAGATCCATTAGTCTAGAGGATATTTCCGAATCTCACACATCCGCAGGTAGGGACCAAGTTAATTCTCCCATCTTTATGAGAGTCAGGTTTTCCAACTTCAAAGTGAAGGAGCCAAAAGCAATCCCTCCCTTATGTATTGCACCTTGCAAGAAGCCTTACTGTGTCCATGGAAGAGTATTATAGGAGTGCTTTATCTGGATGAAAGGGGCCAGATAGTGTAGGAGTCTTGTGTCAAGCCCTGGAGTGTCTCAAGGATTTTCCACTGTCGTCATGGAAGTTCCTCTTGGTCACTACAATAAATTTGTTCCAGTTCAGCACTCTGACTTCCTTGTTCTAAGCCTCTCCCAAAGAGGTCAAAGGATTTACAGGGCACCCAACAGCTTACAAAACACCAGCAGGGGAACCAACTGCTTTCAGTGTAGGCAACGGAAGGAACTTTCCGTCCTTGTGGTTTTTGATATACTCGACATTGTCGTTTCCCCATTCATAAAGTCTAGTCACATACCTCAAAAGGCCAACCATCCCTTGCAGTTGACATCTGATGGAACCACAAATCCCCTCTCCCAAGTTCTGAACTTGCTATCACTCACCAGCTAAATGAAGTTTCTAGTCACATAGAAAAGTAAATAGATAAAGTACCTCTGAAGTTGTGCCTTGATAATATCAACAAGATCCTGTGCTGTGACACTGCAAAAATAAGTGTAATTGAGTAGCCATACTGAAAGAAAAGAAATAGAAAACTGCTTCATAATACAGCTAAAATCCAACTCACGTTCCAAATATCTGTTTTCCTTTTCCACCTTTCCGCTTCACCTTGAAAGCTCCAACAGTTTCAAAAATCAGAGCAAGTTGCTGTGCCTCCTCTATTACCTGACAATTTTACTATCATTTGAAGAAATCCCCATAGAAAGGGTAGGGATAGTCAAGAAAACAAAATATCTGTTGTCATATTTTATTTAATTACTCTGCCTATGGCCGCAGGTATAGTATTTAGTGACAATAATAAGTTTTTTTTTTAAAAAAAAAAAAAAAAAAAAAAAAAAA
>QLSR01000052.1:459337-487130 GCA_031780015.1 Citrullus colocynthis
TTAAAAAAAAAAAAAAAAAAAAAAAAAAGAAGAAGAAAAATAAAAGACAACTTTTCATTCATATAATTATCAATGAAAAGATGAAAATAGGTTATTGCTCAAAATACAAGAAAATCATATTTCAAAGTAAACCCTTGAACAAAGGTCTTAGAACATAAAAGATAGGAGGGTCAGAGGCCTTAGAACATAATAAGTTATCTTATCTACAGAATGAAAGTACGCAGCCTAAGATTTGCTGGTGTTCAGGAAAAGATGAAAGACTGCATCTCAAAAATGCCCCTTATAGCATAGGGACCAGAATTGTCCAACCGACTGGCAAAGTTTCAATAAATATGCATCCAATCATTTGGAAAGTATGGACAGTAGTAAAACACGACGTGTAAAAATGTTTTCAGAGAAAGCACTTAATTGGTGCTTCTTAGCTCTTCCAAAAATTGTTATAGAAGAGGCGTCTCACTTCCAAGAAAGAAAAAGTTCGTTTAATGGCATCTCAAACTATTAGACCCCCAAATCATGTCAAAGAGTAAAAGCTAATACTTGTCGTTGATGCTTATACGAAAAATTGCATTGAGTAATTAGCAACTCAGATACCCTGAAATCATTTTGCTAACAGAATACGAAGATCAAGAAATAAATGGAAAGGATGTAAATGAATGGACGATCAAGAAACAAGTGAAAAGGATTTGTTACCCGTTTTTTCTCAGCCTCAATTCTTTCCTCTTCAATCCGCATTTCCCTGAGAAAAATAAAGATCAATCCCAAGAAATTCAATGAATGTAATAAAGATCAATCCCAAGAAATTCAATGAATGTGCGTTAAACAACAATTTTGGTCCATAATTAATTTTTAACATACTTATACTTTTTGATAGATATCATCATGCTGTTACATTTGAAATTGTCATAGTTTGGTCAAGTATATTGTCATTCTCATCAAATACATATTTAAAGCAGAGTGCCAATGCATGTCGAATTCCAATAACCAGTTCAACAAAGTTAGTTAACCAAATAATGGATACCACTGAGCCAATAACTAGAAAAAATGGACTTCATAAGAATGATTTTTCCATCCAATAATTTGAAAAGTTGAATGCAGTAAAGTTGGACTTGGGGAAAGACAAGGTTGCATGGTCTTTCTCCAGAGCCATTGGGCAATTTAACCACTAAATCTGTCTTTACAAATCTTACAAGTAGTCTACCCTCTAAGGCCACCTCGTAGACCTCATTTGGAAGTTCAAACATCCTAAAAATGAGAAGTTCTTTTTGTGGTCTCGAGCATATGAAGTAGGTAGGCAGCTTTCGGTAATGAGAGATGGATGGATTTGGGGATTTACTCTCCTAGTTCATGGATACTCAAAGAGAAGCCCCAAAGAAAATTCCGAAATGGGCTCACCCCATTCGACCAGCTGCTTTTGTTATAGGGCGAATGATACTCTGGATCATATTTTCCTTCATTGTCCTTTTGTGCAGGGTGGTTGGATGTTTATTTTGAAAGAATTTGGTTTGTCAATGTGCTCTCCCAGAAAATTGGATGACTTTGGTGACGCCCTATCGGGTTGAGGCTTTAAGGGTAACGCAAGGGTTTTGTATAGTTGACAGCTAGAGCCCTTTTTTGGCTTCTTTGAAAAAAATGAAACCAAAGGATTGAAGAAAAGTATTCTCCCTTGATTCTTTTCGTAGTAGTGTGCAGCAAATAGCTTCATGGTGGTGCTCTAACATAGAAATTTCTTCTGTAATTATATCTATGATTACTGAATGTTGGAAGACCATTCTTTTGTTGCTTCTTTGGATGGTGGTTTGCACTACCCCCAGCCCACAGGACGCACTTTCTTTTTGATATTATATCTCACTTTCTTATTTGAAAAAACGAATACCACAAAAGTTAATCTTCACATGTTCTGTTTTTGAGCAAGATGAATCAATTGATGAAATATTATCATGCGAAATAAGTAGATAGGATCTGAGGTTTGCCAGCAAGTTATTGAGAAGTTTCCAAATCCAAGGTGTCTCAGCCCTCATCGAAGCTAAAACATTGCACTCAGCTTCTGTAAAAGCTCATGGACTCCGTTGTCTGCTTTCTTCCAGACAAGGAAATGGGAATGGAAACATAAAAACAACTTGTAGACCAATTGACATCACCATCCCGATCGAAGTTCAAATAAGATTGCAAAGTTACATGACCAGCAAGAAACAACAACCTACCATGCTACAGAATACAAGATACTTTGGCTCCAGGTTGAGAAACTAAAGATTTATTCTATTCTTCAGCGGACCATAATGAAGATATTTGGTGAGGTGAATAAACAGATAAGGTCCATCGAAAGACTTTGTCCTTGAAATACACTTTCTCCAAAGCTTGTCTAGTATACAGAAGTAACTAAAGTAAGAAATGTGATAACAATTACTATCACTGCAAAATTGACGGATAGGCAAAAGATTCGAAGCAACGCTAAAACTTCAGAGCACGTTAAATAGAGAAAGAGAAAAGAAGTGTTCTAATTGCCAATTCTAGCGAAACATGATTGTTAAAAGTTTGGCATTGCTCTCTGTTGGAATTGTTTCTACCTCATCCTCCATTTCAGTATCTATCACCTCCATTACCTCCTCGACAAAATTTAGGTCCTGTTTAATTGAATTCAATTATAAACATTGTCATTGGGTGTAAAAGATATCTCCAATTTTGGGTTCTTTTCAGTTATATCTGCTTCAGCTTTCAATATTACGAGGAGCTCTTAAGAAGTAACTGAATTAGATTTGGTTCTAAATGAAGTGGAAAAGTATTATAATCAGCTGGAAGTCTATTTGCCATATGGATGTGCAGATCCTCTTCTTCTATATGCATAGATCCTGCACCCACAATTTGTTTCAAAGCTCTGTGACTGGCGACATATATCAATCAATCCTGTAGATTTCTTGACCACAGAGGAATGGAGCGTCTCAAGTTTATCCTAAAGTTGTTTGAGGTCGTGTCCCCAACAAGACCACTTTTTTTTCCTTTTTTTTTTATTTTTTATTTTTTTATAGAAACAACTTATATTGAGAAAGAATGACAAAATTCACAGGCAACCAAAGTTTTTGAGGTCGTGTTTCCAACAACACCACTTAGGATAATATTGTTTGAGAAGGAAGAGACAAGCCTTGTAATTGTCACGAAAGCTTAAACTTAAAGCAACCTTTTTTTTTTTTTTTTTGATGTTCATAACAATCCATGCCAACTTACACATACCTCAACTATTCTCATAGGAAAACCACCTGATTGTACTATACTTCTAATCTTAAGAAACCAATTTCTTGGACATATGGTTAATTTGGGAGATTCAACTAACTGCAAATGCTGGGGAGAAGGGATTGGATTTCAGTAGGCTTCCCACTAAAAAGATGAAGAACTTGTGAACTACCAGAATGAAAGTAATCAGATATTTCCACAGGATGAAATTGCCCAAAAATCCAATTGAATAGGCTATTGCAGATATTAGATATGACACACATTGTTTGAGGTTGAAATCAAAGGGGTGGCAAAGGGAGGGAGAGAAAGGAAGCTTATCACTCAGAGCCTGATACCACGAAACTTCCACTCTTTCATCAAAGTATCATTGTCATTCTCATTCATTGACCATATACAGCATAATATTTGTTCATTAGCCTTGCTCCATTAACCAGCCACACAAATTTAGTTAAAAACACCCAATCAATGACCTCTGACCCAACAACTTAATAATAACTATTTGGTCACACTTACGATTCCCTCCTGATTACCAACATTTAGTTGACCCTTCGGGAGGTGAGATGTTGAAACTAAAGAAAGGTTCTAAAACCCATTGTTGGGATTCGGTAAGATCATTTGTACAACTTATTAGATAAGTTAGAGTTTCATCTCAAAACCAATTGACAAGAAGAGAAATAGCTTGTCTTATACAGTGTGAGATCCCTTGATTTTTCCAATATGGAATTCCAACATTAATTTTTTCCATGTAGGATCCCAACATATCCCTCAAGATAGTGCCTCTTTTGGTTCACCATTCTTGATCGGATCACAATTTCTTTTTATTGGACTAAATACTCACCTGAGCTCTATGGCTCTAATATCACATTATACAACATGGATTTCATCTCAAAACCAATTGGTAATGAGAGAAACAGCTCATCTACCTTTTACAAGGGTGAGGTCCTCAATTTTAACATAAATATTATAGATAAAACATATGGCACCTATAAATTAATGAGTTATGTAAGACGTTACTTGAGCAAAACTGGAGTGACAATCTGGGCCTTGCCCATGGGGAACAGATAGTTTCTGTAATACCCAGCCTTCACATCAATAAGTTGCCCTTTCTTTCCCAGGTCCGGCACATCCTCCTTCAGAATTATCTGCCCCAATTCCACACACCACAGAACCAATTACATTTGCAAGCACTAACACCCAACAGAAAGAAAGAAAGAACAACGAAAGCAGCCACAGAGAAAAGCCATTAGGGAGGAATTTGAAAAAAAACCCATTTTCGACCATTACCTTTCGTGACTTCGGAGCCTTCTTTTGAGCCACAACCACCATGCCGGTCCTTCCATAAGAGAACTTGGCAGTTTCTTCGAAGCTCCCACCGACATTTGGTAGACCCATTTCTACAACGGAAGAACTCCATGACAGAGCGTTTGTTATAGAAGCCATTTCAATTTTTCACACACTGAAATTCCTCCGACTTTGCACTTCCTTCTTCTTTATATCGTTCGCAATCTTATCTCTAGAGTGTACACGTAACCATATCCACATATGAATACAGTATTTGGTTAATTGACACATTTTATTTATAGTGTGTGGTGATTTTTATATTTGTTAAAGAAATGTTTGGTTTTTAAAAGTATTAATAAAATTTATAATTGTAATTAGTGTTTATAAGTATGATTAAGGGTGTTCAAAAAATTCATGACCTGAAAATCTTGATCAACCCAACTTAATTGGTACAGTTTTTGTTAAATTGAGTTCAAATAAATGAAAATGTTATGAGTTGGGTTGATTCACCTAAATAACGCAGACCAACCCAAACTTATTACTAATTTTAATGTATATTTTTTTTTTACTCATGATATACCATATTTTGAAACAAAATTTGAAATTTAACTTACAATATACCATATTTTGTTCGATTTGGGTTAAACAAATTTACCTCCGTACATCTATATCTATATTGGACTTTTTTTTTTTTTTTTAATATTGCAAGTTTGAAAACATTTTATAAAAATTTATACATTTTTAAACTTATTAGAAGAATATTGTAGTTTTAAAAAGTTCGCATGTTGAAAATGAGATCTACTTAAACCATAAATCTTGATTTGAAAAAGTTTAAGTAGGTTGCATCTTCGACATGGATTTATTTAGCATTTGAAAATATTAAGGACATGTTTGGTAGGAAATCTGAAACAAAAATTTGAAAATAAGGGATTTACTCAGAATTTTATTTCTTGCTTTCAAATTTCAATTTTTCTTTTTTATAAAAAACTTCTTTTTTCAAACCAAAATTCTTTAGGCAATCGAAAATACGTAACCTATAAAATAGATTAAAATAAGTTACGACTTTATAACTTCACCATGATAAAGTTGAATAATAATGTTCATTCAACAAATTATGAAGAGAGTGAAATTAATTCTGAAGTATGCATATACACGGTCATCAACTAATATTTAGAAATATTCAAGTTGTCAAGCCTACAAGGACTTGATGCAATCAAATGTTGTTAGTAAAGTTTTATCAAAGTGCAACAAGAGTAACTATGGGGAAAACATTTTCAATTTGTGTTTTAAATATAAGATAAAAAGTGTGATGGTAAAGATATCAATGCTAATGCACTATAAGACTCCCTAGAGTAAAAAGCATAGAAAAAAGTTGAAAAGGCATCAAAAGTACTTTTCTTGACGCTATTACAACCGTCATAAAGACATTAGCAGAACCTCATTAGAAAAAGCTCCATGGACGCCGTAATACAAATCCATTGTATAAAATACCTCTACTCATATGTCCCAACATAAACAATTTTGGGTCAAATCTTTTTTAACAATTATGAATGGGTCGTACCCACAGTGTTGCCAAAATAAAACACCCGACTTTATCCATATACTGTAGGTCATTTAAGTTATTTTTTTTAAACATGATTTTCTTGTATATCAACCACATATAGTTCAAGATTTCTCTTGTATGTCAACCACTTATAGGCCTTGTTTACTAACCTGCACTCTTGAGGACTGCAATCAACTTTATGAAAGTGAGACTCACTTGATTACTTTTGTAGTTGTTTACACAACTTTGTAAACGAAAAGGAGTGTTGGACCCATATAATTACATTGTCCCCAATCAAGCAATTTGATTGTTCCCACCTAAGGTGGTATTGTAATTAAAGATACCCTTGCTATTAGTATTGGATGAAAATGGTTAGTACATTGTTCAAAAGTACGCCTGAACTTTTAAAAGTTTCAATAATACTTTTAAACTTTGAAAAAAAAAATTCAAAATATATTTACTCTTAGCATATGATCAAAAACCATTAATACTTTTTTAAAATACTCCCGAACTTTTAGTAGTTGACATTAATAGCATTATCCCTTTAAAAAATAGTTTAACAAATACTCTTAATGTTAGTATAGTCAATCTCTTTGAAGATATAGAAAAGAAACAATTTGAAAACTCATATAGATACTCTTTTTTTTTTTTTCATCTAGATACTCTCATTTTTACCCCATTGGTCTAATTTTTATACCAATTTTCTCACCAACCAAACATAATCCAAAACTTTTCAACTAATCACAACAAATAACTTGATTTGAACAGCAAAAAAGATCAGCAATGTCTCAATTGAGAAGAGAGTGAAAATAGAGAAGGGTTAGACCATTGATTGAAATAGATGCGAGAGAGAAAACGGAAGATGGAGGTGAAATGTGGTGTAGATAAACAATTTCGTCAATATCACTAAGAGTACTGTTTAATTTTTATTTTCAAAGGCTAAGAATGTTTATGCAACTTTTAAAAATTCAACTATATTTTGAAAACAATGTACTAATATTTCCCTTCGTTCTTCAATATTAATGTTTCCTTTTTTAATTTGAATTTCTTTATTGCTCGATTATATCTTCTATATTTCTTTTTTCTACATTCAAAATACAGATTTGAACCTGTCATCTCTTAGTCAATGATATATACTTCGACCATTTGAGCTAACTTTTACTTTCACTAGATTGAACTACATAGCATCTTATTTAATTAGAATGAAACTCCATAATGAGTTTTTTTTATTTTTTTATTTTTAGAAACATTTCATTAATAAATGAAATAAGTGGAAAATCCCAAAACACCTGTAGGTGATTACAAGATTGCCTTTTGGTAGCTAAAAAAGACTGGGTGCTTAATTTTGCACCATGAAAAAGCAGTAAAGGAAAAAGATCTATCAAAAAAGGAAAAAGAATCATGAAAAAGACGATCGTTTCTTTCGTCCCACATAAGCCCAAAGAAGGCACACAACAAAGAAGGCACACAACAAAGTCAACCAAATCATCCTTTTAGTACCACCAAAAGGACGACCCACGAACAAAGTAGCAAGAAGATAAGAAAATAGAATTAGAGCACAACATAGAATAACCAAAAGCCTCTTAATAATGAATGGTTCAAATCTAGACGCAAAAGAGTAATGCATAAATAAGTGGGTTGGAGATTCAGAATGACAACGACACATGAGATACCAAGAAGGCGAAAGAGACATATAAGACAATCCTTTCAACGGTAGTGGTAAGAATACAGATGCTTGTAAGAAAGCCAACATGGAATTTCCAATAAAACTGGTTGTAACATTGAGTTTATGATGTGCCCAATTCATCAAAATTATGGGTTCCTTCAGTCCTTTTGACTCAGTTGCACCCAGAACCCCTTGACTGGTCTTTCCTAGAATCATACATGCATTGAACATAGAATTCATTCATGTTTTTAATAATGCTCCATTCCAAGAAAATTAACTCAGTAACTTGATGAACCGGATATTTTAACAGTGGAAAATGGATCAAAAAGAGTACCTGTAGGCTGTACAAAGTGAATTATTTAGACCTGTTCATTAGTTTTCAGTAGTTCATGTCAGCAAGCAAAAGTAGAGCCAGAGGGTTGATGCTCAGAAGACGTATGCATCAAAATCTACTCGTCAAAGGAGCTTTGCAAGATATATGAAGCTTTGTTACGAACCTGAAAGTACAAAGAGAGTTTTTATCTGAGATACCATCAATCTCAAGTGTTAACAATCAATCCATTCATTCATTTCAGAGGGTTTTTCATACCTTTGATGCATACGACCTCAAATCGGTACTGGCGATTTGGCAGGAGCAGTTTCTGAGAAACAGACCCCACATTTCACAGATTAGTGGTTTGCCTTCTAACATTCGACTACCAACGAGCCAGTTCTCCGTCAACACCAAGTAAATGTATAGCTTAAATAGGTCACAACTTTTGTCTTTCACGGTAATGGAAGTAAGTACTCTCAAAACCTCTTCTTCATTGGTAGCCTGAAAGATAATATGAAGTTAGAATGTTGGTTAAACCATATTTTGATTTCTCAACTTTCATTCAGCTTTAGTCTTGAATTTTAAAACCTTTTATGCATTATTTAAGAGAAACTTTGACATAGACTCATTTTTTGTTCATTTATTTTTCATCAATAAATGTTTGTGTGAACAAATATTTGAAACCATATATGGTAAGTTAAATGTTGAATAAAAATATCAATTAAAAAACAAATAGCAGGCCAAGTGACCTTCGCCCCAACTTATACAGGGACACTTGTAACCTTGACGAATATACATGGCCATGCAATGATAAAAGTATTGTAAGAATAAAATAATGGGATATGATAAAAGTCTATCGTCTTAACAAATGTGAACAAGAATATGTCAAATTGATTTTGCATGTAAATAACTTTGAAATTATATGGCATGAAAGATGAATGTTATGGAAAATTGGTCAGAGTTATGCACAAAGAAAGCTCTGATTATTTAGCCAACTAAAAAAAAAAGAGAAGAAAAAGGATCACCTCATTTTCAAAGCAAAGAAGAAGAATTTGATAGGCAATTGTACTCCTCAGATATTTACTACGGGGATCAACTCCAGAAATGCATTCCACAGCTCGCAAACAGTTTAGATCCATAGGAATTCTGCAAAAGCAGAATATAGACAGCAAAAGGAGTAATTATGATACACTTGCCAGTAAGAAGTTTAAATCCACAATTGTATCAAGGGTGCAGAGCCAAAATTGACAAACTGGAAAAAAATTAACCACACTGAGTCACTCGGTCTCTTTGAAGTATACGTGTCAATTTGTTCAGTTTTCTCAAGTGACCGAAACACTCAGTTCAGATTAGATAGATTTTGTTAGTTTTGATAAGTTAGGTTTCAAATAATCGGTTTCAGTGCCTGATTCAAATTTTTCTAAATCAAATACAGTAGTTTTAGAAAAAAACGAAACCAAACAGATTGACATACTTTAATATGTATAAGTTATAACCTTGAAACTTTATAATTTACATAGCATCGAAGAGACTAGTACCTGCAGACAAGAGATTTTGCTATGTTTTCACAACATGCCTTCCATTCTTCATCTGTGAAGTAATTGATTAGCGATTGCAGGCATTCACATAAGAGCATGGTTATGCCTTGAAACTGGCGGTCAAGAAATAAACAAATAATGGCTTCGGCTAGCTGCTCAACTTCAGAGGACGTAAATATATTATTTTTAATCCTGAAACAAAAACAAAAATAAATAAATATGAAAAGAGCCTTATTTATTGGTATAATGCAAGTAAAATCATAATTTTTTTTTTTTGAAATCAAGTAAAATAATAAGTTGAGAATAACGTTATTTAACAATAGCCACATTGAGTTATAAGATTCGAAGTTCTAATGATTGCCATAGGCACAAGAGTTAAAACTTACAAAATTATCAAGAAAAAGACTTACTTTGTTTGACAACAAATAGTAATAAATTTGATCCAAGCCCTTATATTCTGAGGTGGCTCTCCACGTCCAGAACCTAACAATATTCAATAACTTGTGTAAGAAATACTAAGGCAACTAATTCAAATGGCAAGGGCTTGAGGGCTCTGCGTGACCAGTACGCCTTTTTATGGAAAGTCCCAAAATATAGCAACTCGTACAATACACACAATAAAAATTAAAGACAAAAAAAACCAAATGAATGTAAAAACTTGTTCGGAAAGATATGGTCCCGAATTAATTTCAATAACTATTACTTTCTCATTTACCAAGTACATAAAATTAGAGTGCACACTGTCAGACACAAAACATTAATTCTTGGGGTTCCTTATGCTCCGACAATCGAACATCAATGTTCCACAATAAAAAAGCTCCCTCGAGTCCAGCCTTCAAATCCCAAGGGCTATTGTATCTTTTATATTGTTGATGGGCTCTCGGGCATTAAACAGTACACCACAAGAACAGGGAATGGGTAAATGAGGAATAATGGGCAAGGTTGGGACACAAAGATGTTATGCGGGTTAGGGTAGGCACTAAGGTCATAACATGTAAGTAGAATTTATATAGAGCAAGTAGAATGCTGGTGGCAGGAAAAATCTTGATGAAAGTGAGAAATTTGGACCACTCTAGAAATTTCTTCATTTCATACATGCTCAGATATAAATGAGAAGGATAACTTTATCTCTATAATTTCGCCAATCCTCCTCATCTGTAGGCCACTCGCTACAACAGCTCCACCAACTAAACTAGCATGTAATGTTGCCGGGAGGCTCCGAGAAATTTGGATGTGTCATATCCAAGTGGTGTGCTGCATCGGTACCAATGGATACTGCTAGTGTTGGATCAAATGGATTGCCATCAATGATTTAAGCCAATGAATCAACTGGGAATAGTGGTTAATAAATAGTAGGCCAAAATTCATTTTCGCAATCTTATATTCAGTTGTGTTGAGCCAAATTCAAATTTTATCAAATTGAATCCATAACTTAAATGAAATCAATACCCCTTAATGGTTGAATTCCATTTTTTAAGAAATTCTGACACAAGTGATCTCACAGCTGGGGGGGTTATTTTTCAAGATTGGCTGTTGACAATATTGGATGCTTTTTAATTAGATTTATACATTTTCAATGTTGAGGTTGAATTTTTTTAACCTGGTTAACTATGATGTTATTTCAAGTATTTTTGTTGTTGGACTTGGATTTAGGCATTTTATGGCTTAATTTGGGTGTTTTGTTAGTTGATTTTTGTGTGATTTATTAGTTAATTTTTGGAAACAATCTTCTAATTCAGTTTGAAGAGGTATTTATTTTACTATTTATTCAAGTTTAGAATTGAATTTGATAAAATTGAAAGTTTTAAGGAAAAGAATGTTGTCACAATCTCTTCTATCACAAGTGGTAATGAAAAATTTTCATACTATAAATTCGAACATATCATCCATGCAGCAAGCAAAGGTCGTGCATCAGAAACCTAAAAAAACATTATGACCATTACCATTACCCAAAAGATTGGTCATTCCAAGTTCTAAAGGTTTTTTTAAAGCACTCCACGTGCACTAGCCATGCCTAAAGAGAGCATTTTAAGGTGATTTCATTAAATAGAGGAAGAATTCAATCATGTTACTTGCAATCTTAAGTTTTAAGGAACAAATAAGAAAATTAGTAGTGACAACAAACAGCCCTTCATAATGTTCCATATTTCTGCCCTGGGATATGCAGTTTGATGTCAAACAAGCTTACCAGTGTGGACGAATCCAGGGTTTAATGAGCATTCAAATCTATACCCGTAACTCTCAAGAGCTTCTCCTAACTGAGCATAGTTAGGAAACCAATCGATTTGGAGATGCTGCTGCTCAACCTAGTTAAGAATTCTAGATAAGCCTTAAGAGAAATTGATAAACAAAAGTACATAAAAGAAACATGTGGTCAAAGGAAAACAAGAACCTCATTTGTTGTTAACATGACATCCCTCCAGAAATCACAAGCTGATGTTCTTAGATCTTCTCTGGATGAATATAACACTGAAATATAAAAATGAACTTATAAAAAAGAATTAACGATAACGTCTGGAGTTCCATAAACATGAATGAAATGATAGATCTACTCACTTAAATTGAAAGTCCATACGGCAAGTGACTTTTCCGCACGACCTGTCAAAGAAACAAGTGTTGAAAGCCAACCATTTACCAATAAACCTTCAAGGAAAGCATCACCTGCAAGAACATATCAAATAAATATTATCAACAACTTATTTAAGTAGCTTGTGCTAGGTTTTAGAGTTTAAGAATACTCATAAAGGCAAGATCAGCTTGGAAGTAGTAACTAACTTAACAACATTTGATCCAGGAAGGAAAAAAGAAACAAGATAACATGCAAAAATGAGCGTTTTATCCATCGTTAATTTTTTCTGTTGAGGTTCATGGTTTTCCTTTCTTTCCTTCTATTTTGGATAAAAATGAATGAAATTGCTACAAGAATGTATATCAATAAGGAGAATTATAGAAGTATTGGAATAAATTACAGACGAGTGTTAAAAAGCCAAACTTTAAATCAAATACTCTGTCTCACACCTTTTTGAAGTCCCATGATATAACCTCAACTCTTTCTACATCCCAAACCACCCATAAGGTGAGACTTCTATATCAATTTTTCCCTTTTCTCTAGACAACAAGCAAAGGCCCAAAGACTATCTGAAATTTCTTCCAACTAAAAGTAGGGACTCCCATGAAAGTCTAAGTATCTCTTAATAATTCTCCCACAACTTCACTCTAAGAAGGCAGTGTACTAAAATATGGTACAAGTCCTTGCTTGCCAAATAGAGACAAAGGGAAAGGTGGCTTCTTTGAATTCTATTTATAGCTTTTAAGGAACCAACACCTAGAGCCCCCATTACCTGAATTAGTATGATACCATCTAAAGAAGGAATAAGGAAAAATCAACAAAAAACCATAAATTTCCACCTCTTCTAAATTGCTCCTGAAAATAGAGAAATCCAAGAGCCTTAATTAATACTGCCCCATAGATAGTTAGGCTTGTTAAAGAAAAATGTAATTTTCTGTAAGGAAGCTAGTTTGCAGTTCACCAAGTGATTGACATCTTCATCATTCCCACCTTCCCAAAATCATTTCTCCTTTATCTTTATCTATCGATAATCCTGATCGGATCCACCATAGAGGACTGGAATTCTAAGATAAAGACAATATAGGGGCATATGTTAGACAACTGGATTTGGTGAGAATAAGTCCTCTTCAAGAGAAAAGACATAGAAATCAAAATGCATGTCAGTTTATTCTCGTTTTTGAATTTCCCTTATTACTCTTTTTTAATGATCATACAGCATATCAAACTACCACCTTGAAATTTATCCTCAAATTCACACACTTTTTGCCAGTGAGTCGCCCTAAATCAAGTAATTCAACTAAAAACCTGGAAAAATCTAACAGAGATATGGAGGGAAAAGAGATTTAAACTCAAAAACTTATGTATTTATTATACAAGATCATTAATGGCAACGGATATATCATAAAAGGATAAGTAGATGGTTAGGGAGATTAGGAGAATTCAAACATAAAGGAAAGGCACACCTTTCTCCACAGTGAGATTCAGCAAAGAATTAACTTCATTATTTAGGAATGTTTGCAAAAAGTGGCAACTTTCGAGTTCATGACTTTGTAAAGCTGGTGGGGGTCTCTGCAATTTAGATGCATAGAAATGCAGCCAATTCATTTTTCACAAAATAGTAATAATAATGATGATGATAATAATAATAATAATAATAAATAAATAAATAATAATAATAATGATAAACCGCAAACCTGTTCTCCAAAAACGTTTAACCCCCATATGGATGTATCTTCCTCACCTCCCAATTGATTCATCTACACAAAACATTCTTCGATTATTAGTGAAAGAAGACTCAAGAAAGCTCCAAAAATTTCTATGCCGCTGGGCATATTTTACCTTATTTTGGCATTCATCAACGACTTGGGACACCACAGCCTCTTTGCCAAAATCATCATCATCTGAATCGTAGTTCTTTTTCTTCTTTGCCTGTTTAGATTCTTTCTCAACCAGTTTACATTTATCCTTGTAGTGATCAGTCAGAAGATCATCTAACCCTATAGTCTTTTTCCTAGTTTGTATGAAGAAAATAGACGTCAAAGTTCATTCGTGGTCAGAGAGCTAAAATTTCACGCTTACTAAGACTATGAAATAAAACGTTGCAACACAGAATATTTGTCAGCTCCATTTATAGAATAAACAAATATGCTAGTATTGGAATTGGAACAGCTATTTAAATCTCAATTCACAAATTTGAAAGGAAAACAGTATAGAAAGGAGATATTAGAGTAACTTGAAATTGAAACATATGTCCTAAGCCCCCATAAGAAAGAGCAAACATGAAATAAAGGATTTGGGGTGATTTCGGGGACAATGAAACCTTTTCTTGAGAGTGACTGGGGAACTGAGAAGCGGGTCTTCCGACTCGAAGTCTAGAGGACCATCCATCTCCATGGATTTCAAGCAATTGTTCTCTCTCTTCGGATTTTCAATTACTGCTACGGAATTTTGAAAGAACAGCGCCAAAATGGAAGCAAGCAGGGGATATAGAGAAGTTTCCGGATGAGTACAATTTGAAAATGGTTCGCTTCAATGGTGCGGCACAAGTCGGACCTTGGCTGCGCGTGGAGTGCCGTTTTCCCCCTCTCTTTAGTATAATTGTATCTATTTATTGGAGTATCGTAAAACGTGTCTTTTAAATATAGAAAAATGAATAAAAAATATTTATAAATATAGCAAAATTTTATTGTTTATTTATGGTAGATCATGATCGACTACTGTGTGTCAAGATAGACACAAATAGTATCTATCACAGTAATAGACTATGATATTTTGTTATTATTTGTAAATATTTTCAAAATTTTGTCATTTAAAATAATTTTTCTTTTATTAAAGATAAGGGAATGATCATGGGTATATAAGGGAGTACAACAATCTCTAGTGGTATGGGGCCTTTTGGGTAAAATCAAAAATAAAGTCATCAAAGTTTATACTTGTAGTGGACAATATCATATCATCGTGAAGATATATGAAGGTTTATTGTCCCTATAAAGTGATATCAAAGCATCAAACCCTAACTTAACCATGTCTATAGAATTCTTGGATATCAAACAAAGAAGTGGAGAGCCTCAAAGATGCAATCATGGTGGTATCCATTTGTGGTTGAGCTTCTAAACATGTGAAACGTTTTTCAAAGTCATTTGCATTTAAACACTCTTTTATGAAACTGCTTAAAATAAAAAAGAAGAAATGTAAATGTGTTTGGTTACATATTCTCAAAAGTGATTTTATAAATGCTAAATTACTATATAAGATGATTGTTAAACACTACAAACTAATAATTTTAAGGTTAAAAAATGCTTTTGGACCCTAAACTTTCGTGAAAGCAACAATTTAGCCCATGAACTTTCGTACATAACAATTTGGTCATTGTACTTTCAAATTTGTAGCAATTTAATCCCTTAAAATAAATAAATTCATGAAAATTAGATGTTGATTTTTATTACTTTATGGTGTAGACTTTGTATTATTTAAAAATATCGAGTCTCTAATTTGTTTATTGGTTTATTTATGCAAAACTTCTCATTAAATCTTGACACTAATTCTATAATAGAGACTAGATCGTTACAAATTTTGAAGTACAAGGACTAAATCGTCACATAGTAAAATTTAGGGACTAAATTATTACAAAATTGAAAGTACGGGGACTGATTCGTTACAAACTAAAGTTCATGGATTAAATTGTTACTTTTATGAAAGTTTAGATACTAAAAGTGATTTTTAACCTAATTTCAATTTTGTATTTAAAAACATTTTCATTAGCTAGGTCTTTGTTGGTGTTAAGAGTTGGTCATCGAAGTTGGGTATCGGAGGTGCCGAGGTGGTAGACGAGACGTTGGAGGTGATTGCTAAATATGATATTGTTGGGTATGATCTTCGCTAGAGGTAGTCATGTAGAGGTGGTTGTCAAAGTATGGCCGTCAAAGGTGGTAGATAGAGCATGTCACAAGAGTGAGGTGATGATAGTTGGTGATGGTGGTTGTTGTTGGAATTGGGCGTTGGAGGTGGTCACCAGAAGTGATCGTCGAACATTTTGTCGTCGGAGTTGGATGTTGGTGGTGACAAAAGAATGGAGTCATTAGAAACATTGATGAGAGGAAGAGAGAGAAAAATGGAATTTTTCAATAAATGTCCAAACTTCAATAATATAACATTAACATTGTTTAAGTTAGCAGAGTTAGAGTTATTTAATACTGACTTATGAAATTGGTGGCCAAACATTGAGTTGAGTTAAAAATCCAAGTCATTGCCCCAAACACCCTATGATTGTTTCAAATTAAACTTCTAAATTGTTATAAGTTAACCAATTAGGCACTTTATTAAAATTATATTTGAAAATTGTCCATGCATTCATCTTTCACGTGTATACTTCTTCAAATGTTAGATTAATAAAATAGAAAACTAGAATTGATATCCTTAAAGAATTTGTTTAAAAAAATAATAAAAAGTATTTGTTTAAAAAAAATAATAAAAAGAATTTGAGAGTAAGAGGTTCAAGGAAAGAGGAAGTGGCAAATAGTATAAAGTAAACAAAATAATAATGTGAAATCCACGTATTAAGGAATTGAAACGAGATTAATCATCCATCAGTATCTCACATCAAATATGAATTTTTTAGGTGCCTAAAAATAATGGGCATTTTGAATATTAGAAGGAGATCGCAATCTTATGACCTAAATATAATAGGCTGTTTAAATTTTTGGAGGAAATTCATAATCTATTTGTGACAAATAGTGATAGACTATTATCTGTATAAGATCACAACACCTTCTCCATTCTTAGATTTGAGATATATTGATAATGTATATATTTTATTTGTTACTTATATATAGAGATAAATATAGTAAAGTAAAGAGGCTTGTTGGAAATTATGGTTTTTCAAAAGAAAAAAGGAAAGTGAAATTCTGAGCAAGATGAAAATATATTACATATCACCTCTGGAAATTTATGGTATATTTATCAACAAGTAAATTCCCAATCCTAGTCCTCTTCTCATCCACTTTGTAAAACTCGACTTCCGTCTTCAAAGATTCCATATCTTCCCTGAATTTCTTGTATATATCCCCTCTATAAAAATCCCTCGTCCTCATCACCAAAATCAACGATATCATCGCTACAATAAACGTTAATCCACCCAAAATCAAAAACGATTGTTCATAACAATGACTTCCTGCACAATGAAACTTGTTTGGATTACTTCCCAATTGCGCTACCTTATCATACATCTTCCCAGTCACCATTACATTCAGAATATAAGACCCAATTGGACAAGACAATTGCCCAAAATTAAACAAAGTCGAGTAATGTTTCAGCCCAAAAATCTCTGAAATCATCGCGAAATGCAATGGAACTTGAGACCCCAGTGAAAATCCAATTATGATTGAAGCAACGTAGAGCGAATCCTCAAAGGGAAAGGCTACCAAAAGATGCCCAATACAGGAAATCAAGAGGATGAGTGTGAGCATCAATGGCCTAGGGAATTTGAATTTCTCAAGCAAGATTTCCGAGACGAACCCAGAAAAGATTCTACCACTGAAGTTGAAAATACTTACTAAAGAGATGAATGAGTTGATTGTTTCAGATGGGTAGCCTTGGGATTCACCGATTTGCCCTAGATTGTCAATGGCGGTTAAGCTTGCACCGACGCCGATTAACATAGTGGAACATAAAATAAGCATATCGATACTGAAAATCGCTTGAAGAACTGTGTAATCTTCGCCTCTTTCGGGTTTGTTGAAAATGTTAGCGAAACAAGAACTGAATTGAGTTTGATTTGAAGAAGGAATTGGGGTTGTTGTCTGGGGGTTGTTTTCGATTCTAATTCTGGTGAAAGGGTTTGTAGGAATAGTTCGTTTATTGAGATTCCAGAGAAGGAGTTCTTCTCTAATGGCGATTAACAATGGAACAATAAGCAGAGCAAGAATCGCAGAGACAATGGCGATGTGAGCTGATTGATGGAATCGGACTCGATTTTGAACGAAGACTAAGACGGTGAGGAAAATGGCTAAAAGGACTGTGACGCAAAGGAATTGAACGAAAACTCTAAATTCATTTGGGTGTTTTACGGCTTTGATTTCTCTGATTGTGTAGACGAAGATCAAAGAGACTATAGAAGGAAACCATGCGATTAGAAGAACAAGAGATTTGGTATCATGGCCGTAAATAGCAATGTAAAGTTGGGTCATGATAGCTCCGCTTAGGCCCACAAAGCCCTTTAGAAGGCCCAACATCACTCCTCTTCTTTCTGGAAAGTTCTTCACGCACGTGACAAGTACTCCTGTTGTGTTTCAAGAAAAAACACTAAATTAGTTGATAAACATAAAGCAAAATTTAACTCTAATTTTTTTTTTGAAGTTTATCATTAACCGGTTATAGTGTTAATAGAATATCTATTAGTGATAAACAGAAATAAACAGAAATAGATGATGTAATCTATTGGATTTATTAGAGTAATAAATGGTATTTTGCTATTAACGGAGATATTTCTAGTCATTTTTTCATTTAAAATAATTATACTAAAAATAAAATAAAATTTAGAGTTATTAATTAATTTGCAGTACCTGTATTGGCAAAATTCTGAGAATTAGCTCCAACCATAATGTAAAAGCAAAAGAAGGCGACGGTGGGCTGAACAATTTTTCCGGTGACGGCTTGCCATATCTTAAAGTAGCCAAGAAAATTGAAGGCGGCGCCGATGAGAAGGACGAGCCAAGTTGGCGCCACCTCCGCCAGAAGTCCGGCAATAACGCCGACGTTGGATCCCAAATCTTTGTAAAACCCAATTTTGTTTAGTGTCGTTTGATCACATTGGAGCGTCTTTTTGATGTCTCTAGAGTAATAAGCGAACAAATAAACTCCGCCGGCGCCGGTCATTACAAGGAACGAAGCAAAAAGAGAAAACCACCGGCCCACCACCACTTGCCGGATAAAATTGGCCAATTCTCCGCTCCCAATTCCGCCATTGGAGCTCGACCCTGCTGCTACAATCATATTTTTTTTTTTTTTTATTAAGAACAGAGAGAGTTTGATATTTTGAAAATCAATTTAATTTTGTCTTTGTTTTATTTTATTTTATTTTTATTTTTCATCTCATGTTTATATACATGTGTAGAATAATAATGGATAACCAATATAACAAAGTGTAGTTGAAGGCAACAGTTACTAAAAACCAACTAATAACAAAAAGCTTAAGGGAACTGTGTGATGATCACTAACATTCTCCTAATGACTAATTTTAGTGGGGAAAGTATGAAGGGAAATGGTTGTAGTTAAGAGTTTATGGTTTGAAGTTCACTAACCTTTGTTATTTTGTTCCCAAATGAATTTGAGGAATGGTATCAAATTAGAGGGAAAGAGATAGAAATTTGTTTGTATTATATGTTTTGGTAACTGGGAACCACGGGAAACCAAATAGAAAAAACCAACCAGCAAACTAAAAAAAAAAAAAAATTATTTACTATGTGACAAATTGTAATTAGATTATCGGGTGAATTGTACAAAGATAGATGCAAATTGGAGCGATGTCTAAATATTTTTCTTGTTTTCGAGAGCAATACTTGTGCAACCTATTATCAAATTAGGATGAGATGTAAAAGATCGATGGTTCTGAATGCACTAAAGTATTTTTTAATTAAAAAAAATTTAAACAAAGGAAAATGTCATGTGGCAAACTTGGACAATTTTGTGCACTCTGTGATGCGTCAAATTTTTTTTCCTAAAAAATTTTAAATTATTTTTTAAAGAATATTTTTAATTCAAGATTTAAAATTTGGTCACAGTCTTTTAAGTGGGTGTTGAGAATATGAACACATTCCAAATTCAACTCTAGTATTTGCAGATTATTTTTTTATTATTTTATTAAAAAATTATTTACTTTATTTTAGTGTCCAATCACATCGTAAAAATGATTGGTGACGACTCCCTTTTTTTTTCTTTTAATTAATTCTTTTCGAGAATGTCAGCCACTCCATATTATCTTGATATGTCGCGACTAGCGTGATTACATATTTTTATATATTATATAAGTATATTATATTTGAACTTTAAAAAAGAAAAAAAAAAGTAAGGAAAAACATACCAAAAACGTGAAAACAAACTTATTTTTACACAAAGTATTGTTTCTTTTTTTTCTTTTTTTAAAAAAACATGAAACAAAAATAGTAATCAAACATATTTTTATTAGTAATTGTTGAGACATAAGAGACTAAGAAACAGAAAATAGAAAACCGAGAACGGAAATATTATCAAACTAAGCCTAAAACTAAAAACAATTAAAATTTTGTTTATAGATATTGCATTGCATTGTAGGACACATCGGGGCATGAAGACATTTTTGCTTGGGCTCCCCCACGAGCAACTGGCGGTATGCTCTGTTCATGCCGAAATAAGTTAAAGGGATCAACCTTCGTTTTCACTTCCACCAGCCTCTCAAAATTATCCCCAAAATACTTCAACCCCCAAATGCTTGCTTCCTCGTAGCTGGTCGGGATTCCATCCTCATTGTTTCTTCCAATGTCAAGATCTCTATAATTGACATATGCAGCCCTAGGCGATTTCGACACGAATGGAGCCATGTAGTCGTAGAGCTCTCGGGTCCACTCCAAGTGTCTCGAGTCGTCTTCGGGTGAATTCCATGTGACATAATAAGCAATTTTGATGGGATATCCAGCTCTATGTGGGGAAGGAGTATCTGTTTCAGAAAATTCATTCATTTTGCCTCCATAAGGGATCAATACGAGTTGCACTGTTTCTATTCCTTTGGCATTGAATCTTTCCCATATGCCTTCAAGGGCAGTTTCTGAAATGGGTTTAGTTGCATAATCAGATTTGGTTTTGTATCTGCCATTCTTGAGTGGGGTTCTATCTAGCAAGAAATTCATATCCTTTGTTGTGACAAACCCACTTGCTGGATAGGCCATTGATTCGACCCAATTGGATTCAACACAATCCTCTTTTTTCAATCCAAGTTCTGGAAAATTCTTGTCCATGATGGAAATAAGCTCCTCTGCCCTTCCTAAAAATAGAGAGTACATAAATACTCCCATTATTCTTCCTCCTCCTTCTTCTCCTGAATTTGCACCTGTTTGAAGATTACAAATTATATATACTTTTAGCATCACATATATCAATCTAAATCTCCGTTATATCCATCTTTGTGTAGTCTACTTCAATCAAGAAAAAAAAAAAATTAATAGTCAAAAGTAAAATAATATTTTAAAAAATAATAAAAAAAAAAACATTTTGACACGTGGGAACTAACAATTGAGTAGGCTATACAAAGATAGGGCGTAGCATGAAAGCCTTTTTTATGTTGAGTTTTCTACAAGGACAAAAATATTAATTTGAACTTGGTTAAGAATTCCCCTTCCTAAAAGTTACAAAAACAATCTATCAATTTTAAAGCTAATTGTATCCATTTTGGTATCTTAATTTTAACGAGTATTCAATTGGTCCATTCAATTATGTACCGTTAAAAGCAATCATATATTTAAATTTTAAATTTATAACTCCATTGGGTAACTATTTAGTTTTGAAAATTTAAGTCTATAAGACACTCTAAATTTCTTTCGTTGTTATCTATTTTCTATCAATGTTTTAAACAACTAAACCAAATTTTGAAAACTAAAAAAATAGTTTATAATTTTTAAAAAATAGTTTTTGGAATTTAAAATTTGGCTAAGAATTCAACTATTTTACTCAAAAAACATAAAAATTATTGCAAAGTTTGAGAGAAAATATACTTTTTCAAAAACTAAAAACTAAATAATTACTAAACATGGTCTATTGAAATTAATTATGTTTAGAATTCTATGCATAATGCAACTTCTAAACTTTTAATTTGGTATCTTGTAGGTCTGAAATTATATTTAAAAAAAAGATGTTGTGTATAGGTAAGAGTCATTAACTATGAACAAAATTCAAAATTCAAAATCTATGGATAAAATAAAATATTGAAAGTTTATAAACTTATTGACATTTTTTAAAGTTTAAGTACAAACTTGAAAATCTAGGAATTTTACACTTTTTATATAAACAAAAACCTAAAATGTTAACCTTCACTAGATAACAAGTTTTTTAAATAAATATTTAAATTCTTAGTAAAATGTCAAAAATAAAAATAATTTTTTAAAAAAATTTAAGATTTGGCTTGGTTTAGTAAAACATTGATTAAAGTGAATAACAAAAAGAAAACAAAACAAAAACTTATAAGAGGGAGTAGTGTTTAATTATAAACATCATTTTCAAAAACTTAAAAAAAAACCTACATGTAATGACTATTATTTACCGTTACAAATTTGTGACACAAAAAAAGCATTCATAAATTTTAAAAAATCCATAAAACTCCATTTTTTTCCCAAAAAAACAGGTGAAATTAGCTTTAATGGCTGCTTTTTATCTCTCCTATTTACATGCGACTATTCATGTGTCATGAAATGTACATGTTTTTTTAGTGTAAGACCCCACTTGACAACATTTCGTTTTTAGATTTTAAAAATTAAGTTTATGAATACTACTTTTACCTATAAAATTCTACAATACTTTAAAAAACTAAGTCAAATTTTGAAATTTTTAAAAACTAAAAAGTGTAAGATTTAGTTGGCAACAGTAACCAATTTTGTTTTTAGTTTTATAAGAGAAAACATTTGATTATCTATTCAATCTATTGTTTATAAATTTTAAAAACGTTTTTAGATTTAGAAGAAAAAAAAAACAAGAAAAAGAAATTGAAAACTACATCCTACTGTTAAAAAAAAAATAAAAAATCATGTTTGCCATATTATAGTATTATAGTAGATGGTGTAATTTTGTCCAAAGAATTTTTAATGTATTATAATATTATAATATAGTCATATTATATTACAATTGGTCTACTATATTAATTTATTATAATATTATATTGTTATTTTATACAAAGAAACAATCTGTCAAATACTATTGGACTCTTTTAACATTAAAAAAATTAAAATATTTACAAATATAGCAAAATTTTACTGTTTATTTGTAATAGACTACTATTTGTATCATGATAGACATAGATAGTAGTCTATCACGATCTATTGTAGTCTATCATTGCTATTAATTGTAAATATTTTTGACAATTTTATCATTTAAGATGATTTTTCTATATTATTTTCTAATCGATACTATTGTTGTATATTATAATTTACACCAACATATCACATGTGTAACATTTTTGTCCCTTTACCGATAGAATTCTTTACCTACATAATTCCAAAAATGATAACCACCGATTAAAGAGTCTCTGTTCTTTTAAAATGTCGACAAAATTATTGCATCACTTTGTCTTTTTTTTTTTTTTTTTTTTTTAAATATATATTTTAGAGAAAATCAATTTCTACCTTAAACGGTCAATTTCTTAAAATTGGATCTTATATTTTGAAAAATTATTTGATAAATTAAATTTGTGTCTCTAACCTATGTTTCTTTTATTATTTGTCCCTTAATTGATTGCTGAAGAAAGACAAATTGATTACAATATTGCAAAGTTCGAAAACATAAAGTGGTTACATTGTTGTAATGTTCGAAACAATTAAAGCAGATTGTGGCCTATACATATAGGAGGCCAGACAATGTTATAAAAATAGTTTCCTATCAATTTTATAGTAAACCAATAATCAAATAATTCTTTAGTTCTTTTCCTTTTTATTTTTAAAAACTCAAAGCCGTAACTGTCCGAACAGCTCATGATTTTTTGTTTTTTTAATAACACATGAAACAAAAACAACAATTATCAAACATATACAATTTTTTTATTAAAAAAACAAAAATTAAAAATAGAAAAACACCCACCAACTGAAATGGTTACTAATAAAAAAGTTGTTAGTTTTCCAAAACTTATTTTTTTTTATAACTTAACTAAGATTTGAACTGTGTCTTTAAAGAAAAAAAAAAGTGAAAACTTAATAGAGAAATTCAAAAGAAACATTCATATATTTCAAAAACAGAATAGTAAAAACAATATCGAAATTGAAATCTAAGGTCTTATTTGACAAGCATTTTGTTTTTTATTTTTGAAAATTAAGTCAATTTCTCTTCATTTCTTACAATGTTTTGCTTTTGTCTTAGGTACTCAAAAATAAAAACAAAGGCTTAAAAACCACTTTTTAATTTTTTAAAATTTGACTTGGTTTTTTTAAACATCGATAAAAAGTAAAACAAAATAAGAAATTTAGAAGTGAAACGAATGTTGGGCTTAAATGTTTAAAAATAAGAAATAAAAAAACCAAATAATTACGTGATGAAACCTAAATAATTATGAAATAGAGCGTTAAATTTGACATGCAGTTGGTATTAAAGGTGCAAGAGATGATACAAACCTGTGACCATGATGCCAATGAATAATCTGTGGTCAATCTCTGGTGCTACATACTGCCACCGATGGATCAACTTGGTTGAGTTTGGGCCCCAACTTCTGAAAGCAGCAAAGGACGTAACAATGGGAGGAACAGGAACCAACTTCAACTTCCAAGCCAAAACAATTCCGAAGCTTCCTCCTCCACCCCCTCTAATGGCCCAAAACAAATCCTCCCCCATCGACTTCCTATCAAGAAGATCCCCATTTGCATCCACAAGTTGAGCATCCACCACATTATCCACCCCAAGACCATATTTTCTAACCATCAACCCGTACCCACCGCCGCTCAAGAACCCGCCGACCCCAACATTCGGCTGCACTCCCCCAGGGAAGCCAAAGGATGACGTTTGTTGGCTGAGCTTGTAGTAGAGTTCCCCCATGCTCGTCCCTGATTGAACCCATGCCGTGTTGTCGTCCTCAACCGTTACCGCATTAAGATTGGCCAAATCAATGAGTAGAAATGGGAGGTTGGCGACGTAAGAAAGACCCTCGAAGTCGTGGCCGCCGCTGCGAATTCGAATGTGGATGCCATGCTTCATGCAACAAATGACGGCTGTTTGAACTTGGGAAGGTTGTGATGGTTTGATTATGGCGATGGGTTTAGGGATATTAGGTCCGGAGAATCTAAGGTTTCGAATGGTGAAATTTAGAACGGAAGAGTAAGAAGAAGAAGAAGAAGAGGATGGAGTGTAAATGAAGGTTGAATTTGAATCGTCCAGCTGAGAGGAATGAGGAGAAAGACAATGGAAAAAATTGTGAAGAGTGTCACCTGAACAATCCCATACGAGAAAGGATAGAAGAAGAAGAAGAAGAAGAAGAGAGACGAAACTAAAATAGTTTCCCATATGACTATCCATTAGAAACGTACGTTTCGACTATGGAGAAATCAAATTAAACTTATTTTTAAAGCATAATGGAAGTGGAGAGAGATCCCCTCTTACTTCTCTCCCTCCTCCAGGATTCACGTGAATCACGTGCAATCAAGATTTCTAATTTTCTGTTACAAGAGTTTAAAATTTGAAGAAGCAGATTGGATGCATGCAGAATAATATAAAAGAAATAAAGAGAAAGAGACAAAGAAAATCATCGGTCCTGCAAGGAAAATACCTACAAATTTATTGAAAGGTGTTACGTGCTCTCAATTAAGTGATCAATGGATAGAATTTATGAAGAAAATAATTCAGTTCTATATAGAAAATGGATGAATAAATCTTTTTTTTTTTTTTTTTTTTTTTTTTTTTTTTTAAAAAAAATATGAAAAAAATTTTTTTGTTTTTTTTTTTTTTTTTTTTTAAAAAAAATATGAAAAAAATTTTTTTGTTTTTTTTTTTTTTTTTTTTTAAAAAAAATATGAAAAAAATTTTTTTGTTTTTTTTTTTTTTTTTTTTTAAAAAAAATATGAAAAAAATTTTTTTGTTTTTTTTTTTTTTTTTTTTTAAAAAAAATATGAAAAAAATTTTTTTGTTTTTTTTTTTTTTTTTTTTTATAAAAAATATGTAAAGAAAAATTAAACAAACGTTAATGAAAATGAAAAAATGTTTAAAAAAAGAGAAAAAAAAAATGGCATCTTGCGTATATAGCAAAATAAGATTAAAATATTGTAAAAATTGTAAATCTTAAAACTAATTACAAATATAGCAAAATTTTCATTCAACCTATATAAAATATCCAAATTAAAAAGCCCACGGAAGACACAAAAAATATTGAAGACTCGAAAATCTTGATTTTGATGATCATTGTCTATCAGGTAGACCATAGACAACGATAAACTTCTATCATTGTCTATTAGGGATCTACTGATATTGTCAGTGATAGAAGTCCATAATTATTTATTACAAATATGATAAACAGTGATAGAAGCCCATCACTAATATACTTATTTGATACTTTATTAATTTGAGGTTTGTGTTTAGTGAGAAATTTATTGTTTCTCTTTGTATGTAGCCACCTAGATAATGCGTTTTCTAAAGAAGTTAATTTCAGCCAACTGAAATTTAATTTTGGATTGCATCTTGGTTAAGTAATTTGGATTAAATTGGATTAGATCTTGATAAAAGTATTTAGAAGTATGTCATTTATAGAAATATATCACTAATTCATAGATCACAATCCACCAATGATAGAAAAATTATCACAAATACTACTGATATTTACCCTTTCTATTATAGATATTACTAATATCACATAGACAACACTGATAGAATGATATCACTAATACATAAATCATAACCAACCAATGACAGAAGCCTATCAATAATAGACTACAATGAGTGATAAACTTAATTCTCTTTGCACTTTTACTAGGTTTTTTAATTTTTAATTTTTATATTTTTTGTGGAGCAAAATTCTTTAAAGTAGAATGAGAATAGGTAGGTGAGAAAGGTAGGAAAAGCATAAAATCATGGTCTCATTAGAATGACTATTACACTCTATTAGTGACATAATTCTATATAAAAAAATCAATTATATACTTATAATTCTATTTGTAATACTTTTATAAATATCTATAAGGGTCTATTAGCAAATTGACAAACTTCTTTATACTTCTACTACAGTCTATTAGAATCTATCTGTAATAGTAATCAAATTGCACATAAAAGTCTAGAGACTATTAGTGACATATTTCTATATATAAAAAAAATAAAACAACCATATACTTAGAATTCTATTAGTGATACTTTTATATACTTCTATAAGGTTGGCGAATACAATAATTTCATCAAATAGAGATAGTGTTAATAAAAGATTGGCAGGTGATAACAACACATTGAATTTGAAATTTGGCTGCCCTATCTTTTTCCTTCTGCCCAACTGATTTGGTCCTCTCATCTCTGAAGATTTATCCTTAGTTGGTTCAGTGTGCATGAGCCCAACTGATTTGGTCCTCTCATCTCTGAAGATTTATCCTTAGTTGGTTCAGTGTGCATGAGCAAAATAGAGATGGTTTGGCACGTTACAAACTTACAATCGAGTTAGCTACACGAAGATGGTATAGTTCTAAGACGCAGTTAAATATTTTTTTCTTCTTTTGAAGTTGAGTTGTCTACGAGGACAAAAAAAGTACTAATTTACACTTGATTAAGTATGCTTATTTGTTTTCCTAATTTTATTGTTGCTTATTTACCTAAAATTTAAACTTTGATTAGTCATCCACTTAACCATCGAATCAATTTGTCAAAACTCTCAAATTTTAAAAAAGAAAACTAGCGATATATAATGTCATTTTCTTTGAAAATCTATCAATTTTGTACCACATTAAAAAAAAAAAAAAAAAAAAAAAAA
>QLSR01000052.1:487611-507472 GCA_031780015.1 Citrullus colocynthis
AAAAAAAAAAAAAAAAAAAAAAAAAAAAAAAAAGCATATGAAAAGACTTTTGTAATGAACTTCTAAATGAAATTTTATCAAAGGGTGGAATTACAACACTTTGTTTCAAAATTTTAAGTAAAAATGGATTCTCCTTTTACTACGTTATTTTATTATTATTATTATTATTATTATTATTATTATTATTTCACTCTCTATTATAATGTTTTAGCATTTTCCCTATATATTTAGTTCCTAGTTATGGTTTAAAAATTTGAATTTAAGCATGCGTTTTAATACAATTCAATGCATACAGGCTTTTAAAGTAGAAGTTGTTTGGTTTTTCCAAGCTAAGTATGTGTGTCCCTATCTTTTACCCTACTAAACTTAGTTATTATAGATGTTGTCAATTGACCCTCACAGTTCATAGGTCTTTCCGTTATTATTTCACTTTAGTTTTCCAACTACATATTGTTAAATTTGTTAACCCATCATTCAATATGTATATATACACATATATAAACATGAACAAGAATTGAAGAAACCAAATGATTCTACACTCCCTCTTCTTCTTTTTACTTCCTTAATTCAATCACTGAATTACAGAAAAAATAATGATAATGGCTGTTTCCACGATGCCCATTTGTAATGGTGGAATGGAGAGTAAAGAATTCTTGAGTTTTGCTCGGCAAGTGGTGGTCGGACGGTGGTTGTTTCTTTTTGCTTCCTTCCTTGTAATGACCGGCGCCGGTGGTGCTAATTTCTCCAAACACATTAAAGAAACCCTCCATTGTGACCAAACTACACTCAATAAGATTGGCTTTTACAAAGACCTTGGATCCAACATCGGCATTATCTCCGGCCTCCTTGCCGAGTTTGCACCACCTTGGTGCCTTCTCCTCCGCCATCAACTTCATCGGCTACTTCAAAATATTGGAAGCCGTCACTAGAAAAATCGTGCATCCGACCATTGAGTACTTCTGCTTTTACATTACAATCGGAGGAAACTCTCACATCCTAGTTTGTAGCAATTTAGTTTTCTAATTTCGATGAGTAGCAATTTATTTTATATACTTTACCGGTTGTAACAATTAACTTAGTCCCTGTTGTGAAAATTTTCATCGAAATTTTGGGTCAAATTTTATTAAGTGACAACTTAGTTTTTATAGTTTATATGTAAACTTGATTTTCGATCAACATAGAAATCTATCACAGTATCGCCCAATGATTGGTAGTAAAATTTTTTCATATTTGTAAATATTTTCATCAATTTTGTTATATTTAAAAAGATTTTTGGTTTTTTATAAAATGATACTAAAATTGCCCTCGTGGTCTAGTGGTTGGCATGTGCTATCAAGTTTTAGGTCTTGATTTCATTTCCCAAAAACTGGTTTTATTTATTTTTCATTTTATAAAAAATAGTTTCTATGTTTGTATATAAAAATAAATGGTAAATAATGTCGATTTTTTTTTTTTACACCTTATTTCCACATCAATTCTCATTTTTTATTTTAACAAGTGTATCTTAAAGTTTTTGTTTAACCATTTCAAAATTCAAAGTTAAAATGGTTGCATATTTTGAATAAATTAACATTTTTGTTATACTTATTTTAATTTAAAAAACTACAACTCTTCATGAAAGTGTGTATTCTATAAAATGACCCAACATTACTGCAAGGGTATATTGTTCCTCAAGGATATTAATAAATTAAAATTAAAACTATTATTATTTTCTTGTATTTTGTTGATATATTTATTTTTGTTATTTTTTTCATTTTATTTGTGATTAATTCGTGTATTTAAAATATTGATAATGTTTTATCAGATATAATTTTACAGCTGTGTATATTAGATAGAAAATAATTTTTAAAATAACTGGATTTATTTTTATAAAAATTATATGAAACGAGAAAAGTAATAAATAATAACTTTATGCTTTTTAAGACCGAAAAAGAAAAAACACAATTATCAAGGATGCATTTTTTATTGTTAGTTTAGAAAGCAGAAAATTAAAAATAATTACCAAATATGTTTTTGGTTTTTTGTTTCATAAATCTATTTTTGGTTTTAAGTTTTTAAGAAACAAAAACCATACATGCTTGGTTACTGTTTCTTGTTTTCTGTTTTTAAAAAAACAAAAAACCAAATGGTTATCAAAGGGATCTTAGAGTTTTGTTAAAAAAAAAAAAACAAATTTATTAGGCATATCATTAATTTGTTTTTTTTTTTTTAACAAAACTCTAAGATCCCTTTGATAACCATTTGGTTTTTTATTTTTAAAAATCTGTTTTTTGTTTTTAAAAATTAAAAAAAAAACCAAATGGTTATCAAAGGGATCTTAGAGTTTTGTTAAAAAAAAAAAAACAAATTTATTAGGCATATCATTAATTTGTTTTTTTTTTTTTAACAAAACTCTAAGATCCCTTTGATAACCATTTGGTTTTTTATTTTTAAAAATCTGTTTTTTGTTTTTAAAAATTAAAAAAAAAACCAAATGGTTATCAAAGGGATCTTAGAGTTTTGTTAAAAAAAAAAAAAAAGAAGAACAAATTAATGTTATGCCTAATAGATTTGTTTTTTTCTTTCTAAGAAAATGGCAAATATGTTAGAGATCTATTATACACAAAATTGAAAGTCTAAGGACAATCTACTAGACACAACATAAATTGAATATCGGAAGATGTATTAGCTAAACCTAAAATTCCTGTAGTAAACTTGCAGTTTAAACCTAATATTAATTAAGAAATAAAATAAGAGAAAATTATCTTTTATGTCCCATATTTTGAAAAATAAGTGCATTTGGTTATTGGGCTCTTAAAATGCACCTTTGTAAGTCCTCAGTTTATAAGAATAATAGTGTTTGGTCCTTAGTTTTCAAAATATAATTTTAATAAATTAAAATTAAAACTACTATTATTTCTTGTATTTTATCGATATATTTATTTTTGTTATTTTTCCTCATTTCATTTGTGATTCGTGCATTTAAAATATTCTGATAATGTTTTATTAGATTTAATTTTATAGTTTTGTATATTAGTTTAAAATAACTTGATTTTATTTTTAGAAAAAATGTATAAAACTAAAAAAGTAATTAAAAAAAAACGTATCTTGATTTTTTTAGAAAAACGGAAAACAAAAACACAATTATCAATGATGTATTTTTTTTTATATTTTTAGTTATATATATTTTAAAAAACCGAAAACCAAAAATAATTATGAAACATGTTTTGTGTTTTTTGTTTTTAAAAATTAAAAAAAAAACCAAAAATAGTAACCAAAACATGTGTGGTTTGTTTGTGTAAAAACCTAAAAACAAAAAACAGATTTTTAAAAATAAAAAACCAAATGGTTATCAAAGGGATCTTAGAGTTTTGTTAAAAAAAAAAAAAAAAAAAAATGTTAATTTTATGTTTAATATGTTATAGGCCTATTATACATAAATTGAAAGTCCAAATACGATCTACTAAACTCAACAAAATATCTAATGATGTATTAGATAAACCTAAAATTCATGTAGTAAACTTGTAATTTAAGCCTAATATTAATGAAGAAAATAAAATAAGAGAAAATTACCTTTTAAATCACAAATTTTGAAAATAAAGTAGGGTTGGTCACAAGTTCTTAAAATGTACCTTTTTAGTCCTTAAGTTTTTAAAACAGTAGTATTTGGTCCTTAAATTTTCAAAATATAATTTTTAGTCATATTTTTATGAATGAATTTAAAATATTTTTAAGTACCTTTATAAAAATAATTTATTACATTTAAAATTTTATATAACTATTTAAATAATAAAATAAATTACTATATGAAAATTTTAAACCTATTCTTAAAAATCCAAGGGTTAATCTGAGTAAGGTCTGAAAAGTTGCTTGATGTGATATATTATATTATGAGAGAGTGCAATCTTTATGTTCATGGTGCTACCTTGCATTCCCACATGTAATTAGCTCGATTGTGCAATATAAGGTTTTCTCTAGTATTCTAATTCTAAATGAATTAAAGCCTTTATTGAAGGGATTCATGTATGATCTTCTTTTTCTTCTTTATTTTTTATTTTTTAATTTCTATTTTGGTTGTATTTTGTTTGTGTGTTGCCCCAGATCGTGGGGTCAACTTCTCTTCTTCGCAATTCATTACCTTTAAAAAAAATTTTCAAAACTCAAGAATGAAAAAGATACATTTTAAAAACCAAATATATGTATTCTTTAAAACTTGCAACTAAAATGGTAATTTTTCTTTTTTGTTAGAGTAATTGCGTTAGGTAACACTTTTAGGAATAATAATTAAGTATATAACAACATTTTTAAAAAATTACAAATATAGAAAAATTTATCTGTGATAACTCCATCGCTGATAGACTCCACCAGCGATATAATTTATCGTTGATAAACCCTGATAAACTGATCATCACTTATATAGTCATATGGTCTATCACTGATAAGTAGAATCTAAACTCGACTATATCTACAAATTCTTTTTTATTGTGCTATATTTACAAATATTTTGAACATGATAGCTATATTTACAAATGCTTTTTTTCTTTTTTCTTTTTTCCTCAAGTGTGGCAATGAAGGAACTCATATTTTGTGTTGTTGACTTGAACAGTTGTGCTAGTGACATGCGTGAAGAACTTCCCAGAAAGAAGAGGAGTAATCTTAGGGCTTTTGAAAGGGTTTTTAGGCATAGGTGGGGCTGTACTCACCCAAGTTTACTTTGCTATTTATGATCATACTCATGATACCAAATCTCTCATTCTCTTCATTGCTTGGTTCCCCTCTTTGATTACTCTGCTTTTTGCTTACACAATCAGAGAAGTCAGAATCGTAAAACACCCAAATGAATTCAGAGTTTTCATTCAATTTCTCTGCGTCTCTCTCATTCTTGCTCTCTTTCTCACTGTCTTGATCTTCCTTAAGAAAAGAGTCCAATTCGATCAATTAGCCTACCTTTTTGTTGTCGTTGTAATCATGGGTTTGCTTGTAATCCCTCTCTTCATCGCCATTAGAGAAGAAATTGTTCAATGGAATCTTAACAAAATCACCAAACTAAAGAAGTCTCAAACACTCCCTCCTCAAATTTCAATCTCTGCTCCAACGTTAAATCCATCATCCCAAACCAATTCTTTTTTCCAAAACATTTTCAACAAACCCGAAAGAGGAGAAGACTACACAATTCTTCAAGCAATTTTGAGTATTGATATGCTTATTTTATACCTAACAATGATAATGGGATTGGTTCAAGCTTTACAGCCATGGATAATCTTGGCCAAATCGGTGAATCTCAAGGCTACTCAACTGAATCCATCGATTCCATCATCTCAATCGTTAGCATTTTCAACTTCTCCGGTAGAATCTTTCCTGGGTTTGCTTCAGGAATCTTGCTAGAGAAACTCAAATTCCCTAGACCATTGATGCTCACTTTCACTCTTTTGATCTCTTGTATTGGACATATCTTAGTAGCTTTTCCCTTCCATCAATCTCTTTACATTGCATCAATCATAATGGGGTTTTGTTTGGGTTCTCAAATTCCATTGTATTTCGCTATGATTTCAGAGATTTTTGGTCTCAAACATTACTCCATGTTGTACAACTTCGGCCAACTCTCTTGCCCTGTTGGGACTTATGTTTTGAATGTATTGGTGGCCGGGAAATTCTACGACGAGGAAGCCAAGTCGAGTGTTAATTCAACCATATTTAAATGCGAAGGGAAACTATGTTATAGAAATTCTTTTGCAATTCTGACTGGGATGTCGTTGTTGGGAGCTGCGATTTCGTTGATTTTGTTAGAAGAACGAGCTAGTTTTACAGAGGAGATATATACAAGAAGTTCAGAGAAGATTTGGATTCTTCGGAAGTCGAGCTTTACCCTCTTGATTCTAAGGGTGAAACTGGTAGTGTTGCTGTTCGTAGATAGAGTATCGATACATCGATGAGATGATGTTTGAGTATGTCTTTTCATCATCAACATTTCTACTCGGCAGAAGAACAGAAACAAACTTCGCTTGAAACTAGGGGTTCTTTCTCAAGGGTACAATTGTAAATATCTCCACACATTTAGGACATGTATGGAAGAGAGTTAGCTCAATTTTTTAATTTTTTTTTTTCATATTACAATTTTAAAAGGGTAATTGCAATGAACTTCAATAGTTAGATCTAACTTTTGTAAATTCTTTTCGATTGTGTTATATTAGATCTATATTTGAAAACAGCCCTATAATAATATTAATTAAGAGAAGTGTATCACAATTATGAACTTTACAAAACAGTTATGAACTCTTCCAAAAATCTGGAAATTATTCTCCAGTTAAACAAAAGCAAGAATAAGTAAGAAACTTAAAAAAAAAGGTATACTTAATATATACAACACAGTACATCTAATATACATTTGAAGTTTATAGAAATAAATCAAGTTATATTTGATAAGTAGAGGAATAAGACAATATATATCATCTTATATATCGAACATGTTATATGATATATATTTACATTTTTCAAAAAAGTACATTCAACAAATACATAAAATCTCAATGGAGAAGTGATTGATTTTCAACAAGAAATATGAACGAAAATAGATGAAAACTCTTATAGAATTTGAAATATCCCGTGTTAAATAAAATATCAATGGAAATTAATAAATACCAAAAACAAAGACAAAATTTGAAAATGATGTTAATAAGAAAAGAATTAAATATTTCAAAAATTTTGAAATAAGGATGAAAAGGTTAAATTGATCCAAAATTAAAACTGAAAGCTCCTAAGAAAATAATTCAACATCTAGAGTATTGATGAAATATATGATGTACAAAGAATTTTGTGTAAAGATCTCATAAAGTAAACCTACGGATATGATATTGAAGTCTGAACAAAAATGGACTCCATTTGAAACTTGTACGTACAAAACTAAGCCATTCTTCTAGTGAATATTAATAATTATCCATTTTTTTTCTATACTGAGTTCGGGAGTGAGTTATTTAGCTACGCTATTCCACATATGCAGATGTTTAGGTATCCAAGATATCCGCACGATCAGTAAGTAATTTAGCTAGGCGAGCATTGACATGGCTGATTTTGATCAAATCTCCATAACATATTCCGTACCCATCCTCACATGCTCAATATTTCAGAGACTGCATTTTAAATGAATCCTACACAAAATCAACCTTTGTGGATCATGGAGAGATAAACTTCCTTCTCTTTGCAAATGTATGCAAGATCACGTTTTGGACCTCCACGGCGTTCATTAACTTCAGCATTCTCAAACCAACATTCAAGTCCTATACAAATCCTAGCTATAAAAGAAGAAGCTTTCGGAGTTCTATAGAATGGAACAATATACGTAAATTCTCTAACCTCATCACAACCTCCTAAGGAAAGGAAATCCAAAAAGATAAACTGACTTGTCATGTTATCCATAGTGATTCTAAACCACAATTTCCTCTCACTTGGAACATTGTGTAGGATAATTCGACAAGGAATACCAACGGGTAGTCCTGGAACAAAATAGAGGGGTTTCTCATAGTCGTTGTCAGAAATCAGTTCTGCTTTGATGTGCTCAAGTTTTTCTGAAATTTCTAGATGGCTAAGGGTGAAAGATTTGAGCAGTTCTCTAAACTCAGGTGAACTACAAGGAGCTTTGGGAGTAATTATGCCTATGTTCGACAATGATCTTTGAACTTCACGTACAAAAGTTGATGGCTCTTTACATTCTTCCTTAAGGAGATGTTCTATGTTGGAAGCTATGATAGACAACTTTCTCATAGTTGTGAGATGACAGCAAACTTCTCCATTAGACAACCTGAGTGTACAAGTGACTAACATCAGTTCTAAGATATGTCGTTCTTCTTCTTTAGAGAATCCAATGAATCTACTTCTCAACTCTTTCAGCCCCCTTTCTAGCTTTCCTAAAAGGAATCCCCATTCTCCAATTCTACAAGGACAACTATGTTTTGAGGACATCAAATTCCATACCTTTGCAACCAGTTTCATTATCTTGAGATACTGCAATGTAAAAGCTAAAGCACCATTGTATTTGTCTGTTCGATATGTGAATATTCCCAATGTTTCCTTGCAGAACCTGAACTCCAAGAAAATGAGGAAGTTAGATCAAAAATCGAATTTATATTGCTCGGCTGCAAAGGATAAGGCTGAGAACTAATGAGAACAAAATAATAATAATAATAATAATAATAAAGCTACATATTTGGAATGGTGATTATAATAAAAGCGAGCCTCAGTTTCATGTTAAAAGATGGAGAAAAAAAACATTTTTTATTGGTATGATGGAAGATGCAAAAAACTGTACACCAACTAATCAAAAACAAACATTCCCCAAGTATCTTACAAAAAGCCAGTGTTGGTAAACTGAGAGCTACAAAGGCGCTATCTAATGCAACCAAAGGGCAAAAACTTCGTAGTATTACCATATGCAACCAAAGGGCAGAGCAGAATATAGCTAGCTCAAAAACTTCTATGATCATTGAATACTCCATTGTTTCTTTCCAACCCAAGAACAAAATTTACAGGCAAATAATTGTCAGGTGAATCGTATTGATTATTTTTTTAAAATATATTGACTTTATCATACATTTCTAACAACAGGTTCATAGTATTACCATATGTAAAGAACAAGTTATTTAATCTATAACCTAAAAAGCAGTAACAAAGATGAAAGAACTGACGTACAAACCTCAAAGTCCTTAAAACTTCATGCAAAACTCCTGATTGTATTAGTGGCCAAATATCTTGCACCTTTAGGAGGATAGTCTTGATAGATTCTATGGCATCATCATCTTTCTGTCGCTGCTCATGTACCATTCCAGGTATCATCTTAAGAGAGGCGATGGCAGGTATATCATTGACAGAACTTCCAGATGTAGGTGAGCATGGGGCTCTCTCTGGATTAAACCCCAGATCAGATAATCCAATGTGTTTACTGTTTTGCAGCAAGTAAGCAAAAACGGTGCTTTGATCCATAATGTCGCCCAAAGCATGAGAGATCCTTCCAAGCAATGTAGCTGCATAAGAAAATATTCTTGGTGGAATCCTAAGAGTATGATTGTCCAAAACGGGAGCTGAAATAGCTAGAACAATGTATGCAATCACCTTCACACTATCAAATCCAAGTTTTCCTTCAGATGTTGGGTCTATCTGAAGTGAAGGACAAGTACAAGAGAGTTAACAGTATCACCATCATCCATTAACCTTCACGAGATCTTTTTATGGAAACAATTTCATTCAGAATGAAATATTCAAAGAAATTCAAAGGTACAAACGGGTCCCAATCAAAGGGTATACAAAAGGTGTTTCCAATTTGCAATAAGGAAAGAAAAACTATGACAATGTATAGACGATATATATAGTTAGCTTTCTAGTTTCTATTAATATACATAAAACATTGAAATAAAGATATGGCAGGGATGCACTACTGAAAACGGGATTAAGCAATAATGGCTGAAAGCTAATTCTCAGTGAATCTTTCAAGTCTGCTTTGCACGGATTCACATCAGGTTCTTTTAACTAGACATCAGTTTTTTAAAAATATAAATAGATATTTTTTAATCGAACTAGTAATTTAATCAAGAACCTATACTAGTGACTACAATCTCATATGTCATTCAATTTGAAAGTTAATACAGAGCACTAAAGAACCAAGCTAACCTGTTCAAAGACATCCTTGATAATGGAATCGACCATATTTACATGATTCTGACCCATATGAAACAGCACGGAGAGCACATCAGACTCATCCTAGCAATTAACGAAGTTGACAATGGCATGTCAATAAGATTGAAGTTGTGTTGGATGTAGATTCTATTTCCAGAAAGGAATGGGCATAGTAAGTAAAACAAATCTATAGAAATTAAAAACAATAACATAAAGGAAGAACGAATACAAGGGATGGGTCAAAGGAGGACAAAACCTGTGGGTATGATTCTAAACTTTCGAGAAGACCATAAAAAGACGATTGAAATGTCACCAAATCTGGCAGTTTCACTAATTTAAGAAGTTTCCTTAAAGCAGATCTTACATGACCATCATTGTCATTTAAAGCACTGAGAAACTGCAAAGTGAACCCATGATGATAAGAATAATATCAATCGAATATAAATATTGACCTTTATAATCCCATCTCAAGTATTGACACAAATAAATTGATTCATTGGTGGCTTAACGTGTGGTGAACAGCTTAGTAATATTGTACATTTCAAACTTTCAATAGTAAACTACTGCAAATACAAAAGTTATATACACATGCAATCGTAACCTTAGACTACTTTCAATGAACGCCTATTATGATTTATAAGTAACAAAAAGACTCCGAAACATAGAACAAGGATGAATTATATACCATGTGCATATGCACCTCTTGCAATTTCAAACAATTGGACATTGCCATATGATGTAATGTTTCCAAAGCTTGCAAGCGAACAGAAACTGAATCATCATTCAGGATGTCCATCAATAAGCTTAAAGCCTCGCCAGCAAATTTTGTTGATAGGATGGTCAAATTAAACAAAGCATCACAGGCAGACCGGCGCACCTTGAGATTGAGAGAAAGTGTCAATATCATAATCACATTTATTTGCAAAAATGTTTATACGATGAAGGCAGACCTCCGAACCATTATGGTATTGGTATGATGCTTGAAACAACTATCATTAATGGCCTTCGGCATAAGACATGAAGAAACTAGAAAATTAAAGTTTGAAAAGCAAACTGTGCCACGTGTTATGATGATTGATTACAAGGATGATGGAAATCAGAAAATTTTAAAATCTACAATATCCGAATACAGAGGTATATTTCAATCAAAACATATTTGCCAACGTAAGTTACCTGATAGAATTCATCTTCTACGCCATGCACAAAAGTCCCGGCAACATCCGATGCCAACATTTCCAATTGTTCGGTAGAGCATTGAACAAGAGATTTTTTACCCTTGAAGATACTCAAGACTCTCTTGGACACACTTTGTAAAAGAAGATCCTCGGAAACAATTTCCAGCCTCTTTATTGCATCAAATGCATTAACCCTGACCTTCATGTTCATATCTCTCGTCATGGAACAGAGCTGATATTACCAATATATAAATATTAACAGAGGCACTTTATAACTACAAGTTCAAAATTCGAAGCATTCATTTTAAGACTCGAAGCAAGGAAAGCACTTCATAAAGTTCAGTTGGCATGGGAAAATAGTGATCATTTCCTTAAGGATCTCCTAAGGAAATGTGACCTGTCCACATGCAAACAATATTCAAACTGGAAAGTTTTAAGCACTGAACATGAGAACTGAAAGAGATGAACATGGAAAAGAAAAAGCATATCTGAAGTTGCAGACAACCAAGGGAGTTGAATACCTAAGAAAAAAGTTAATCAACCACTAGCAAACAGAAGAAAGAATATCAAGACACAACAAAGGACTAGATACTACTCGTGAATGTGTGAAAAATCCACATCCTATAATCTAAATTTTTCATATTTTTCTTCAATCTTCCTGAATAACTAAATGGAATGTATGATCTCAACCAAACATCTAAAATCCAGCGTTGCAATAATGATGTCACAAATGAGAGTAAAAGAACAGGACGGGCCAATAGATAGAAAAAAAAAAACAGGTTTCCAGACTACAAGCAACCAATAAAATTTCCAGACTCATAATATCAACAAAGTTTATGAGAATGAGAAATTTAGAACAAACTAAAAAAAAGGATTAAAAAAAACTTAATAAATCAATTTAAAAAATCCAGAGAAATCAACATTATGTTAAATTTAAACTTACGTTAACGAATATTTCATCAGACAAATGTTGTTTCCTCTCTGGACTATGCGCCGCAAGCATTAGACCCCAAGTTATGACCTGGATTAATCGTCAAGAGCTATTACTAATTTTAGGATAAGAAGAGTTATACATAATAAAGGAACGTAATATTATGTCAATGTGAGACTGCGACAGCTTGATCACAATAATTTAAAAACTAAATCCATTAACTAGAAATCGTCATCAATTCATCAAACACCTACGTATACATCAAATAATGTGGTGCGAATCTTAAGAAACTGCGACTTACTACCAAACCGAAATTACTTCACCAAATTTAGAAGAGAAACAATGAAGAGATATCTACAAAACGAGTGACTTACAACTCGTATTGCAGCTGACCTAACACAATCCTCCATGTCGTTTAGAAGTTCAATAGCACGGTAATAGCAACCTTCAATCAGGGTGTCGTCCTCAAGAACAGTGTTCCCCAAACCTGACAGGCCATCGAGAGCAGCTTTCCTAACATATGGATACGGGTCCTTCGTAAACCCTAGGAAGACAGTGAATAACAGAGATGGCCTTAATTGGAACCTGCCGGCGTTATTGAGAAGCCAAGTCCTGATGGACACTGAAGGACCAAAGCAAAGCGAGAGGAATGACCGATCGTCGAGTTCGTTAATGGCAGAAACGAGCTCTAGATCCCCCTCCGCCATTTATGATGTGAAACAAAAAGGAAAATAACCGGAATGAAGCTTGGGTTGGTTGTCAACTCAGGCACGATGAGAACAGATGTGACTGCGGTGTCCTTGGCTCGGTAGGCAAGCAAAATAGAACCAAGAGTATGACATTTTGTGGACTGCTATGACGGTGGTCGATGAAAATTGAGAAGGAGAGGGAGGGAACTGCAATTTGAAAACAGATTTTTGCCGGGTTGACCTTTTACGAACCTTTATGATCGGTGACCCGCACGTGGAATATAATGTTCGAAGAATAAATATCCGAAGGTTAGATTAGATTTTTTATATGTCTGTAAAAGAATAGGTCATCAATCATAAAATGGTAGTGAAAGGAACATTCGTACAAAAAAGAAAATTCATTTGAAAATCTTCGTGATCAAGACAAAATTACAAACAACTAAAAATCAAATGGTTAATTATTTAAAAGTCAATTGTTAACGTGGAAGCAAGCCCATGTTTTTAGTAAAAAAAAATGTTTCAAAAGTTCTTTTCATGGTCACTTTTTAGACATTCTTTTAAGGGGTTTACATTGTCAAACTTAGTTGATTTTAAAAGGGTAGCATTAGCCATACCTAATTAGCTACCTTCCCATTTAAATTTTCTTGTTTATTGGGTAGAGATTGTTTGAGAGATAATTTTTTAATGATTTAAACCTATGTCCCTAAATAGAATATCGGTAAAACCCAAAAGATAAAAAAAACTAAGATGTCAACATGGGTTAGTCAAAATTAGGTGGTGGTGAAAAAAATTGAGTTAGGGTCATCATTTGTAATTTCACTGCTATTGATGTTGAAGGTGAAGTAACAACATTACTTAACTCAAAATTAAGCTCAAATTTGTTATTACCCACGCAACAAGGAGAAAATTGCTTTTTTGTAGTTTTTTTTTTTTTCTTTTTACTTTTCTCATTTTTTATTTGTCTCTCTAGGTTTTTTTCTCTCTTGTACTTTTCTCATTTCTTCTAGTCTTTTGTATAAAAAAAAAAAAAAAAAAAAAAAAAAAAAAAAAAAAAAACTTTAATTATCTGTATTTTTTTATCCCTTTAAAATTTTTCTCCCCTTAAAATTTTTCTCCCCCATTCTAACTTTGATCCCCTTTCTAAAATGTTCTCTTCCAAACCTTTGTCCATCATCATCGGTATTTGAAAATTCTAATAATTTTTTTCCCCAAAATGTTTGTTTTTTCTTTATAAATTTTTTTTGTGTTAAAATTTTCTAATCTCGATTTTGTAACTTACTTCCAATTTATAGAAGAATTTCATTTGTTCGGCTAACTTCTTTTGAGCCATATATCTCACTCTATAAGTGTAAGAATGCAATGGTTCAATATATAACTACCTCCATTTAATTTGTGATAGTCGCAGCCTATTGAGAAATTGTATCTATTGGACTCAAAAGACACATGCATTCGAAGAATCATACACCATCTCTAATAGTTGCATCATTTGCGCCTATTAGACTCAATAGTCACTACACTCAAAGAGTTGTGTCCCATCTAGAAAGGGTAATAGGGATTTAATAAAAACGTTGGGCAAAATGAGGAGACAAAGGGGAGATACCACCAATGTACATATATATATATACGTGCATAATCTCCATTTCTTCTACCTCCTAATTGAGTAGATAATCACCAAATTTGGAGTCAATTCCATGGAAAATTGGATTTGGATGGTCTCTTCTTTATATAGAAGAATGAGAAATGGAAATTGGGTTGATAAACTTAGTGAATTTTGCTAAAAATTCCCAATAACTCAAAATTCTCCTAAAAACTCATTTGCTCTCAATATTGCTCCAAATTCATCACAATTTGGATCCCACAATCCGTTTTAAGGCCAGAGAATAATGAGGAAGACTTTTGTGATAGTCCAGAAAGTGTTCGTGATCAAAATCTTAGAGGAAATTGTTTCAATTTTGAAGTACAATAAGTAAGTATTTAATCCTATTTTCGATTTTAAGAGTAAACATATCTTTTTTGCTTTACATTAATTTTTTTATTAAAAAAAATCACATTTTATCTCTAAAATCTCAAATTCACGTCAAATAAAAGGGATTTTTTTTTTTTTAAATCACATCCTATCTATAAAATCTCAAATACATATTAAAATAAGGCAAAATTTTTTAATTTCGAAATGAAATATAAATTTTATCTATAAATAGTTAAATTCAACTTCACATTTTGTAAGTATCTCCTTTTTTCTAAAAACTTTGTTAATCTGCGCTCCCAACTTTGTTGCTTTCATTTTTTTTTTTTTTTTTGAAATTTTGTTTAGCATTCCGGTTTTTTTGTTTTTTTTTTTTAAATTTGTTTATATGATTATCAAGTACAGGACTGTTATGCACATTTCATTTTCAGTGCCATGAAATACGTGCAGTTTCAATTAATATATTTTAATTTTTTTTTTCAATTTAAATTACAAGCTTTCACTGCAATCCACGCTTACTAGTTATCTCTCAGACTAGTTATCTCTCAAAAGTTAAATAAAGTCAAATCTATCTTATTATTAAAATATATATATAAATAAAATAAACTAATTTAGATATTTATTTAATATATTAAAATATATCTACTTTAATGATTTTTTTGGTTGTGAGAAACAAAAGAAAGTTCTTTCTTTTTAAATATTACATAGCTAACTATTTGTTGTAAAGTTAATAGAATTTCAAAACTCGATCAAAATGTATAATTGAAATCACTTCAATAAAGTTATTAAAATAGATATTTTAGATATCAATTATATTTTAAAAATTGATAATACATGTGTGACAAACTAGTAGGGATGAAATGTCATTGAATATTATTTAAAAAATCACAATGAAGAAAAAAATCGTTGCAAATTTTAAAATATATAGATTAATTTTTTATACATTGAAATCCATGGATTGAATTATTACGAAATTGACCATATTGTTAAGAACTAAAGTTAAAAGACTAAACTTTTTTTTTTTTTTAATATTGTTGAAAGATTAAGGAAAATTATTTTAAATGATAAAATTGTTGAAAATATTTACAAATAATAGTAAAATATCACAGTCTATCTACGATAAACCGCGATTGATCATGATAGACTACTACCTATGTCATACAAATAAGCACAGATAGTTGTCTATCGCGATTTATTGTAAATAGACTTTCATCAAGAAAGGAAAAGCATTATTCACGTCCTCTTAAATAATCATAATAGCAACAATAATGATAATGATAGTAACAAGTACAATAACTTTGATATTCAATTAGGTTATTAAAGTACATTAACTACTTAATTTAAAATTTAACCTAATAAAGTCGTTAATTTCTCAATTATGAAGTTATAATATTTTGGTTTAATAAGTATCTTCATAGTCTAAAAATAATAATATTAAGTATTTGGCTCTTTTGAAAATAAGCTCTAACACCACATCTATCCATGAATTTATCTGTTTTTGTTATCCGCTTAACAAATATTTTGAAAATCTAAGCCAAAATTTAGAACCTAAGAAAAATAATTTTCTTAAAAAAATTTATTTTTATTCTTGAAATTCTACATGGATATTGAATTAATATTGTTACCATATATTTCCTTATGTATCCTATTCTCTGTATATTAATTTCTTCGTACACATGGTGAATATACAACTCAATTAAATTTATAAAAAAAAAAATGATGGTATTAGAGCCTAACATGTTTTAGGTTTTTTTCTTTAAAAAATATATTATATATATTGTTCCTATTTGCATTGCTCTGAGCCCTTGTTTGTAACTGTCAGTGTCCAATCGGTCGGAGAAATTCGTCATCCAACATGATCTTAACAGCTGGACTTGGCTTCGATTAAAGGGTGTTAGCATGGAGTTTAAGATAGTAATTTATTATTTGAAAAAAGATAGGCTAGGTCAGGGGGTGCACTTGAACATCTCTACTATGGTGAAACAAATAAATTTTATTTGATTGCCCATGACAAGTAAATGTCATAAAATATTTAATATTACATTAGAAGAGATAGAGACACAATATAATTCCGCTATAATGAGGCTTTTGAGTCTTAGTTATTTATAAATACTGAACCAACTTCTTTGCAATTGCATAAGATCTAACAAGCAGAAAAATAAAATTAAGGAAATGAAATATTTTTGGAGCTGCTATGGTTATTGTTTCATATCTCTTCTTCTTCTTTTTTCATTAGCAACATTGGGATGTGGGGATGACAATCTAGAGGATTTTGTTCAATGTGTTTATCTTCATTCCAACAACAATAATGACTCAAATTCAACCCTCATTCACACTCCATCTTCTTCCTCTTACTCTTATGTTCTAAATTTTTCCATTCGAAACCGCAGATTCTCTGAAGCCGAAACTCCCAAACCAGTGGCGATCATCACACCATCACACGCTTCCCAAGTCCAAGCCACAGTTATTTGCTGCAAAAGTCATGGCCTCCAAATCCGAACTCGCAGCGGTGGCCACGACCTTGAAGGTTGTTCTTACATTGCAAATGTCCCATTTGTGTTGGTCGATTTGATAAACTTCAACTCAATTACCATTGATACGGAGGACAAGAGTGCATGGGTTCAATCTGGGGCGACCGTGGGTGAACTCTACTACAGAATTGGGGAGAAAAGTCGAACCCTTGGATTTCCGGCTGGGTTTGAGTCGACGATTGGAGTTGGGGGGTTCTTGAGCGGTGGTGGGTTAGGGATGATGGTTAGAAAATATGGTCTTGGAGCGGATAACGTGGTGGATGCTTATGTTGTTGATGCAAATGGGAGAGTTGTCAATAGATATTCAATGGGAGAGGATTTGTTTTGGGCCATTAGAGGGGGAGGAGGAGGAAGCTTTGGGATTGTGTTGGCATGGAAGTTGAAGTTGGTTCTAGTCCCTCCAATTGTTACGTCCTTTGCTCTCCACAAAACTTGGGACCAAAATGCGGCTAACTTAATCCATGGTTGGCAATACATTGCACCGGAGCTAGATCAAGATCTTTTCATCTCCGCTTGGGTTACAGGTTTGCTTATTTCTCTCCCCACATGGGTTAAAAGTTCAAATCTCTCTGTTTAACAATAACAATATCTATTTGTTGTGTGTATAATCTTATATTGTTAAAAGTTGTTAACTTAAATCCTTACCAGCTTCAAATTCAAGCAATAGAAGTGGAAGAACTATGGAGGCTTCATTCTTCTCCTTATTTCTTGGGAACACGAGCGAGCTTCTTGCTCTTATGGAGAAGATTTTCCCAGAACTAGGGCTTAAAAAAGAAGACTGTCTGGAAATGAGTTGGGTTGAAGCAATGGCATTTTCGGCAAGTGGGTTTGTTTCTACCCAAAGCTTAGAACTCTTGCTCGATAGAATTCCACCCAAGATTGGCAGATACAAAATCAAATCTGATTATGCCACTCAACCGATCTCGAAAATCGCCCTCGAAGGCATGTGGGAAAGGTTCAAAAATGAAGAACTAGAAACAGTGCAGCTCATACTAATCCCTTATGGAGGTAAAATGAATGAGATTTCTGAAGTAGAAATTCCTTTCCCGCGTCGAGCTGGGTATCCCATACATATTGCCTACTACGTTACATGGCAACAACCCGATGCCGATTCGAGACACTTGGAATGGACGCGAGAGCTCCACGATTACATGACTCCTTTCGTGTCAAAATCGCCGAGAGCAGCGTACATAAATCATAGAGACTTTGACATTGGAACAAACAACAAAGACGGGATCCCGACTAGCTATGAGGAAGCAAGCGTTTGGGGGCAACCATACTTTGGGAATAATTTTGAAAGGCTGATGGAAGTGAAAAGGAAGGTGGATCCATTTAACTTCTTCCGACATGAGCAAAGCATACCGCCGGCACCACCGAGAGAAGCAAAGATGGCTTCTTGCTCGGATGTGTCTTATGAGACCATGTCATGTGCAATAGACAAAAATTACTAGCTACCTAGTAGGGATAATAATGTAATTTCATTTAATTTCTTATGCATCATACATAAAATAAATGTTGGATTGAACTTTTGAACGTGTTAAATGTAATTTGTTTCATGGTTATGAATATTAAATATAGTAGATTAAAATATTTAGACTTAAATATTTGTGACAATGAATATTTTTGTTTGGGTGTGCAAGATTATTAATATTTAGAAGTCAAATATTTGTGGTTGTTTTTTTATCAATTTTGTATATAAAAACAAAAATGAAATAAATACTTAATTCAATGTAAGTGAACAATTAATGTAGTAATAAATTAAATTTAGTATTATTTAATGTATTGTTATATTAATTAATTATTTAATCACTTAAAATAAAAATAAGGAAAATTATTTTAAATATTAACAAAATTGTTGAAAATATTTTCAAATAATAGCAAAATTATCACAGTCTTTCTGCAATATATAGACTACTATTTGTGTCTATCATGAAACAAATAGACACAAATAGTAGTCTATCGTAGTATATTATAGTTTATCGCAGATATATATGAAAATTTTGTTATATTTGTAAATATTTTGGTTCATTTTTCTATATTTACAAACAACCTTAAAAATAAATTAATATTTTTAGATTTTACGTTATTTAAACTTAATTTTACATTTTAGGCTTAACTTTCAATATAAGTTAGACAAAATACTCTTACCGTGAAACAAACACCCCTTTAGTGTTATGTTTCAAAAATACCCTAAACTTTTAAAAGTTTAAAAAATACCCTTAATTAACTTAAAAAAAAAAAGTAGAAAAATACACTTAGTATATTAGTATATGAACACAACTATCTTTAAAAATATCATTAAATTTTCAAAAGTTACATTAATACTCTTAGCTTTAAAAAAAAAAAAAATTTAAATACTCAACCATTAATATAGTGATCAGTTTGTTTAAAGCTTTCTTGAATTCGAACTGAATTGGTTTTTAAAGAGTTTAATAATCAACTACCCTCTAATTAATTTCCCATTATGAAGTAGTAATTAACATTCATTTTTGGCATTCCCCTTTGTACTGAAAGTTGAAGGCAAACCCGAAGTCAAAAAAATGGATTCAGAAGCATGGGCATTCACCAAACTCGTTTTAGCATGACGATGGTTTTCAGTATTCGTCGGCTTAACGATGATTTAAACCCATGTCCTTAAATAGAATATCTGTAAAACCCAAAAGATATAAAACTAAGATGACCATAACGTTATGGTCATCATTTGTAATTTCACTACTACTAATGTTGAAGGCATTCTAGTAATAACATTACTTAACTCGAAATTAATCTCAAACGTGTTATTACACACCCAACAAGAAGAAAACTGTTTTTTATAGTTTTTTTTTTCTTTTACTTTTTGTCATTTTTTAATTTGTCCCTCTAGGCTATTTTTTTTCTCTTTTACTTTTCTCATTTCCTCTAGTCTTTTGTCCCCCCCCCCCCCCCCCCCC
>QLSR01000052.1:510290-659955 GCA_031780015.1 Citrullus colocynthis
TTTCAACTTATACATGTACATTTTCAACGCTATAAAACACGTACAATTCCCATAATTTCAAATAATATATTTTAACTTTTTTTTTTAAATTAAAACTACAAAATTTCATTGCAATGCACGTGATGTTTGACAAGTTCTCTCTCAAAAGCTAAATAAAGTAAAATCTATTTTATTATTAAAAAAATATTTGAATGATTTTCTTCACGTGGGATTAATATTTAGGGTCGATCAAAATTTATATGAACTAAATTTTAAATATAAAATAATAAAATAATATAGATATTTATTCAATATATTAAAATATATCTATTTTAATGATTATTTTGATATTTATTTAATATATTAAAATATATCTATTTGAATGATTTTTTTAATTGTGAGAAACAAAAGAAAGTTTTTTTCTTTTTAAATATTACATAGCTAACTATTTGTAGTAGAATTTGAAAACTCGATCAAAATGTATAATTGAAATCACTTCCACAAAGTTATTGAAATAGATATTTTAGATATCAATTATATTTAAAAAATTGATAATACATGTGTGGCAAACTAGTAGGGATGAAATGTCATTACTTCTTGGTGAAAAAATCCCAATAAACACAAAAATTGTTGCAAATTTTAAAATATATATATTAAAATTTTCATTGGAATATCCATGGATTGAATTATTACGAAATTGACTACATTGGTAAGAACTAAAGTTGAAAAACTAAACTATTTTTTTTTAAAAAAAATGTTAAAAGAGTAAGGAAAATAATTATAAATGACAAAATTGTTGAAAATATTTACAAATAATAACAAAATATCACAGTCTATCTACGATAGACCGTGATAGATCATAATAGACTACTACATGAATTTATCATGACACAAATGGACACATTTAGTTGTCTATCGCAGTTTATCATCAATAAATAGCAAAATTTTGCTTATAAATATTTTAGTTCATTTTTCTATATTTGAAAACAACTTTAAGATTAAAGTATTACTTTCGTAGAATAAATTTAATTTTTAAATTTTTAATTTTATGAAATTGTATGCGACTTTCATCCGAATCTTCGAAAAGCAATACTTGCATCTCTCTTAATAATCATAATATAACAAGTACAATAACAGATATTCAATTTGGTTATTAAAGTACATTAACTACTTAATTTAAAATTAAACCTAATAAAGTCGTTAATTTGTCAATTATGAATTAGTTAAAATATATTGGTTTAATAAATATCTTCAATAACTATTTCGCTTTTTATTCTAAAAAATAATAATAATAAGTATTTGGTTTTTTAAGATAAATTCTATAAACACCACATCTACCTATGAATTTATCTATTTTTGTTATCCATTTAATAAATATTTTGAAAATCTAAGAATTTATCTATTTTTGTTATCCATTTAATAAATATTTTGAAAATCTAAGCCAAAATTTAAAACTGAGGAAAAATTATTTTTTTTAAAAAAATTTGTTTTTATTTTTGAAATTTTGCATGGATATTGAATTAATATTGTTACCATGTATTTGTTATAAACTGAAAATTAGAAAATTATCATCTACATTTAAGACTAATTTAAAATTTTCTTTATGTATCCTATTCTCTGTGCATATTCACCCTACAATCTACCGTGTACACATGCTGAATATACTACTTGATTTAAAAATAAAAAATAAAAAAATACATGGTATCAGAGCCTAACACGTTTTAAGTTTTTTTCTTTAAAAAATACATTATATATATCGTTCGATATTTGTATTGCTGTTGAGACCTTGTTTTTAACTGTCGACATCCAATCTGTCGGAAAAGTTCGTCATCCAACATGATCTTTTTTTTTTTTTTAAAATATTCACAAGCAAGAGGGATCAGTAGGTGCACCGAGGCATCTCAACTAGATTGACCCCTCTAGCACCAGCATCATGCCCCATGACCAAAAGCTTTCATTGATGATAAAAGGAGTACAAAAACGAGCTAGAGAGAAGCTTGATCAAAGAGTACAAAGATTAGAGGAGGTCCTCCCAATTTAAAGCTATAGTAGTTGTAGAGTAATTACAAAAGAAACTAGACTTTTTACACTATAGCGATGCCAAGCTGATGATATCCTCCCAAAGTTGCGAATTACAACCACTTTGAAACGTTTTGTTGTTCCTCTCAAGCCAAAGGCACCAAAGAGTTGCACCACAGAAGTTGCTGAGAAGGATGTTCCTTTGTGAGTTTGGGTTGATGCTAAGGAATTTGTCTAAAAGGGAATCAACGCTAGTTGGATAAGGAGTGGTTGGGTCAATTAATTTGTAGAAGTGGAACCAAATAGCTTTGGAGAAGTTACAGGTAGAGAAAAGATGATCCATAGTCTCATTCTGTGATCGGCAAAGGATACACCAATTCCGATTGAGATTGAGAGAGTGGTGCCTACACTGATATTTGTCAATGGTGTTGATCCCTTTGTGTATAAGCGATCAAGTGAAGAACTTACATTTTTTTAGGGAGAAAGGTTTTCTATAGATAGCCAACATAAAGAGGAGCCATAGAAATCAAGTCACCAACCATAGTATTTTTAATAGATTTGACAGAGAAACAACCATCGCTTTCAAGGGCCCAGTAGGTGATGTCAATCCCCGAATAACTGATTGGAATTTGCCAATTTGCTGATATAGATGTCCAGTTTTGAATCTCCTTGGGCAATAGAGGTTGCCTAAATTGAGGATCCCAGGTACTGTTGGAAAAATTCCAAGCGTCTTTAACGGTGATGAGGGGGTTAGCAGCTAAATGGAAAAACTGGGAAATTGCAGATGGAAAGAGACTTAATTGATCAACTAATGGAACTAGAAGAGGGTATTAGCTCCATTTCTCACTTTCTGCTGAATACAATTCCCAATACTGATCTCCATTTTGACAACATTTAGATGGAATAGCACCAGGGAAATCACCATATATTTACTGTCAATGAGGCTTCTCCATAGTTGATTTGACTCCTTGTGATATCTCCAGATCCATTTGCTAATGACAGCTTCGTTTGAGAGCTTTACTCTATCAATACCGAGCCTACCAACTTCTTTTGATCTGGTGATGTAATCTTGTCTAACAAGATGAGAACCCCTTCTGTCATCGTAGCCTATCCACAAAAAGTTCCTCATTTTTCTCTCGATGGCCTTACAAACAGATATTGGAGCTCGAAATAGAGATAAATAGTAGGTTGGCAAGTTGCTGAAGACAACTTAGATGAGGGTCAATCTTCCCCCTTTTGGAATGTAGGAATGTTGCCAAGAGGATAGCTTTCGATCAATAAGTTCGATGATAGGATCCAAAAAATTTGGAGATCTAGCATTACCACCGAGAGACATTCCCAGATATTCGAAAGGCAGGTGAATGATAGAGCAGTTCCAGATGTTTTTTGCATCTTGGATAGATTGGAGATCAGTGTTGATACCTGCCAAAGTCGACTTTTGGAGATTGATCTTAAGATCAGAGGCTATCTCAAATGATCTGATTATAAATCTGAGATTTTGAAGACATTTCTTAACACTTGGACCTGCCATCGGTTGAAGGGTGTTGGAGTTTAAAATGGTAATTTATTTTTTGCAAAAAAATACGTTGGGTGCACTTGAACATCTCTACTAGGTTATGCTCATATGGTGAAACAAATAAATATTTTGTAGAGTTATTTGATGGTCCATGACAAGTAAATGTCATAAAATATTAAATATTAGAAGAGATAGAGACATGATATAATTCTGCAATTCAATATTGAGGCTTTTAAGTCTTAGTTATTTATAAATAATGATCCTAACTTCTTTGCAGTTGCATAAGATTTGAAAAGCAGAAAAAAAAATTAAGGAAATGAAATATTTTTGGAGCTACTATGGTTATTGTTTCATATCTCTTCTTCTTCTTTTTTCATTAGCACCTATGGGATGTGGGGATGACAATCTAGAGGATTTTGTTCAATGTGTTTATCTTCATTCCAACAACAATAATGACTCAAATTCAACCCTCATTCACACTCCATCTTCTTCCTCTTACTCTTATGTTCTAAATTTTTCCATTCGAAACCGCAGATTCTCCGAAGCCGAAACTCCCAAACCAGTGGCCATCATCACACCATCACACGCTTCCCAAGTCCAAGCCACAGTCATTTGCTGCAAAAGCCATGGCCTCCAAATCCGAACTCGTAGCGGTGGCCACGACCTTGAAGGTTGTTCTTACATTGCAAATGTCCCATTTGTGTTGGTCGATTTGATAAACTTCAATTCAATTACCATTGATACGGAGGACAAGAGTGCATGGGTTCAATCTGGGGCGACCATGGGTGAACTCTGCTACAGAATTGGGGAGAAAAGTCAAACCCTTGGATTTCCAGCTGGGTTTGAGTCGACGATTGGAGTTGGAGGGTTCTTGAGTGGCGGTGGGTTGGGGATGATGGTTAGAAAATATGGTCTTGGAGCGGATAATGTGGTGGATGCTTATGTTGTTGATGCAAATGGGAGAGTTGTTAATAGATATTCAATGGGAGAGGATTTGTTTTGGGCCATTAGAGGGGGAGGAGGAGGAAGCTTTGGGATTGTGTTGGCATGGAAGTTGAAGTTAGTTCTAGTCCCTCCTATTGTTACGTTCTTTGCTCTCCACAAAACTTGGGACCAAAACGCGGCTAACTTAATCCATGGTTGGCAATACATTGCACCAGAGCTAGATCAAGATCTTTTTATCTCTGCTTGGGTCACAGGTTTGCTTATTTCTTTCTCCACATGAACCTACTAGAAAAATATTTAATGGTGAAAGAAAATAGATAATGTGTGTTGCATATGCCTTGGAAGATAGTTAATAATGTGCAAGAAGTCCTAATTGATAACAATTTCCTTTTTTTTTTTAAAAAAAAAGTCAACAATGATTACTAAATTTAAGATTTATTGAAGATACAAAAGTAAAATGAAAGAAATTTCAATAATTGATATATACTATCATTGTTAAGGTTAGAAGTTCATTTGTTGTATGTTGAATCTTATATTGTTAAAAGTTGTTAACTTAAATCTTACCAGCTTTGAATTCAAGCAATGGAGGTGGAAGAACTATGGAGGCTTCATTCTTCTCTTTATTTCTTGGGAACGTGAGCTTCTCGCTCTTATGGAGAAGATTTTCCCAGAGATAGGGCTTAAAAAAGAAGACTGTCTAGAAATGAGTTGGGTTGAAGCAATGGCATTTTCGGCAAGTGGGTTTGTTTCTGCCCAAAGCTTAGAACTCTTGCTCAATAGAACTCCACCCAAGATTGGTAGATATAAAACCAAATCTGATTATGCCACTCAACCAATCTCGAAAACCGCCCTCGAAGGCATGTGGGAAAGGTTCAAATTTGAAGAATTAGAAACAGTGCGACTCGTACTAATCCCATTTGGAGGTAAAATGAATGAGATTTCTGAAACAGAAATTCCTTCCCCTCATCGAGCTGGATATCCCATACATATTGCCTACTACGTTACATGGCAACGACCTGACGCCGATTCGAGACACTTGGAGTGGACGCAAGAGCTCCACGATTACATGACTCCTTTCGTGTCGAAATCGCCAAGAGCAGCATACATAAATTGTAAAGACCTTGACATTGGAACAAACAACGAGGACGGGATTCCGATGAGCTATGAGGAAGCAAGCGTTTGGGGGCAACCATACTTTGGGAATAATTTTGAAAGGCTGATGGAAGTGAAAAGGAAGGCGGATCCATTTAACTTCTTCCGACATGAGCAAAGCATACCGCCGGCACCACTGAGAGAAACAAAGTTGGCATCTTGCCCGGATGTGTCTTATGAGACCATGTCATGTGCAATAGAAAAAAATTACTAGCTACCAAGGAGGGATAATAATGTATTTTCGTTTAATTTCTTATGTATCATCCGTAATAAATGTTGGATTGAACCGTTAAATGTAATTTGTTTCATGGCTATGAATATTAAATATTGTAGATTTAAATGTTTGGACTTAAATGCCTGACAATTAATATTTTTGTTTGAATATGCAGGATAATTAATGTTTAGAAGTCAAATATTTGTGTTTGTTTTTGTCAATTTTGTATACAAAAGCAAAAATAAAATAAATACTTAATTGAATGTAAGAGAACAATTAATGTAGTGATAAATTAAATTTAGTATTATTTAATGTATTGTTATCTTAATTAATTATTTAATCACTTAAAATAAAAATAAGAAAAATTATTTTAAATATTAACAAAACTATTGAAAATATTTTTAAATAATAACAAAATACCATATTTTATCTGCGATATATAGAGTACTATATGTGTCTATCATGAAATAAATAGACACAAATAGTAATCTATCGTGGTTTATCGTAATTTATCGCATATATACAGGAAAATTTTGTTATATTTGTAAATATTTTGGTTCATTTTTCTATATTTGAAAACAACCGTAAAAGTAAATTAATATGTTTACATTTTACGTTAATTAAACTTAATTTTACATTTTAGGCTTAACTTTCAATATAAGTAAAAAAGAATACACTTACCATTAAACAAACACCCCTTTAGTTTTTTGTTTCAAAAATACCTTAAACTTTTGAAAGTTTCAAAATACCCTTAATTAACTTTAAAAATAAAACTAGAAAAATACACTTAGTATATTAGTATATGAACACAAATATCTTTAATCCTCGTTTAAAAAATATCATTGAATTCTCAAAAGTTGCATTAATACTCTTAGCCTTTAAAAAAAGTTTAAAAATGCTCTACCGTTATTATAATGATAAGTTTGTTTAAAGCTTTCTTGAATTGAAAAAACAACCAATTTGAAAATCACAAATTTCATTTAAAACTTAATAAAACAATAAATAGTCAAATGCAAAAAGTGCGTATTTAGCTATTAACACACACTCAACTACACTAATGTTTACAACCTTGTTAAAACATTTAAGTCCGAAGGTTCTTTTGGTAATTGTAATGTTCTTTTCTTTTTGTTATAATTTATATATACCTTAACCAAAGAGGGACAATTTTTTATTATTTTTTATGAGATAAATAAAGGTCAAACGGTTAACAAAGGAGAGTAAGAGAGGAGAAAACACACAGAAAATAGAGGAGTGTTATGTCATAAATTGAAGCAGAGGAGAGAGAAGAAATATAAGAGGGAGGTTGTTGGCTCATAACCTGTTGTGCATAAAGTGGATTAGATGTTATAATTTCAGTACAAAGTTTGCGTCGAGAATTAGTCAAGTATGATCCTTAATTAGCAAGTTTTCCTATAAAAGCCCAAGTGTAAGCTTCTATAGGTTTCCTGGTGAGTCTAGGGTCTAAAGCAGAGATTTGTAATAAATTAGGCATTGAGACTAGATACACAAACTATGCGGTGACTATACATGTATTGTATTCAAGAGTTTTATGTACCTAAAACTATACATAAAAAATAAATAAAATTTCCTACAACTAACAAGGTGAGGTGGAAGCGGAGAATGTTAGTGAAATGTCATTTAGAGTCAGATAGCATGCATTGAGAATGACAGTGGAACCATGCGATAATAGTAGAGTTAACGCAGGAGCTAGTTGTTACTTAGGCATATCTAAGTATATTTACATACCTACAAACTTTGGGTTTGAGAATCCATCTCTCGATGTTTCAACGCCACATTAATCTTATCTCTAAGACGTATGGTAAGTTTGCGTTGGCAAAAGATGAACTACATCTCTAAACCTCATCTAGTCTTGATAAATGTTAAAGATTAACCATCTACTCTCTCAAGCTAGATAGTTGTGCTTGTTAAATTTGTTTGTTAGACAAAACTATGCAAGCTAATGATATGCATTAATCAAGATGTAACATACTTAGTATTGCTTAAGAAAAACTAGCTTCTAACATTTAACTCATTCAACATTCGAGCACATGGTGTAAAGTATTTAATATGGAAATGAATGGAGGATAATCGTCAATCGAACTTATATTAAGAAAATAAACCATTCTCTCGAATGTCATTAACAAAGTATAAGTAAGAAGAAGGGAAATGAAGATAGAACAGAAATGGAAGACGTCAAGTCGCCACTGGCAATGTCTTGCTTCGTGGAGGCTTGAGATGGTTGCTATCTGATACATAAATGACATAGGATGAAGGTACTCACTCACTGGGAGATGACTCTGAAAATTCTCAGAATCCTTTTCACAGAAGAGCTTGAAATGGAGGCTGGTTGTGGTGAGAGAGAATTTGTGTAAAGCTTTCGCCTCTTGAACTTCTTTCTCTCCTCCTTTTCAGTGGAGAAGCTTTGGGCTATTATAGGCGTCGAAAAAGTGAACTCATGATGACTTGACACCTTTGCATTAAATTCCATGCCCTGCTGCGTAGACTTTTCACATCGTTAACCCATTGGTTCTGCCATGATCTGATAACGTGTAATCCTTTTGCATATTGACACGACAACTATCGCCTAGGCGTTTGTATCTGCTTTTTCTTCTCAACGCATGGTCTTGACACATGGGTTTTCACTTCTTTTGTTCTCGTAGCAGCTTTCTCTCTAGTACTTGGGTTATTTGTGCTTCTTTTCTACTTAATCCTGCGTTAAGAACATAAAAGCTCATATTTTTTCAGGTATATTCTATTGTAAATGATGTCAACGCATGTTAATACATATTACACAATTCAACTGCCAAAAACATGCGTTTAGCCCTAAAGTTACTCTAGTTAATTCAAATAGTGACTATAATAACTTGTATTTTTACAAGTTATCAGAGGTGATAGAGTGTAGATAACATTTTTAACCTTTGAAAGTTTAGAGGTATTAACCTTTTCTATTCATATAATATAACAATAAGGGTATTTTTTAGAGATTTTCAAATTTTTTGAAAATTTAAGGATACTTTTGAAACAAAACACTAGCTATCCAAAACTAACCATGAAAATATTTTTGAAAGTTTAAGTTTAAGAATATTTTTGAAAATTTTAAAAGTTAAAGTATATTTTTTACCCAAAGTATAGAGTTGATGGGCTATTTTCTTTTCTTTTTCGTTTTTTCCTTTAATTTAGCCTAAAGAAAATTCAAGTTCAAACATACCAACTGAAATTGACATTTTATTGATATTTTCATTGATATTTACATAAAATTAAGACCTCGATATTTCTATCAACATCAACATTTTAAACTTTGATTCAAAGATATATTTAGTTAAACTTCTAGTTGAAAAGGAAAATAAATAAATTAAATAAATCAATATCCAGATTAAGAACACATCTACCAAAAACTGAACTTTATCTTAAGTTTCCAGCTAGATCCAGTGGGTAATCATTTTGGTTATTTTAGGTTTATGATTAACTAACAAAAACTTGGTTGTCGACCATTCATAACAACGAAGATGGGGAAGTTTCACTTAGTTTTCTTGTCCATCATTAAATTTTACCGATATGGCTTAGGCAAACATATAGTACACACACTATAGAACTGAATTGGTTTTTAAAGAGTTTAATAATCAACCACCCTCTAATTAATTTTCTATTATTAAATATTAGTTAACATTCATTTTTGGCATTGCCCTTTAGAGTGAAGGTTGAAGCCAAATCCAAAGCCAAAAAAAAAATGGATTCAGAAGTATGGGCATTCACAAAACAAGTTTTAGCAGGACGATGGTTTTCAGTATTCGCCGGCTTAATAATGATGCTTGGCAATGGCTCCACTTACATCTATGGAACATATTCAAAAGTCATCAAGACCCGATTTGATTATAGCCAAACCCAAATTAACATATTAGGATTTGCGAAAGATCTGGGCTCCAATGTCGGTATTTTCGCAGGTCTTCTAGCCGAGGTGGCTCCGCCGTGGGTTCTCTTCGTACTCGGTGCTGCCCAGAACTTCGCTGGGTTCTTCTTGATATGGCTGGCCATCACACACCGTATCCCTCAACCAAAATTCTGGCAAATGTTCCTTTTCGTTTGCTTTGGTACTAATTCTTCAAATTTTGGGAATACAGCCATTATGGTGGCAAGTGTAAGAAACTTCCCAGACCGTCGGGGTATCATTTTGGGGTTGCTGAAAGGGTTTGTTGGTATTGGTGGTGCTGTTTATACCCAAATATATTTAGGTCTTTACGGCCATGAAGATCCAGCTAATCTTGTTCTTCTTTTTGCTTGGCTTCCCTCTACAGTAATCCTCATTCTTTTCCCCTCAATTCGATCAATCCGTATCCGTAAACATCCTGAAGAACTCAAAGTGTTTTACCATTTACTTTATGTCTCTATCGTTATAGCTCTGTTCATCCTGTTTTTAACCCTTGCACAGAAAGAAGTTGTTTTCTCTCAAGCTGGGTATGGGAGTGGAGCAACCGTGGTGGTTGCGTTACTATTCCTACCCCTTTTAATCACATGTAGAGAAGAATTCTTATTGTACAGACTCAACAAACAAAACGATGACGCTTCGGTTGCTCTATCCGTCAATGAGCAAAAGCCTCCCACCGTAATCACAACAGAGAAAACAGAGATTTTGGGGTCGTGTTTGTCAAGAGTATGGAATAAACCTGAAAGAGGGGAAGATTTCACCATCTTGCAAGCTATCTTGAGTATAGATATGGCTCTTATTTATCTAGCTACTTTTTCTGGATCTGGTTCTTCTCTTGCAGCCATTGATAATTTAGGCCAGATTGGGGAATCACTTGGCTACCCACCACGAGCGATAAGCATCTTCGTTTCTTGGGTTTCCGTATTCAATTTCTTCGGCCGAGTCTTCTCCGGTTTCATCTCGGAAACTATGATGACTAAATACAAATTACCTCGTCCTCTATTATTTGCTTTTGCCTTTCTCATCACTTGCATTGGCCAGCTTATCATCGCGTATCCCACTCGGGGTTCTGTCTACCTTGCTTCCATGATTATCGGGTTCGGGTTCGGAACTCAAGTGCCATTGCTATTCGCCATAATCTCTGAGATTTTTGGGCTAAAACATTACTCCACATTGTTCAATTTTGGGCAATTGGTAGTCCCAATTGGGTCTTATATACTAAACGTGGATGTTGTAGGCAGGTTGTACGATAAGGAAGCATTACATGAAGGTAGAAAGATGACGGGCAAGGGGATAACTTGCACCGGAGCTCATTGCTTTAGTGGATCTTTCACTATTTTGGCTGCAGCGACATTGTTTGCAGCTTTGATTATGCTTGTGTTGGCTTATAGGACTCGAGAATTCTACAAAGGAGATATATACAAGAAATACAGAGAGGATATATGGATTTCGCAGACCGAAATGGAGTTTTATCGCGTAGACAAAAAGACACTTGACGACTGAATTAAATTTATTTTGATATTGAACACCATAGAGATTTCAAAAAATTCTTGTTTCTAATTGTTATATTGCAAATTTGGTTCCTATTGTTTTGAATTTAGTCCCAGTGTGGTTTTATTAAATTATAAAAACTAATTCTAACTTTCTCTAAATTATAGAATCAAATTTGTAATTTTACCGTTTCGAATTAATTAGGGAATGTGGACAATCGAGTTTGAGACCTTAGAAAGGATTCTTTTAGCCATTGGTATAAAGACATTATTGACATTATTTTAGAAAAGTTATATTGTTTCACATACACACATATTTGTATCTTTCATGTGAGTTACACATTATTAATGATATTTTTATATTGTTAATGCAGCAGTGACCACAAAGTTATTTTAAATTATTTTAAATATTAGAAGATGGTTGAAAATATATACAAATAATTGTAAAATATTATAGTCTATTGCGGTTTATCATGGTCTGTTACAGATAAATAATTAAAATTTGTAATATTTATAAATATTTTAGTTCATTTTATTATATTTGAAAACAACTCTTTATCCTATTATTATTTGCATAGGATACAAATAGAAAGTATTAAAATTCAAATTATCTATTTGTATCTATATTTATAGTATCCAAAAGTGGCTATGAGGAGGTTTGATTTTCCCTTTTGTCCTTTTAGTTGATGGTCATAAGACTCTTTACTATCTAAATCTAAGATCTAAAAAGGACTATTGAAAAAAATATAACAAAAAACTCTAAATCACCTTGTCTCTAATTCACCTTTCAAAGAAAAAAGAAAAAAAAATTACAATCTCTAAATCACTTTAAAAAAATATATATCTTTCAATCGATAAAAATAAAAACATAAAAAATCTATATACTATCTACATCATAAATCTAAAAGGTGTTTTGAATTTTTTTTTTCATAAAAGAACTCTAATAAACATTAAATGAAAAAACTTAAAAAAATTCTCTTGTTATTTAAAAACCTATCATTTAAGATTTTCAAAAAGAGAAAAAAAAAAAAAAAACTCATTTCATCGATATATCTTTATCTAAAATCCTACTATTCACATGAAATAATAATAAATTAAAAAAATATCTCATTCAATTATAGTAATAATGATTAATTAAATAATTTATTTATTTTAAAAAAATAAATCATTATCTTTTGTTTTTATTTTCTTTTTAACAAATATTACAAAAATCACAAATTAAACTAAAAGTGTGTTTGGAATATATTTTTAGGTATTTAATTTAAAAAATAAGTCATTTTGAAAAAAATTTGAAACGTTTGGCAACAACTCAAAATATATTTTTGATATGTATTTTAAATAATTTTTATCAAAAGTGTTTAAATAAAAATGAGTTTTTTGAAAAATATATATTTTTTTCAAGTGAATCCAAACGGGCTCTAATTTTGTAAAATTAAATTAAGATTTCAAATCTAAATTTACTCCATAAATAGCTCATTAAACTTTCAATTTTCATGAGCTTTTCTTACTAGTTGGTTTGGTTTTTAATTTTGTTAACATGTTCTCCCCAATTTTTTTGTTTCATTGATTATAGATTTTTTTTAGCATTCAAGTATATGTATGTATATATATGCAGATATATTTTAATTTGGTTCACCATTATTCTCAATTTTTTCTTACACATCGCCTACAATTTTTCAACTTCAGGTATGTATCTTTTTCAATGTTTTTGTTTCTATTTTTCTTTCTTCATTTCAAATAATTTTTTTTTTTTTTAGTTTTCCAAACTTTATTTAATTTTTTTACAACTCTAGAAGTAAGCATCTCAGTTCAATTTTCATGTCTTTAAACCATCTCTTTTTTTTTTTTTTTTTGTTTTTTTGTTTTTTTTTTTCTTTCTTCTTTTCAAATAATTTTTTTTTTTTTTAGTTTTCCAAACTTTATTTAATTTTTTTACAACTCTAGAAGTAAGCATCTCAGTTCAATTTTCATGTCTTTAAACCATCTCTTTTTTTTTTTTTTTTTTTCTTTTTTAATAAAAAATTCATTAACAACATGTGGTATCACATTTATTTTTTACCTTATTAAGCTTTTAGGTTTTTTTTCCAACTCCATATGATTTTTTTCTAATTCTTTTTCTTTTTTTGTTATGTCAAGAGTTTCTCATATTTATTTATATGTATATGTGTGTGTATATGTGAGTATTATTTATTTATTAAATTATAAATAATTGAATCACTATCTTACTCATTTAATTGTGTTAATTGTGTGAGATTTGAAGTTTATGATTTCTTGCACTTAAATCAAACCAAACCCTACCCCCTCAGTTACCTTGGGATGGTAAGCATTCTAGCTAATTGAAAAACACAGAGGTTCTTTGTGGATTCGACTCGTGCTTCCACTATTACAGTTAGGAAAGGAGCAATAATTATTTGGTCAAATTGGAGAATTCAACCTCAAAGAAAGAAATGTATGTGTGTGTATATATATACGGAACTATATAATTTTTGCAAAGGGTAAATTCCTATTTCTCCCTCCCTCACTCACTCTCATTATAAATAAAATGTGTTTATGCTAACTCTTTAATAACAGACTTGTTTTATTTTTTTTAAAACTTAGTCATCAACGTTCTTCCTGTTGTCTAAGCGATAAAACTCCATTTCTTCTTGGGGAATCCATATATCCTCTCGGCAATTCTTATATACATCCCATTTATAGTATTCTCGTGCCCGATAAGCCAACACAAGCATAACCAAAGCTCCAAACAATGTCACTGCAGCCAAAATTGTGAAAGATCCACTGAAACAATGAGCTCCCGTGCAAGTTATCCCCTTGCCCGTCATCTTTCTACCTTCACGTAAAGCTTCTGTATCATACAATTTCCCAACTATATCCACATTTAGTATGTAAGACCCTATTGGGACTACCAATTGCCCACAATTGAACAATATGGCGTAATGTTTTAGTCCAAACATCTCTGAGATTACCGCGAATAGTAATGGATTTTGAGCTCCAAATCCGAACCCGATAACAATCGAAGCGACGTAGACCGAACCCGGAAACGGATACGCGATGCAAAGCTGGCCAATGCAAGTGAGAAGAAAGGCAAAAGCAAATGTTAAAGGACGAGGTAATCTGTATTTGATAATCAAGTTTTCGGAGATGAAACCTGAGAAGACTCTGCCAAAGAAATTGAATATGGAAACCCATGAAACCAATATGCTTATAGCTCGTGGTGGATAGCCAAGTGATTCACCAATTTGGCCTAAATTATCAATGGCTGCAAGAGAAGACCCGCATCCAGAAAAAGTAGCTAAAGAAATAAGAGCCATATCTTTGCTAAAGATGGCTTGCAAGATGGTGAAATCTTCGCCTCGTTCTGGTTTGTTGCATATGTTTTCGAAACACGTGGTGGGCGAAATCTCTGCTACTTCCTCCAATGTGGGAAATGGTTTGTTAGTGGTGTTTTGAGAAGAAATCTTTGGTTCAACAATGGATAGAGCAACAGAAGGATCAAGGTTAAAGTTTTGTTTCTTGAGTTTGTACAACAAGAATTCTTCTCTACAAGCGATCAAAAGGGGTAAAAAGAGTAAGGTAACGACGACGGACGCGCCACTCACGTACGCAGCTTGAGAGAAAACAACTTCTTTTTGTGTAATAGTCAAAAACAAGATGAAAATTGCTAGAACAACAGAGACGTAAAGTAAATGGTAAAAAACTTTGAGTTCTTCGGGATGTTTACGAATACGAATTGGTCGAATGGAGGTGAAAAGAAGGAGAATTACTGTAGTGGGAAACCAAGCAAAAAGAAGAACAAGATTTGATGGGTCTTCATGGCCATATATTCCTAAATAAACTTGGGTTAAAATAGCACCTCCAATACCAACATACCCTTTAAGCAACCCTAAAATGATACCACGACGGTCAGGGAAGTTTCTGACGCTATGGACCATAATTCCTGTATTGGAAAAATTAGAAGAATTAGTTCCAAAACAAACGAAAAGGAACATTTGCCAGAATTTTGGTTGAGGGATACGACGTGTGATGGCCAGCCATATGAAGAAGTAGCCAGTGAAGTTTTGGGCAGCACCGATCATGAAGAGAACACACGTGGGAACCACCTCGGCGAGAAGGCCGGCGAAAATTCCGGCGTTGGAACCGAGATCTTTGGCGAATCCTAATGTGTTAATTTGGGTTTGGCTGTAATTAAATTCGGTCTTGACGACTTTGGAGTATGTTCCATAAATGTATGTTGAACCATTGCCGATCATCATCATCATTCCGGCGAATACTGAAAACCATCGTCCTTCTATGACTTGTTTGGTGAAAGCCCAGGCTTCTGATCCCATGGCTTTGGGTTTGGATTCCAATTTTCAGAACAAAGGAATATGAAAACTGAATGTTGATTGGTAATAATTGGCAACCAAACTTTGGTGTAGAAGAATGGAAAACTAATTAGAAAGTGGTTTTGATTATTAGTCTTTAAAACGAATTCAGTTCTAATAGTTTGCGTACTATACGTCTGCATGATGCGTATTGGTAAAATTTAACGATGGAAAATGAAACAAAGTGAAACTTCCTCAAGTTCATGATTATGGTCAATATACCCATTCTTTTTGTTGGTTAAATCAAACACTCTAAGATAAGTAAAAGATTATAAAAAAAATAATAATAAAAATTACTTGCTTTCTTCGTAAATATTATATAGAAGTTTTTTTTTTCTTTTTCTTTTTTTTATAAATGTGTTCTTAAGCTAGATTTTTTTTTCTTTGTTAGCAAGGATGTTAAACTAGATTTGTTTGATACCTATATATATATTTTTTTAAAAAAAAACTTTGAATTTTGTGTTTGATTGGCGCATAACTTTAAAAATATCTAATGTAATCGTGAGCTTTCAATTTTGTATTTAAATTGTTCCCTACATATTCAAATTGTAAAAAAAAATAATTGATCTATTAGCTAGCTAGGTATAGAATTGAATTTTATGTTTAATGGGACCTAAATTTTCAATTTTTTTTTCTAGTAAGTTTGAATTTTTTTTAAAAAATGTTGAATATGTCAACTTTTGGGAATTCTTCAAATATCTTACCTATAGGTGGAATTTGTAAGATTTTGGCAAAATGTTAGAAGAGCAATTATCTCATATAGAAAAATTCAAGAAAGTTGTGGACTCTAAGTACTATAAAAGAAACCTATAATATTAGTTTTGAATTTTCTCAATTAGAAATACTTTAAGCTTGAAATGCTAACTTGAGAGAAATTTCATTTTTGTATTCTCGTATTTGAATGGAAAACCGGAGTTTTGAGAGAGTATTTTTGCAGTTGAGGCTACGGAGAGAGTTAGTGCGATTTTAATAATTTTCACATAGTAGAGTTTTTAGTGGATCATGATTTTTCTTTAATGTTGGAGTTTTTCACGTAAATATTCATGCATTACTGTGTAGATCTACATGCTTTTTCCCCTTAGAAAAAAATATTAAGAAAGTTAAAGGGTAAAATTTAATCGAAAAAGGAAAAAGAGAAAGAAAAGTTAAATTAACTAAATGGTGAAGAGAAGTTAAAGGTGTGTTTGGAATACATTTTGAAGTGTTTAGTTTAAAAAGTAAGTCATTTAAAAAACAAAAAAAAAAAAACCTCAAATTTTGAAGTGTATTTTAAACAATTTTATCGAAAGAGTTTAAATAGAAATAAGCTTTTTTTGGAAAACATATTTTTCTCAAGTCAATCCAAACGAGCCCTAAGATTCTTTGTTTGCTCTATGTACTTTCCTTCTCCAAAAGCTTCTTCCATCTTTATTTCTTTCCTAAATGAAAGGATTCAATTCCTATTTTGCATGTTTTTAAAAGTGTTTGATTAGATAAACAGTTGAAGTGTTATGACTAGCTTGTAGGTCATAAGTTTAAATTAATAAAGTGGGAAAGTTGATTTATTTTCTATTAGGGTCTCATTTGTTTCTTTCTTGTCTGTTCTCGCCACCGTTGTCGAACCTTCATTGCCAATTTAGTCTTTAACTAAATTATAAATATTATTTGATCGTAAGAACTCTTGACAAGTTCTTGCCTTCACTAATCTTTGTCCATTACAAACTCCAAAAAGGAATATACTTTTGTTTTGATTGACTTGAGACTCATGTTTAAAGCTAATTGCCGAACTTTGTTGATATTAGGTTATAATACCATTTTGATCCGTATACTTTGAAACTTGTTTAATTTAAGTTTTTGTATTTTTAAATATTCTATATTTTGATCACTTTACTTTCAAGAAATCTTAAATTTAGCCCATACTTTTTCAAAAACTTTTTTTTATTATCCGTTAGCATCTCTTCACTATAAATTTTACAAACATATTTATATATTATGTTGTATTTTCTTACGTCATAAAAACTATTAGGTTAAAATACACTTTTAGCCCTTAAACTTCCATGAAAGTAAAAATTTAGTCTTTTGACTTTAATTGGTAACAATTTAGTTTTTGTACTTTCAAATTTGTAACACTTTACTCCCATAACTTTAATAAGTAGCGATTTAGCCATTGTACTTTACAATTTGTAATGATCTACTATGAATATTTATTTATAGATTATGAAGACTAAATCATTGCATAATAAAAATTGACACTTAATTTTGATGAAATTTTTTGACAATAGAGACAAGATAGTTATTTATTAAAGCTTAGGAAGCCATTATTAAATAGAAATTAATGACATCAATTTGTACATCTAGAAACTTTTTGCACTTTTAATTAATTTTATCCTTTTAGTTTGAATTTTGATACATGAATTTCAATTGTTTAATGGATCCAAACAATACAACACTTCAATTAATTAATTTATACACTTGGAAAACATATTTTAACCTTCTAGTTGGAATATTTTGTATGAATTTCAAATATTCACCTAAAAAAAGAAAAGAAAAGAAATGGAGAGACATAATTAGAATAGTTAAGAAGCTCTTGGACATTAAGGGGTGTTTGGGGAATCGTAGAGGATAAACTTGTAATGTAATATAATCCCAAATGAATGCTTGGATTGAGCTTCGATTTGTAATACAAAAGTCAATCCATTATGACATTTCAGCTCAATCCTATTTCCCATCATTTTAATGGTTCGTGATCTCGTTTATTCATTTTTAAGTGTTCATGCATTCCAATACTCCTCTGGTTCCCAATGATCCTATCCCTCTCCAAACCGCCTTCAATAGATTTTCCCAACCTATGTCTCTATATTATATTGAGAAAACTATATTTAGGCGGCATGACAACCCTCTGCAAATTGTTATCAACTTTCTTCTTGTTATCTAAACAATAAAATTCCATATCGGATTGAGGAATCCACATATCCTCTCTATACTTCTTATAAACATCCCCTCTGTAAAAATCTCTCGTCCTGAAAGCCAACACAAGCGAAGCCAAAGCTCCAATCAACACCACCACAGCCAAAATCAAGAATGACCCACTAAAACAATGAATTCCATGGCAAGTCAGTCCATTCCCATTCTTAATTCCCCCATCTTTTATGGCTTCAATATCATATAATCTCCCAATTACATCCACATTTAGTACATAGGATCCAATGGGGACTGCCAATTGTGCACAATTGAAGATGGTTGCGTAATATTTCAGACCGAAAAGTTCCGAAATTATGGCGAAAACCATCGGAACTTGAGCTCCGAATCCGAACCCGATGATCAATGAAGCTATGTAGATTGAGCCGGAATATGGGAAGGCAATGAAGAGCATGCCAATGCAGGTTAGAAGATGGGAGAAAGCGAACATTAAAGGACGAGGTAATTTGTATTTTGTCATGAGAGTTTCAGAGATGAAGCCAGATCCTACTCTGCCGAAGAAATTGAATATAGAAACCCATGAAACGAAGATGCTTATGGATTGAGATGGATAGCCAAGTGATTCACCAATTTGGCCTATGTTGTCAATGGCAGCAAGTGATGAACCACACCCACAAAGTGTTCCTACGAAAACAAGCGCCATGTCTTTGCTGAACAGAGCTTGTAAAATGGTGTAATCTGATCCTCTTTCTGGTTTGTTGAGTATGTTTGAGAAACATGATGGCGAATCAGTTTCTGAAATTTCCTCAAGTGGGGTTAAGGAATCATTGTTGGTAGGTGGGGGATTTGATGAAGGTTTTTGTTCAGGAACGAAAACAGGGGTGGGTTGATTTTTGTTGGTTTGTTTGTTGAGTTTGAAGAGAATGAGTTCTTCTCTAACGGCGATTAAAAGAGGAATAGATAGTAATCCAACAATGACGGCAGCTCCACTTATATACCCAGCTGAAGAAAACTCAGCTTGTTTTTGGGTAATGGTTAGAAATAAGAGAAACAGAGCAAGAATTACTGAGACATAAAGCAAATGGTAAAGAACTCTGAGTTCTTCAGGATGTTTACGGATATTGATTGTTCGAATCACGAGACAAAATACCAAAGACACAAAAGAGGGCAACCATGAAAGAAGAAGAACCAAACTAGCTGGATTTTCATGGCCGTAAATGGCTAAATAGAATTGAGTTAAAATGGCACCTCCGATTCCGACAAAGCCTTTGAGAAGTCCGAGAATAATTCCCCGTCGATCAGGGAAATTCCTGACGCTGGTTACTAAAACGGCTGTATTAGCGAAATTTTGTGAATTGGCAGCTAAGGAAATGTAGAAGAACATTTTCCATAAACTGGGTTTGGCGATACGGCGAGTGATGGAGAGCCAAATCATGAAGTAGCTGTAGAAATTGAGAGATGAACCGACAATGAACAGAACCCACGGCGGCGCCACCTCGCCGAGAAGGCCGGCGAAAACACCGAGGTTGGAGCCGAGATCTTTGGCAAATCCCAATGTGTTGATTTGGGTTTGGTTATAATCGAATTGGGTTTTCAATACTTTGGAGTATGTTCCGAAAACGTAAGTTGAACCTGCGCCGATCATGATTAGAAAAGAAGCGAATACTGAAAACCATCGTCCTTCTCCAAGTTGTTTGAGGAAACGGCAGGTTTCGGGGAGAAAGTTGTCGGCCATGGCTGAGAAGAATGAGGAAGAAAGAAGGCGAAGAAGAATGAAAATGAAAATTGGGTTATTAAAAGGAATTCAGTTCTTCAGTTTGTGTAACTAACATCTGCCGTATGGGGTTATCGGTATAATTTAATGATGGAGAATGGTTGTTCAAGTAGAAACCGTACTGAAAAACTTCCTGTATCTTACCTTCTTCTTTTTTTTTTTAAAAAAAAAAATAAAAAAATAATAAAAAAAAAAGAATTAATTGTTGGTTAATCAAAACCCAAGATAGATAATCTTTCTTCTAACTTCATGAATTTAGTTTATTGGGTACATTATTTGTAACACATATTCCTATCTTTTGCTACTAAACAAAGAAATCGAAAATTATGAGTTTGGATACTTTTTATTTAGTTGCAAAGATTAAGATTTCATTAGCGGATAAATGCAAAAAGTTTATTTATTTCATTGAAAATTTTGGCAAAAAACAGTTGACTCGATAGGCCGATCTGACCTTTAAAAATATTAGTGTATCACAATGTGATTGGTGCATGTAATACATATATTTATTTTATTATTATTATTTTTATTTCTAATATCAATGGTAGATTCAAGATTTTGTGTGAGGGACATACATAAGTTGTAACAAGGATTGAGAATAAAATTAGTGGCTTTAATTTAAATTCATATGTGACTTGGGAAAAATAGAAATTTGACGTAACAAGGATTGAGAATAACATTCGTGTCTTTAATTTAAATTTTACGTGTGACTTGGGAAAAGTAGAAATTTTAATAGTTATGATTTTTATTTTCTTCTATATAAGCAGTAGTTTTAAGCATTTTTTAAAGATTATAGTTTATGTTTTATTTAAAAAGCATATCCAATGGAACATTTTGAAAAAAAAAATGGTCTCTATTACTATCATGAAGCATAAACCATAGTTGAATTGACATATATAACAGTATGTTATTCTTGAAATTTAAAATAAAAAAAGAAACTCACAACAACTAAACTCAATGGTACAAAATTGCAACTTGGTTTTTCAAAACTTCACTTTAATAGCCTATACTCCTTATCGACTCCTAAATTTGTCCGGTATTTTATTTATCATACTTATTTTTGTGATATTTTAAATAGCTTGTAATTTTCTAATTTTAAGATAAAATATAATAAATAAATAAATTTTTAAGTAAATAATATCCAAATATTTTCCTTTTCTCTTTTTATTAAATAAAATAAAAATAAAAAGTTTTTTTTTTTTTTAAAGAGAATAAAATTTAAATGGTCAAATATTCATGAAAAACTTATATATATAAACTTTGGAAGAAATTAATCAATCACATACAATTTCTAAAATGACGTTATTTGAAATTCTTGAGGTAATAAGTCAAATTCTTGAGAAGCCAAGAATTGATTTTAATGTTTTTTTTAATCGTAATCAAAGTTTTTGTAAAATCTCTTCTTTTATATATTTTTTATAATAAATTTTTACCTGTTGAAAAATATGCATTAAAAAAATCTTTTTCAAGAAAGAAATTTTCCTTCAAAAAAATAAGCTTTGAATTTTTCTAAAAATAGTCATTTGATATCTTTTTAATTAAACCTTTAAAAAATAATTGATTCAATAAAGATTTTTTTTCTATAAAAAAACATGGTTTTCAAATATAACAAAATCAACTAAAATATTTACAATTATAAGATTGACCGACAAGCCGCCCTCCATGCAGTAATCATCGAGGAGATCCGCGTAGAGATCAACGAGAGCTCGCCACTCCGTCCATATATCAACAGTCTCAATCTAGCTAAGAAGGTCTGTCTATCGGGGATAGACCACGATAGACGATAAAGTTTATCGCTTAGCGATAGAAGTTTATTGCAGTCTAGACAATGAAATTTTTTTATATTTATAAATAGTTTGATAACTTTTTTCATTTATAAAAAAAAAAGAAAAGAAAAAAGTAAGTACTATCATTAAAATTAACCATGCGATATCTTTTTAATAAAACCTCTAAAAAATAATTAATTCAATGAAGAACATTTCAAAAAGTTTCCTTTCATACTTTTCTTTTAAAATAAATAAATAAAATAAAAATTGATTTCCTAAATAACATTTTCCTTAAAAATAAATATCTTTTTTTATGAAAACTCAGAGAGATTGATTTCCTAACTTACTTGAGGTGATGAATTTAGTATGGTGATAAGCCTAGACATTAACATGGGGTGGTTTTATCTCTCATGTCAATGTCTCCGGAGTGCTATTTGTTTTGTAGGTCATTTCTTTTGCTTCTATTTCTTACAATCTTAATTTAGAGTAAGGTTGTGATAGGCTTTTTGGCTGACTTGATTACATGACGACAGAAAACTCCAAGTCGAGGATGCCTTGTTAAGTTTCCATTACTCTTTACGATAGAGATGTTTCCTTCCTTCTCTACATTATTCTTGTTTAATATTTGTTATATCCATCTTACAGTCTTTCCATAAATCATTTCAATAAAATAATGCAATCCAAAAACTAGATATCAAGTGGAAAGCTGTCATACCAAAAAGAATGGATTTTGATGACAAATATTGAAGTGTCCTCGGAAATGTGATTATATGACGATACCTCCAACGACTTAGGTCAAAGACTATATCATAATTATTATTGGAGGCCTTGTATTCATAAATGAGCATTTTTCCTGGCAATCAGAAGTTAGAGAAGCTTCTTCTGTTCTTTGAAAATCATTGCATTGTCAGGTTGAAAATAGCTAACATTCGACATTCTTGAGTGGGTTGACTGTGAAGAAGAAATGATATCCTCCAATGCCAAGCCAAAGATTTAGAGGGATGTTGAAATGTACGTCACCAAAATCCACTAGTGAAAACTCTTAGACAACTAGTGAAAAAATATAATATCTAATGGATATGCTATATATATAAGTTATATAGATATATGATAGTTCACCTAATGGGAGAAATTAATTTTGCTTTCCAAATAAATGAGATTAGGAAATGAATTAAAATAAAGGATTAGGGTACTTTACATATTATTTTATTTCAAATATCAAAATTATTAATGTCTAGAAAATTTTCTTCCACCTTCATTCTTTTATCTAAATATAGAATATAGAGGTAGATACAAATGCTTTCCATGACCTTGGTTTTGAAAAGCATAAAATTAAAAATAAGATTATATTTTAGAAATATAAACATTATTGAATAATTGATATCAAGTCATTTCATAATTGTCAAAATGAACCTAGTTCAAGTAGTGTAATTTTTATAGTATTGACTTTAAGATTAAATTTGATTCTCGAATCCGACATACCAAAGTTTAAAAAAAAACAAAATAACTAACTAAAAGGTAGTTATTTATTTTTATCATTTGTTATGTTGTGGGTTGGAACTAAAAGCTAGTAATTGACAAAGTAACGAAGAGGAAGTTGCACGTTTTTTTTTTTTTTTTTTTAACTTGCACAATCATTTTCCATCATTAAATACTACCGATTCCTTGTTAGGTAAAATGTTTGGTACATAAACTGTGGAGCTAAATTTCTTTTATAAGGTACCAAATTGAAGACTCAAAATCTCAATCTTCACTATATCTTCATGCTTCATTCTATACCAAAGCTGGGTCTTATTCTTTCTAATCAATAATCAATATTTCCAGCACCCAATTATTTGATTAGTGACGAAATGGGTTCAATCCGTGGCACAGAAAGTTGGCGTCTTGTGAAGCAAGTTGTCGAAGGACGATGGTTTACGTTATTCGCTGCATTTCTCATCATGATCGGCTGCGGTTCCACTTACTTGTTTGGAACATACTCTAAAGTTTTAAAGACCAAATTTGATTACAATCAAACCCAACTTAGCACCTTGGGATTCGCTAAAGATCTCGGTTCCAACCTCGGAGTTTTTGCCGGACTTTTCGCGGAGGTGGCTCCGCCGTGGATGCTTTTCCTTGTTGGCTTAACCCTTAACTTCCTCAGCTACTTCATGATTTGGCTGTCCGTTAATGAGTATGTCCCAAAGCCACAATTTTGGCTAATGTTTATTTACATCTACATTTCCGCTAATGCACAAAACTTTGCCAATACTGCCGTCATGGTAACTAGTGTCAGAAACTTCCCTGATCAACGAGGCATCGTTATAGGCCTTCTCAAGGGATTTGTAGGCCTTGGTGGGGCCATTTTAACTCAAATCTATTTTGGCATTTATGGGAATCAAGATCCTATCCATCTTCTCCTCCTTCTTTCATGGCTACCTTCCATTGTATGTTTCTTGTTTTTTCTTTCATTTCGAACTATCAAAGGTCGGAAGCATCCACAAGAGCTCAGAGTGTTCTTCCATTTACTTTATGTCTCCATAGCAATGGCGGTCTTCATCTTGTTTCTCACCGTAACCCAGAAAACCACTTCTTTCTCTCATACTAATTACGTCGGTGGCCTCGCCGTCATCGTTCTCTTACTCTGCCTCCCCCTTTTGATCGCCGTTAAAGAAGAATTGTTTCTCTTCAAACTCAATAAACAAACCAAGGATCCTTCGGTTGTGGTTTCAATTCCTGTTCAGATACTTGAGGAAATTTCAGAAACTTCTTCTTCACCTTCTTTCTCCATTAATAATAGATCTAACAAGCCTCAAAGAGGGGAAGATTTTGGTATCTTACAAGCTCTGTTCAACAAAGACATGGCTCTTATTTTCATATCAACAGTTTCTGCTTGTGGTTCATCTGTTGCTGCCATTGATAATCTTGGCCAAATCGCTGAGTCACTTAACTATCCATCTCAAACCATAAGTGTGTTCATTTCATGGATTTCCATTTTCAATTTCTTTGGTCGGGTTTGCTCCGGTTTCGTCTCCGAAACTCTTATGACCAAATACAAATTACCTCGTCCTCTTATGTTTGGGCTTAGCCAAGTTATCACTAGCATCGGTCTAATCTCCGTTGCCTTCCCCTATACAAATTCAGTGTATGCAGCTTCATTGATTATTGGGTTTGGGTTTGGAGCTCAAACTCCATTGCTATTTGCCTTAATCTCTGATCTCTTTGGCCTTAAACATTACTCAACGCTTCTCAATTGTGGGCAATTGGCAGTCCCATTTGGATCTTATCTAATGAATGTGCATGTAGTAGGCAAGTTTTACGATCGAGAAGCCACCAAAATTGGTAATGTGAAGAATGGGAAGGGGTTAACTTGCACTGGAACTCATTGCTTTAGTGAGTCTTTTGGAATTTTGGTTTTGATGACTTTGTTTGGAGCGATGGCTTCATTTGTGTTGGCTTATAGAACTCGAGAGTTTTACAAAGGGGATATATATAAGAGATACAGAGATGATCAAATGTGGACTACTCAATCGGATCTGGAATTATATTCTTTGGATAATAAGAAGATGGATGAATGTAGAAAGAACAAAGATGATGGAAGCACATTTGTCTCTAAATAGACACACCCAACTTATCAATCAAACTTTAACTTACTTTTCTTGTCTTTTGCTTTTTCTTGGTTTTAGATTATTTTTCATTTTTAAACAGTAGGGTTGTTGAAAAATCAAAACACCATCAAAATTTATTAAGATGGTAATTAAGTGTATGCAATATCTAACCCATTCTTTCTATTTTGCCCAATATATTTGTTTAATAGGTATTTGCACTCGATGCAATTTGAATACATTGTTTCGTGGGTGTGTCACTCACATTTGATATTTTGCAAAAACTTTCGATGTGAATTTCTGATTATTTTTATATTTCATATTTGTCCTTATTTCTATACACTCTTTTTTCTTCTTAGTTTTTGAATTTTGATTTTGTCCAGAATTATGTTCATATTATAATGAATAAAATGAATGAAGGAGGCTGAAAATGAGAAGAAAGCATGTGGGGTGGGGAGAGGAAGAGTTTTTTTTTTCTTTTTTTTAAGCTAAACTAAATATATCTAAAGACATGATTGGTGGCCTAATTAAAAAAGTATTGGTCTAAGTAATTTCATATTTGAATTTGATAGTCATTTGTGTGTAAAGAATAAAGAATGTGTTAGCACCCTACAACATTCACGTAACCAAAATTTATCTTTAATTATTCAATTAAAAAATCAAGAAGATCTACAAAATATTATTTTGCATTGTTTTTAAATGCCTCGTGTTTATTAATTCACATCTTAGAAATAAAACATGAATTAACAATTATGAATGAGGTTAGACTTATTAAAAAATTTAAAATTTTATTTTGGATGATTCCCAAAATAATTTCCTCCACCTGAAGAATATTATAATATCAATCTTGAATAGTTGGATATTTTTAATATTTCGCCATCAGTGCTTGGTGGGAACTTTCATGTATTTAAGGACCGTAATAAAGTCCAAAAAGATAACACCACTCAAACCCACTTTTAATTATAATTTTATATCATGGGAAAGTTTCATGTATTTATGGAATTTTAACAAAAACTCATACAGAAAATATTAATTTTCTCCAATTTTAATTTAGCAATATCAAAATAAATTTGAATTTTGTTTTTTCTTTTTTAAAATTCTAGAAATCTTCAGCAATTTTCCTACTCGCATTCATCATCAAGAACAACATTTTCTTAATGGCACCATCAGCAAGGTAAGTCATTTCATTCACCATACGTATTTTTCATGATGAATTTGATATAAGCAACTTATTAATATATTGCAAGAAGGGTCTATACATTCCATTTGGGAGCCACTGGAACAACAATAGAACGTGATACACTTCTCGTACGATGAAAGGGATACTTATTCCAACTACAATAACCTACAACAAACTACTAGATCGTATATGCGGCGCGACTAATATAGATCGTAATAATATGATATTGAAATTACTACCACAGTAACCTTCAACTATGCGTAAGTACCACATTACAGAAAAAACAAAAGAATTCAAACGACATGAATATGAAAACATCAATGTTTCCTTTTATGAAGAGGCAAATGATGACGAAGAACTATACTCCCTATAGCCAAAAAATCATTAACTTGGGAAATGATGATGGAAATTCTTGGGAGACTTACATCTCCCATCCCAATGACAATACATACAACTACTACTAGGGTGGTACTGGTGGGTGGGTGCCAAGTTTGAATGAGGAAAGTATATTTTATTAATTATTAGATTAAAAGAAATAGGTAAGAAACAAAATTTTAAAAGATATCATACATCAAACAACAAAAACAATGAAAACAAAATTTACAAAAACAACTAAGATATGATTATATGAAGACATGTTTATTATTTGATTGGTGTTTGAGATCAAACCAATATTCTTTCAGGAATAAAGACATTCGATTACAAATAATACAACTTAGCAATTCCTACAACTTGGTGCTACACAAATATGCAATGCAAATTGTCAAGTTTAGTGACGTCAAGCAATGAGCATGACTGCAAACTTCACAAATGGTAGGGTTTCTATCCATCTGAATTATCATCGATTAAATATGCATTTGACAACAATGAAGTGAAAGAACAAAAATATAAAATATAAAAAAAATAAAGAGAGAACAATATTAGAGAAATATTTGGTGATAGTGTGGGATGAAAGAATGATGAAGCAAATTATTTTTGTAGTAATTGATAACAAAAAGTTAAAAAAAAAAATTGGTATTATAAAGCTTTTGATATTCCATAACAAATTATATTTGAATGAGAAAAAGAACTTTTTTAAGTGGTGGAAAAAATATTTTTGATATTCCTTTTATTTATTATTATTGATGATCGAGCTATTATTTCTAATCAATTATTTTTAGTATAATTTGTAATTATTTATTAATGAAAAAAAAAAAAAACGTGGGGAGTGTGAAAGTGGTTATTTATGAAAATAAAGATTAAAAGTAATTATTGGCAACTAATTATGCATGGGCATATTTTGTAAATTTTAAAATTGATAAAGGATAAAGTAGTAAAGAAAAAGCTTTCCAAAGTTGGTAGTTTTTTAATATATTATAGATTTTAGATTATTGATTTTTAAGAAAAAATTAACAAAATTTTTAAAAGATGTTTTCTTATTTGACTTTTTTTTTTTTACTTTTTTTTTTACTTTTTTTTTTACTTTTTTTTTTACTTTTTTTTTTACTTTTTTTTTTACTTTTTTTTTTACTTTTTTTTTTACTTTTTTTTTTACTTTTTTTTTTACTTTTTTTTTTACTTTTTTTTTTACTTTTTTTTTTACATTGAATATTGAATTATTGAATTATTAAGGTCTCATTAGGTAATATTTTTTTTTCCTTAAAAATTAAGCTTATAGAGACTACTTCCTTTTGAGAACTAAAAAAAAGTAACTTTTAAAATGTTGTTTTTATTTTTTGAATTTGGTCACGAAGTCAACCATTGTACTTAACAAATATGCAAATCATTATAAGTAATATGGAAGAAATAGACTTAATTTTCAAAAACCAAACACCAAAAACGAAATAGTTTACCATTTCATTTTTTGTTTTTATTTTTGAAAATTAAGCCTATTTTCTCCTATATCTTACATTGATTTGCATCTCTCTTAAGTACGATAATTGAATTCTTTGCCAAATTCCAAAAACAAAAGCAAATTTTTAAAAACTATTTTTTTTAGTTTTCAAATTTTTGCTTTTTTTTTAAACCATTGTTAAAAGTAGATAACAAATGAATAAATTTGAAGGAGGAACTAGTGTGTATAGGTTTAATTTTAAAAAAAAAAAAACAAAAAATGAAATGGTTACAAAACAAGGCCTATAAAAGTTTCTAAAACTTCTTGATTCTATTGGTAACCATTTGGTTTTTTATTTTTAGTTCTTAAAAATTAAGCTAAATACACATCCGAACTCTAAACTTTTTGGTTTGTTATCTACTTTTTATCCATATATATTTGTTAAAACCAAGCCAAGTTCTTGTTTTTAGAATTTGGCTAAGAATTCAACCTTTTTACTTAAGAAAATTGGAAACTATGGTAAGAAATTGAGTGCTAATTTTAAAAACTAAAAACCAAATAGTTACGGAATAAAAATTGAAAAATCCTCAAAGAATGAAAATTCAAAACAAGTGAGAGAGTGCAATCTACCTCATTGTTGTTTGGCTGTAGAGAAAAATAGTGATATTTAATTTAAATTTAATATTATCTGGTCCTTTCTAATTAAACATATTAATGGGAGGTGTCTAAATAAATTAAAATTCTAAGGATTTATCTCCTTTTTGCCTAATTAATTAAGTAGTTATTTTTCTCCCATCAAGAAACCTAATCAAGTTGCAAAGGAAAACTAAGATAGAGACGCTCAATTATTAAATCTCTTACTAAATTAACATCATGGATCAAGAGGTATGTTACTTTAACTTATGTTATTGTGAAAATCATCTAGTTCAAAAATATTAGTATTTATTATTTTATACAATGTTAAGATTTTTTTGTACAATCATAAATTTAAAATTTACATGTGTATCAAAGACTTGATTGAGAACTTGTGATTTCCATTAATGGTGTATTGTACGTCTTCTCTATACAACTTTTTTGTGACATTGTGGTTGACTTGTGTAGTCATTCATTACATTCACCTAAATTTCTCCTTTTGATCACAAATGAATAAAATTATGGATTTTTTCTTTTTAAAAAAAGAAAAGTTTGAAACATGGCAACTTGTAATGGAACATTTGGGTGGGCTACACAAAAATGATAGAACCACATAATTTTTTAAATAATATTAATAATGGTGTTACATTTTCAAACAATCTTTTCAAAAAAAAAAAAAAAAAAAAAAAATTTAAAAAAAAAAAAAAAAAAAATGAAAGAAAGAAACATGTACAAGGAAAAAATAAAACAACAAATAGTTAAAAGGAAACTAGAAGGTCCTAAAGAATGGTTTTAGTTGACCAAATTCTCTTGTTTGCTTCCATCATCAATTTTCTTTGTATGTTCATTGTCGTTCTTAGTAATCCACATTTGATCATCTCTGTATCTCTTATATATATCGCCTTTGTAAAATTCTCGAGTTCTATAAGCCAACACAAACGAAGCCATCGCTCCAAACAATGTCACCACAATCAAAATTCCAAAAGACTCACCAAAGCAATGAGTTCCAATGCAAGTTAGCCCCTTCCCATTCTTCACATTACCAATTTTAGTGGCTTCTCGATCGTAAAACTTGCCTACTACATGCACATTCATTAGATAAGATCCAAATGGGACTGCCAATTGCCCACAATTGAGAAGCGTTGAGTAATGTTTAAGGCCAAAGAGATCAGAGATTAAGGCAAATAGCAACGGAGTTTGAGCTCCAAACCCAAACCCAATAATCAATGATGCTACATACACTGAGTTGTTATAAGGGAAAGCAATGGAGATTAGGCCAATGCAAGTTAATATTTGGGCAAGGCCAAAGATAAAAGGACGAGGTAATTTGTATTTGGTCAAAACAGCTTCGGAGATGAAACCAGAGCAAACCCGACCAAAGAAATTGAAAATGGAAATCCATGAAACGAACACACTTACGGATTGAGATGGATAGTTAAGTGACTCCGCGATTTGGCCAAGATTATCCATGGCAGCAACAGATGAACCACAAGCAGAAACTGTTGATATGAAAATTAGAGCCATGTCTTTGCTGAACAAAGCTTGTAAGATACCAAAATCTTCCCCTCTTCGAGGCTTGTTAGATCCATTATTATTATTATTATTATTATTATTAGAGAAACGAGGTGAAGAAGTTTCTGAAATTTCCTCAAGTTTTTGAACAGGAATTGAAACCACAACCGAAGGATCTTTGTTGTGTTGGTTGAGTTTGAAGAGAAAAAACTCTTCTTTAATAGCGATCAAAAGAGGAAGAGAGATTAAGACGAGGATGATGGCGACGCCGGCGACGTAGTTAGTATGTGAGAAGACTGTGTTTCGTTGTGTTATGGTGAGAAAGAAGATGAAGAGGGCTATTGTTATGGCTATGTAAAGAAAGTAGTAGAAGACTTTGAGTTCTTGTGGATACTTAGGAGCTTTGATGGTTCGAATTGAAAGAAAAACCAAGAAATATACAATGGAAGGTAGCCATGAAAGAAGGAAGACAATATGGATAGGATCTAAATTGCCATAAATGCTAAAATAGATTTGAGTTAAAATGGCCCCACCAAGGCCCACAAAGCCCTTGAGAAGGCCCAAAATAATGCCTCGTTGATCAACAAAGTTTCTTACATTTGTGACCATAACCACAGTGTTGGGGAAGTTTTGTGCATTAGCGGAAATGAAAATGTAAATGAACATTAGCCACAATTGGGGCTTTGGGACGTACTCAGTAACCGACAGCCATATCATGAAGTAGCTGAAGAAGTTGAGGGTTAACCCTACAAGGAAGAGCAACCACGGCGGAGCCACCTCCGCGAAAAGTCCCGCGACAACTCCGAGGTTGGACCCGAGATCTTTAGCAAATCCTAAAGTGGTAAGCTGGGTTTGATTGTAATCAAATTTGGTCTTTATAACTTTGGAGTATGTTCCAAACAAGTAAGGCGAACCGCAGCCGATCATGACGAGAAAGGAGGCGAATACCGAAAACCATCGTCCTTCGACAACTTGTTTCACAAATCGCCAATTTTGTGCTGCATCCATTGTCATTAGGAAGAGAGAAGGTTAGAGATTTGGTGAAAGGGAATAAGAAGGAGATCAGATTGTTAATGAGTTTTCTTTTAATTTTGGTCCCTTAATAAAAGCAATTCAGTTCTTCAGTTCAAGTACCAAACATCTTGCACAACGCGACATCCCTACAATTTAACTTCCTCTCCTTAACAAAGCTTGTTTTTTGTTTCTTAATATTCCATCTCAAACATGGTGTGAAGATTATGTTTCAAACTTATTAAGAAAAGAAAATTACAAGATTATAAGTAAGAAAGTAAAAACAATATGAAAAAGTTAATAATGTATTAAAAATTTGAATTGAATGTATTTCTTTATAAGAAATTACAAATTTCATCGATTTGAGCATAGTTTAGTGATAAGTTATTTTCATCGTTAAAGTTGTGCAAGGCTATACCTTTCACCCAATCGCTATTAAACTAAGAAAACAATATGACGACTTATCATCTATCTTTTGGATTATTTTTAATAAAATAGAAAAAGAAATTTATTATTAGAAAAGCTACTACAATTTAGCTGACAATTGCATATCGTTAGATAACTCTTCTTTAAAGCTAAGACAGCAATGCAAGTTTAAGTTTAGTGTGTTGTTATTATTGTATGGTTGTACCCTAGCAAGAAGCATGAAGGAAATAAAAAATTTACTACATTTTCATCCTACACAAGAGTCAAGCCAAATTAAGAGGGAGAGGGAGAAAGAAGGAAAGGATTGAAAACAATATTCAACAGAAATTCCTAGGGATGTCTTTGGTGATTGATCTGGAAACAAGATTCTATAAAAATGGGGGTTGATGTTCTTGTTTTCAATCTTTTCAAATATATGGTAGTTGGTATTAGATTTAGAAACTTAATCTTGGTCTAAAATGGTGTGTTATAACATATATTGTTTGGTCATATATTTATAAAGAAGAAAAATGATTGTACTTACACCACTAAATATCACTAAATATTGAGTTGAATATTCATTTAATTCATGAATTCTATTTATTAGATTAGTTCATGATTTATATTATAAATTTGATCGTGTTTACAATATTATAATATTAAAATATGTATCAAAGTCGAATTTTTTAAAATAATGTAATTTAAATAAACAATAATAATAATAGGGTGAATGGAAACTAATTTAAAAACTAGGGTTGTGGAATTATGGATATGGTACACGAATTAGGTAAATTGTGTACTATTGAAACGTGGGACGGTACACAATTAACCCTTAATGAGTGCCACGTGTTACAAATTAAGCATGTGACCAACACACACTTACACTTGTTGAACTAAAATGAAGAAATGAAACACACTAACAAAGTCTTCTTTGCATGAAGGAAAATACTCCCAATTGATGAAATGTTAGACAATTAAGAGACACAAAATAGAGAGAGATTCATAAACGATTTCCATATTTGACGAAAAGACGATTAGAGGAAGAAGAATGCAAGAGTAAGAAGATCAACAAAAGAAATAAGTGGTTTGGCAGTGCGTATATCTACCATGCAATTAAAGAGAGTATAGAGATTATTTATTGAATTAATTCAAAGGTTGAGAGACTAGAAAGGTAAGTCCTCACCACACTCTATAAAATACAAATGAACTTAACCTATTTATGTCCATTCTGATCATGTAAAAATGAACCCTATTAGGTTCAAATTCTGCTTCAACTTTTGTCTTCACATAGGCTTAATGAGCATATCAGATTTGTTATCGAAGGTAAGGATTTAATTTTACAATTTCCATTTCCCCTCCTTCAACTTTTTGTCGAACTAAGTGATATTTTATATCAATATGTTTCATCTTATTGTGAAATTGGTGACTTTTAGATAAGTAGGCAGTACTCTCATTGTCACAAATTATTCTAATTGTCTTTCGATCGAAACTAAAATCATTTAGTAATGTCTTTACTCACATACCTTACTTTACTAACACTCATAGAGTACTCTGATTATCACAATATATTCAAATTGTCTTTTGTTTGAAACCAAAATCGTTTAGTAAAGCCTTTAGTCATAGACCTTCTTTTACTGACGCTAATAGAGTACTCTGATTATTACAATATATTCGAATTGACGAATGTCTATCAATGATAGATAATGACAGATGATATTAGTCCCTAAGCTTTCATGAAAGTAACTATTCAGTCATTGAACTTTGGTTTGTAACGATTTAGTCCTTGTATTTTTAATTTTGTAACAATTTAGTTAACCTTGTACTTTCAAATATGTACCAAATTAGTCCCTAAAGTAAATAAATAAATCGTTTAGTAAAGCCTTTAGTCATAGACCTTCTTTTACTGACGCTAATAGAGTACTCTGATTATTACAATATATTCGAATTGACGAATGTCTATCAATGATAGATAATGACAGATGATATTAGTCCCTAAGCTTTCATGAAAGTAACTATTCAGTCATTGAACTTTGGTTTGTAACGATTTAGTCCTTGTATTTTTAATTTTGTAACAATTTAGTTAACCTTGAACTTTCAAATATGTACCAAATTAGTCCCTAAAGTAAATAAATAAATCGTTTAGTAAAGCCTTTAGTCATAGACCTTCTTTTACTGACGCTAATAGAGTACTCTGATTATTACAATATATTCGAATTGACGAATGTCTATCAATGATAGATAATGACAGATGATATTAGTCCCTAAGCTTTCATGAAAGTAACTATTCAGTCATTGAACTTTGGTTTGTAACGATTTAGTCCTTGTATTTTTAATTTTGTAACAATTTAGTTAACCTTGAACTTTCAAATATGTACCAAATTAGTCCCTAAAGTAAATAAATAAATCGTTTAGTAAAGCCTTTAGTCATAGACCTTCTTTTACTGACGCTAATAGAGTACTCTGATTATTACAATATATTCGAATTGACGAATGTCTATCAATGATAGATAATGACAGATGATATTAGTCCCTAAGCTTTCATGAAAGTAACTATTCAGTCATTGAACTTTGGTTTGTAACGATTTAGTCCTTGTATTTTTAATTTTGTAACAATTTAGTTAACCTTGAACTTTCAAATATGTACCAAATTAGTCCCTAAAGTAAATAAATAAATCGTTTAGTAAAGCCTTTAGTCATAGACCTTCTTTTACTGACGCTAATAGAGTACTCTGATTATTACAATATATTCGAATTGACGAATGTCTATCAATGATAGATAATGACAGATGATATTAGTCCCTAAGCTTTCATGAAAGTAACTATTCAGTCATTGAACTTTGGTTTGTAACGATTTAGTCCTTGTATTTTTAATTTTGTAACAATTTAGTTAACCTTGTACTTTCAAATATGTACCAAATTAGTCCCTAAAGTAAATAAATAAATAAAAAATATCACCAAAATTCAATGTCAATTTTTATTTATGATGTAGACTTGTATTTTATAAAAATATTGAGTCTCTAGTTACTTTTTTTGGTTTATTTATGCGAAAAGTCTCATTAAATATTAATGTTAATTTATACAATAGGGAGTAAATCTTTTCAAATTTTAAAGTTCAAGGACTAATGTTTACATGGTAAAATTCGTAGACTAAATTGAAAGTATAAAAACTAAATCGTTACAAACCAAAGTTCAAGGGTTAAAATGTTATCTTTATGAAAGTTTAGAAACTAAAAGTAATTTTTTAACCAAAAAAACAAACAAAAAATAACAAGTAGGTCATTGAATATATATATATATATATATATATATATATATAATTTCGGTATGATATTTTTGGATTGATTGATATAGTTTTGGAGGGTCGCAAAAATTTAATTCATCGACAGGAGACCTCAAAATTTTAAGGTTGCTTGGTTATGAAACGCAAGTTGTAAGTTTGAAAGATGAGACATGTTTTTACAATACGTGACTGTCTTTTAATATTTTGTACTCTTATGTAATTGTTTATATAATCATATGGATTTGGTACATTTAGCTTTTACGGAAGAATCTCACAAAATTAAGTAGTATCAGCCAATGCTACAAATATAATTTTCATCCTATACAACATAGAGATTATGTTAGTCCTAGTTCTAAATCCAAATAAGACTTTGCTGAAAGAGCATGGATCAAGACATAAGAATATAACAACTTATTGAACTTAATCCAAACAAGGATTTGTTCACTAATTCATAATCAAATTGGTTGGCCAACATGTGGTACAAAAGTGTGTTGTGGATTATGTAAGAGATAAAAACCCTAACAAATTACTGAAATGACATAATTGTAACAAATAGATTTTTAAATAGGTATTTTGGTCCAATTTTGTTTTATAGCATAGATATAAATATAAATGAAGGATAAATAGAACCAAACTAATTTTTATAATTATTTAAAAAATATGTGAATGTTGACTTTAAAGTAGAAAAATAAAATAAGAGGCAGGCTGTCTTCCATTTGTGTTCCATGCCCAGAGGGCTTATTCCCATTACCATACAAATTTTAAATTTTACTTCCAGAAAAGAAGAAGAAGGAGTCATGTAGCCTACACTTCTCCTTATACTATAATTTGTCCTTCAAAATTTAATGTTGGTATATCCCATATATAAAAGATGCCAAACTTTAATTTTAACTAAAATATCTTAAACTTTATCTTTCCACTTTTATTTATTTTTTATTTCTTATAATAATTTCTACTTTTTTTTTATATGAAATTGAATCATAAATAATGGCGAAAATATTTTTGGTTTTACACATCAATTTTTATTTTTCAGTTAAAATGATTGTAAAAATAGTAATTATAAAAATGTTTTTACAATTATAAAAACCTTTTTTGTTTTCATTTTTAAAAAAGAACATGTTTTTAGTTTTCTGTTTTAAAACAGGAAATTAAAAACAGTTAAGAAACATGTACGGTTTTTGTTTTTGAAAAATAGATTTTTTAAAATTAAAAATTAAAAACAAAAAACCAAATGATTATCTACCTAGATTATTTAAATCATATATATATATATATATATAATAACTTTGTTTTCTAGTATGATTATCGGGTAGTAGGATAATATTATCAAAAATAGTTTTAAAAAGATACAAGTTTGTTTGGTTGGCGATATACATCATGCTTTATGCTTTATTTGTGTTTAACAGACAATATAAATTCTGTTTCGAAAAATTATTTTCGAATTCTATGATCCAAACCTATTTGCACAACTACAAGAATAAGAAAAATCATAAAGGAAACTACATAATTTCGTCCCTGCGTGCACAATTAGTAAAACAAAATTCTATAAATAGTTGTTTTTTTAAGGTCTAAATCTTATGTGATGTTTGAATAATCTTCTATTTTGTTCTCTAAATTTTTTAAAATATTTATTTTAGTTTTTAAATTTTGAATATTGTATTATTTTGGTCCCTAAATTTTAAAAAATGTTCGTTTTAGTCCCCGAAATTTTAAAAAATGCTTATTTTGGTCCCTACTATATTAATATTTTGTTAACTCTTTAACAAAATGGCGAAGTGACTTTGTGTTTTTGGATGATTAGTTGCCAAATAAAGTTGGCTACGCTAAAAAATATTGAATTTCATTTTGAACAAGGTGGCAAAGCGGGAGAATTTAAAATACATTTTTAGTTCAAAATTTTGGTCGTTAAATATTTTGACATGTTGGTTGTAGGCATTTTAGTTCACTTTCGTCTTGTTCAATACATCTAGAGCCTTGTCATCCAAAAATACAAGCTCCTCACATTTATGTTGAAGAGTTAACATAATTTTAATAGTAAGGACTAAAATAAATACTTTTTAAAAATTTAGGGACTGAAAACGATGTTTTTTAACGTTTAGGGACTCAAATAGAACAAGACGCAGAGTTCGGAGATTAAAATAGGATTTAAACTTTTTTTTTTATTTTGTGTTTTGTATTTTATTTCTAGCCGACATCAGACAAACAGTTCATTAGATGCCGAAAAAATTTATGATTTGTGGTGAAGAAAATTGTGGGAAGAAACTCTGCTTTGATTTCTACTATGAAGAAACTATTGTGTGCATATATATTATGTCATGCACTTTTTCAAATATGCTGGAATTATATATTCACATAATTTAATTTTATATATTTTTATATATTAATTACATGAGAGTGTGATATATATAAAATAAATTGTGCTACGTATTTGTAAATAGGGCTGGTTGCACACATAGCAATCAAGAAAAACATATTAGGGATATAACACAATAACACAAAATTAGCGCTAGATATCAGCTATCAGTGATAATCATATTGGTAAATGACTATAAATCATATTGATAAATGACTAAAAAGTTCATGTTCAGCATGTCATTTCACACTTTTTTTCTTCTAATTTTTTCAAATAAAGCTATCACTAATAGCAACTATCAATGGTAGCTATCAGAGACTATCACTGATAGTTTTTAATTTGAGAAATATTAAAACAACCTTCAATTTGCTATCATTTATTAGTGTCTATTAACACTTAAGGCCATATGTGGTTATCAATGGTAGACCTTTGTAAATAGTTATCAACTTTGTAGGGAAACTATCAACTTTCAAAGATTAACATTTCAAATTGATAGAAGTCTATTAATGAGAGGTTTATAAGTGATTAGTCAAGATTTATCATATTTGCAAATATTTTAAAAAGTGTTATATTTTTAGATTTATCTCCTTATTTTGTTATCTATTACAAATATCCTATATTTATATACCTCAATCTCATATATGCTACGTTATATATTAATTACATATGAGAATGTAAAATTTATAAACTGTGGTACATGTAACTTCAATTCATCTATGAATATGCTATATTTATAATAAAATATTCACAAAACTCAATATCTCATATATTGTACACACAATACATAGTTTGTAAATATCGATTTGAAAGGAAAGAAATGAAAAAAACGTTTCTAAAAATAATGAAGATGTTAAATCACGGATACAATGAACAAATGATACAAGGAATTAAAATTGAAGAAAACTTGATCCGTAAATGGCTAAAACTAAAATTGATAAATTTGGAAAAAAAATCGTATATATCTAAAATAAAGAAAATTAGAGCTAAATATTAAGACTCTCTAATATTTTGCTATTAGTGGTGGATATTTTCAGCAGTCTTTTAAAATAATTTTTTTAAATATTATATTAAATAAAGTTTTTTCATTTAATATTTTGTTTGATTAAATAAAATGGTGGAAAGTACTAAATTTAAATGAGGAAATTGTGGAGAAAAAAACTTCCATAAATGAATCCCATGCGAGTCATAAGATAAAAATGTCCAAATATTCATGTAAAAATTAAGCATTAAAATATAAAATATATATATATTTATTGTGGACATCTATGAAATTAAATTTGCAATAGGGTCCTATTAACTAAATATTCCTAAATATATTCAAAGGATGAAATTTTGACAATTAATTGAACTTACAAATTAAAATCGGAAAAAAAAAAAAAAAAAAAAAACCCATTTAGAAGAATGTTACTTGGATTCCCGAGCAGTAACCTCTGCTCCGGTGGTTTCCTCCTTCAGTTCTTCGTCTCTAAATTTCTTGTAAATATCCCCTTTGTAAAACTCCCTTGTTCTCATCACTAAAACCAGTGAAACCATAGCTCCAACAAAGGTAACAATCGCCATTAACGTAAACGATTTCCTGAAACATTGCTTTCCAATGCAAGTCAATTCCTTCACCGCCGATCTGTCTAACCCCTTCTCCTTCAGCTGCTTTAAAGCTTCCATGTCGTACATCATTCCAGCGACCTTCACATTCAGAATATACGATCCTAACGGGCTCGCGATTTGCCCACAATTGAACAAAGTGGAGAAATATTTCAGTCCGAATAGCTCTGAAATTATGGCGAAAAGCAGGGGAAGTTGTGCGCCGAAGGAGAATCCGATGATGACGGAGGCTATGTAGACGGAGCCTGGCACTGGAAATGCGATTAAGAGTTGGCCAATGCAAGAGAGAAGAAGGACTAATGTCATCATTAAAGGTCTTGGGAATTTGAATTTTGCGAGAAGGGTTTCAGAGACGAATCCAGAGAATACTCTGCCGAAGTAATTCCAAATGCTTACTAATGAAACGAATGATTTTACTGTTTTTAATGGGTAGCCCAGTGATTCACCGATTTGCCCTAAATTGTCTACTGCGGTTAAGCTTGTGCCTAATCCACAGAATGTTGCGATGAACAGAACCAACATATCCACGCTGAGAAGTGCTTGGAGAATTGTGTAATCGTCTCCTCTGGCTGGTTTCTGACAAATGTTGGAGAAACAGGACGCTGGTGGTGGGTTTGTGATTTCCTTGATTTCTTTTGATTCTTCGGTGATGATTTTGGGTTCATCAATTGGTTTTGGTTGAGATTTTGATTGTGGCTTTTCGTTGGGAATTGGGGGGTTTTTCATTGCATTCCAGAGATGAAGCTCTTCCCGGATCACAATCAAGAGAGGAAGGAAAAGAAATACGCAAACCACAGTAGCACTCATAGCATAAGCCGTATGATTGAATTCCACTTTCTTCTGAACAATATTCATAAGCATGATGAAAAGCGCTAACCCGATTGAGACATAAAGGAAATGGTAAAAAACCCTCTTCTCGTTCGGTTGTCTCTCTGTTCTGAGCCTCCGAATCGTGAAAACAAAAACGACGGAGAGCGCCGCCGGGAGCCACCCAATTAGAAGGATCAACGCCGTGGCATCATCGCCATAGACGGCCAAATAAATCTGTGTGAGAATGGCGCCGCTCAGCCCTGTGAAGCCCTTCAAAAGCCCCATCATAGCTCCACGGCTCTCGGGGAAATTCTGGATGCAAGTAACCAAAGCGCCAGTATTAGCAAAATTCTGGGAATTCGCGCCAATGCAAATGTAAAGACACATCTGCCAGACTTGAGGCTTTGCAATTCTGCCGGTAACCGCAAGCCAAATCATGAAGTATCCGGTGAAGTTCAAGGCGGAGCCAAGGAGGAGAACGAACCAAGTCGGCGTGACCTCCGCCACTAAACCGGACAGCACACCGACATTAGCACCCAGATCTTTAGAAAAACCCATCAGATTCAAAGTGGTTTGGTCATATCCAAGGGTCGCTTTGATCTGTTTGGAGTAGACACCGAAGAGATAGGTTGCGCCGGCGCCGGCCATGATCAGAAATGTAGCGAACACGGTGAACCACCGTCCTTTAATCACCTGCAAGGAGAATCGGAGTGCTGTATAGCCGTGGGGACCGTCGGCACCGGTGGTTGTACCCATTTTGTGGATGGTATCGGAAGAATGGGCGGAATTGGGATTGAGGAAAAGAGAGATGGAGGAAGATGGGAGTGCGTTTCAGAAGAACGTGTGAGGATGATGATTGAGTTTTGAAAAAAAAAAGGAATATTGTGGGAGATTAAATAGTTAATTCAGTTTTAAGTTTTGTTTTGAAATTCAATTTGATAATGCTTGATTTGGATATGGATTAAGTGCAAATATTATCTAATTACCATCTTCCATAGGTGGTTTCCTTGAGGGTAGGGATTATTGTTGCTGAATTCCAGCTAAATCCACATTAACATTTCTCATAAATCTTCATTTTTTTTTTTCATTTTTTTTTTTTTTTTGTTTTTCGTTTCCATGTTTTAAAAACCGAAAATCAAATAAGGGAGAGAATCAATTTTAGACCATAACCTACACGGATTACATTCTGTTAATCTGGACCTCAATTTTGTTTTATTTCATCCAAGTGTTGTCATTTTACTTCAAGTATAATAAAAATTTGAGATCATTTTCTGATCAAATTTATCAATTTTGGGATGTTATTTTATAGTTAATTAACTTATTTTCTACCATATATTTTTTTTTTTTTATTAAATAGTTTGTTTTTGTTCAAAGTAGTAGGTGAATTCGTCCAGCTCAAAGTTAAATTTGCAAAATTTTTGTGCAATTTTAGGCTCAAAATGGATGAAATTGAAATTTTAAAGTCTAATAATTTGATACAACATCATACATACTTTTAGATTGAAAATGATGTTTTTCTATGAAGTAATTACAGTGAGTGACAAAAATACCTTTTTCAGTTTAGTCAAACCATGGGGGAGTGGAGTGGGGGTGAGAGGGACAAAGCAAAAAAAATAAAAATAATAAATAAAATAAAATAAAATAAAAAATTAAAAAATAAATAAGTGAAGAAATGGAAAATTAAAATTGGATAATTATTTTAAGTAGCAAAATTACTTTAAAATATTTTCAAATATAACAAATTGTCATCTTTTAATATAGTAATAGACGTCTATCAATGTCCGTCACTAATAGATAGTGGTAGATAATAATAGTTTATCAATGTCTATCACATGACATTCTGCTATATTTGTAACACCCCAAATTTTGAATGAGACATGAATGAATCGAGATCACGTATGAATGAAAAGAATATCGAGGATATGAAAGTATAGTTACAAAAAAAATTGAAAGTTATTATCTTTTTTCAATAGCTCAATCATAAGAACTTCATAGTTAAGCGTTGAAGTGAAAAAATAAAAATGACGTTACCAAGTCGCATGAATGTAGAGGAATGTCGCAGGCCATTTGAATTTCAAATCCTAGGATTGAGGCGTCACAAATATTTATAAATAAGTTGGCTTATTTTGTTATATTTAAAAATAGTCTACGAAAAGTTGAAGAACCATGGGCCAAAAAGGGAACTGTAAATAAATAATTCTTTACGGAAAAAAAATATATAAATAAATAAAGTAATGTGAAAGGGATTTGTGGAGAAATGGGTTTTGGTAGTGTAGTCTTATTATATATATTCAACACATGAAGTCGTGAACAACTTAATTTGTCTTGGAGTAGCACGGGTTTATCATCATGGTTCGATTTAATTATTTACCAGAATTTAAAATTCATTCATACAATTTCTTTTTTCAACAAAAATTAAAAATAGAGACAAAGTATAAGAAATTAGGCCCAAAATTATGGGTGAAACTGAAAATTAGATCATTAATTATGATAAATTTAAGTTTTAAAACATTATTTTCATCTCTTCCCTTTAAGATTGGTTCAATTTTTGCCCACATATTTTTAAATATGTAATTTTTATTATAATTTTCATACATGAAAATATTAATAAATAGCAAAAAAAATTTAAAAATCAACCATAAACAAACTATAGAAAATTGGTTTAGGGGTAAACACTTACTATGTCACAACAAAACATGAATTATAAGTCTGTTACAAATTATAAGCTTCTTTTAGATTGAAAAGTTAGTACAACATGATGGTTATAATTTAGAGGGAATAACGTTAAGTAAAATAAAGTTTAGAGTAGTACATTTTTATTAATATTTGTTGCAAATAGTAAATGATTTTTCTTTTTAGAATGTCAACCTAACTATAACTCAATTAGCTAAGGTATATATACTCAATCAACTCTGCATATTGTTGAATTAAGAAAAAAAAAAAAAAACTCTTTCTTGAATAATAATATTACTTAAAAAAAATATATATCGTAGTCATTAATTTAAAATAATTATAGGAAAATTTTTACAATATATTCACTTAGTCCTTCATCATTTTAAAAGGTACATTTTTAGTCTCTAAACTTTAAAAAATAGGTTGAAAGGATCTTAAGTTTTGATAAATTTTTATTATTTTTCTCTTAATCTTTCTCACTATTTTTCTCTCTTTTAACTTTGATTAATTAGTATTTAATAAGGGGAGAACCTAGAAGAAACTATGATTTAGAATTGACAACTTTAATAGGAAAAGTTTTGGTTAAAATTCAATAAAGTTTTAAATACATATATTGTATATGCATTCATAAAATTGGCCAACCAGGAAAGAAAAAATGAAAATGTGAAAGTACTAACAATTTTGAAAGGTTATGTCAATTCAATTTTAAAAGATGACACAGTGAACTTAACTTAGTGGTAATTGTCATGCACTATCATTCAATATCTAGGTTCAATCGTTCATCCCTATAATTGTTGTATTAAAAAATCACTTCTAAACAATAATTTTAAATTTTTTTACTTTACTAATAATTATGTTCAATAATAGATTTTTAAATTGCACGGAATCTTAATAGTCATATATAAAAAATTTATAAAATTACATTGATACTAATAATAAAAATTATGAATAAAATTATTGATGTGCAAATTTTTTTTTTTTTTCAGGCTATGTTCTTCTCCTTTCTAAATAAATTAATTGCCGGTATCACAAGAAAGCCAAGTCAATTGCATTTTGAAATTTTTTTATCTATATATATATTTTTGTTACTTCAAAAACATAAAACCAAAATACTATTATTCTGAATATGGAAAGTTGTTTTTAGTTTGAAAGTTAATAAATGAGATTCCTTTTTTCTTTGTTTTCTTTCAAGAAATTTTTTTAATTTATATATTATCTCTTTTTGAAATCATATAAACATTTGTCTCCGTCGGTGGTCCCACGCATGACGTCATTGTTTTAACCGTATTTTTTTCTTCTTTTTTTTTTTTCAAAATTTTATACTATTCATAAATCATAAAGTATTGTTAAAAGATAATTATTTCCTAATCAAAAGAATGTAGCATTGGCTTTTTTTTTTTTTTTTAATCTTGAAAGTGTGATGTATATACAAATTTAAAGCAATCTATTAATAAGTCATTTAATGGTAATTTTATTTATTAGTTTATTTAAAAAATTAATAGTTAATTACAAAAATATTTCAGCAAAATTCAACTGACATAGTGTGTGTTAGTAGATAAGAAGTTTATAATTTGAATCATTCCATCTTTCTTTATTAAAAAAGAAAAAACCAATATAACATCTATTTTTATAGCGCTAAATATAGCAAAAAGAAAAATAAAGAAAAAGAAAAAATAACCCAATCTAAAAGAATTATGGAAAAGTAATTTATACCCTTAAAAAATATATCATTTATGCAACTTTATCTACTATGGTCATTTTAATTATGCCATAATGGAAAGTTGCTTTCGTTTGTTATTTCGTTTTGACATGGAGTTTTTTCATTCGATTGGTTCGATTTTGATAGTTTGATATAGATTTTTGTGTTAGTTTTTTTATGTATTAAAAAAATTATCTAATTTTGATGGTATATCTTGAGTGTATTAATTATGTCAACTAATATGTGAGATATAAAGTACATTTGCTATTTTATTCTATTTTTGAAATTTTGATATGATTTTGATGACACATAAGTTATATTTAATTTGGTATATCAATTATATAATGTGTGTATTTCATATTTTGTATATCAATTGATTGATAAACCAAATTTAGAGGGAAAGAATAATATCAATGAGGATCTCTTTTTATGTATATGAAAATGCTTCAAGATAGTCAAGAGTAACAACTCAATACTGAAGCTTCACTACACAATCTCTCTATGGATGTCCATGAGGCAGGGTGGGGAGGGGATAGCTTGCCCGCTCCCCATCCTCATTGCCCACTTCATTCCCTGTCTTCGCCAAATTCCCATGAGAATCGAGGTGGGTATTCCCTGCAAGGAATTCACGGGGATTAGGTTCCTCACATGAAACTTTTCTCCATTTCATTTATAAAAACAAAAAAACCAATTAACATAAATCACTATTATGGAAAAGTTTTAATTAAATGATTAACTTTTACATAATTAGTTTCACATGGACAATTAGAATTTAAAGAGAAATTACTCAACATTTTTAAGTTGAAGAAAATAATTATCTATCAAATTATTTGTAAATATAATCTAAATTTATTAGAATTCAAGCATATCCTTCTTTTTGTATTAATTCAAACATATTCATTATTTTGACCATTAAACAATAAATTTTAAAAATTAAATATAATATTTATATAATAAAAATAAATAACATAACATTAAAGTTATTTTTAAATATAGGAAAATGAACCAAAATATATACAAATATAGCAAAATTTTACTCTCTATCTACAATAGACCATGATAGGCTTCTATCTACATGATAGACACAGACAGTAGTTTATCATGATTTATCGTGGTTTATTGCAGATAGACTGTGATATTTATCCATTATTTATAAATATTTTCAACAGCTTTGTCATTTAAAATAATTTTTCTTACATTAAATAATTATAATAAATATAAGATAAAAGCCTAATGGGGAGAGGACGAGGAACGAGGCGGGTGCGGGGACATTCCCCGTCCCCATCCCCATTTAGCTTTGAGAGAAATTTTTTTCCCACTCCCTCTCCCATTCCCCGCCTACATGAGGAATCCCGACATCTTTTGGGGCAGGAAGTAGACATCTCCAAATCTCTCATATTGACACAATTGTTTTTTCCACTAACACAACCAACCACACAATCTTTTTTTAAAAGTGAAAACACTAAAAGGAAGAATACAAGCTCTTGTATATGCACAACAAAAGAAAAAAAAATCCTCGATAAATTTTCTATACAAGAAAAGTATTCCCAACCAAAAAATACACCAAATAAGACATTCTAAAAGCATTCAATAACCATAGGCTAAGGTTTGTAGACAGAACAAACATGAGTTTCTACAATTCATGCATTGAATTTTTAAAAGTTTGAATCAGATATTTTCTGAGAGAGAAGTTTTGATGTTGAACCTAAAACTATTCAAATAGGTCGTAGTAGTTCCAACAACAATTCTTGAGTAAACTCTAAAGAATAAAAAGGGGAAAGGGAAAGCAAAAATTGGCCTGTGATCCCAAATTGTCGATGCAACAATGTTTGGCAAAGGTTCCAACGAGGCAGAAAGGAGGGCTGGTAATCTCATTTTTCTCATTTTTCTAAATTAACTCATAAATTTTATTTGATGTATTGCACAAAAATTCGTGTCTCATTTTCTCAAGTTTTGAACGATAAGGCATCTAGTTTGATTCATAGTATTTATTTCTTCGATATCTCTACATTTTTATTAGTTCAACATCGAAATTAGGAGTGAATCAATATTTCTGTCGTATCATAACAAATTTCATGAAACATAAAAAATAAACAAAATATCACTAATATAAGTATAAAATAAATAATAGACATGTTAACTTTTAAAATCATAAAATATTTGTTTGGACTCTTTTGAAATATAGCAAAAAAAAAATCAAAACATTTACAAATATAGCAAAATTTCTATCGCAATAGACTATTTCTATCAGATAGACCAATCGCGATAGACTATTTCTATCGCAATCTATCATGGTTTATCGTAGATGAACGTATTTTGCTATAGTTATAAATATTTTTAGCAATTTTGTCATTTAAAATTTTTGTTTTTATAATTTTTCTGAAAATATCTATCCCAAAATTTCTAAAAATTAAGACCTCAATTTTTCCGTCAAGATCAATATTTTAAACCTTGGTTTGAATACAAGATATTTGCAAAACAACTACGTCTAATTTTTCTAAACGATTTCTGCAGTTGGCTTTTATATTTTAAAGCTTGCAAATTTCAAAATTAATATGTTACTCTTTAAAGTTAAAGGTTGACATACCTAAGAAATTAATATATTAAAGGGGCACAAATGTCCATAATATTATTCTAACCTCCTCACTTAAAAAATTTTAATACATTACAGATTGAAAAGCTATCCCAAAAGCACCATGTGGGAGGGTGCATAACATTCTGTATTTTTAGCTAATCAAACTGTTGAAGCAGTGTGTACAAAGCCTGGATTGAACCATAAATATAAAGAGTTCCTATAACTAGTCTCTGAAAGCAAAATTTCCTAAAAGTTCTCTTTCCTCAAAAAAGGTAAAATGAGAACCACCAAAAATCTCAGGCAGATTTCAACTTGGCTGAAGTTGAAGCAAGGTGGGAAAGAGTCCTGTGTCCCACAAACACCAAGAAAACACCCAAGATGCCCAGTGCTTTCAATGTTGTAAACAGGTCCAACTGCGTAAAGGGAATGAAATTCAATAAGCATGCTGAGATAAAAATGATGTAATTTTGATCATACAAACCTCAGAACTTTTAAACTACAATTAATATGGCACCTACCTTCAACCAAAAGAACATGTAAAGCAGGATAACTGCTGCAATGCTAAGATGGAAGAGAAAAGCGAAGGTAGCAGGCACTGTCGAAGTCGGGAAGTTCTTCAGATTCACACCCAATCGCAATAGCTGTCAACAGGTAAACAAAGGTAAGGTTGATATGTTATTAAGAGTCTATTAATGGTGGCACGTTGCAAAGCAGATACCGGAATATGATTGGTGTTACAAATAAAAAATTGGATGTATATCAACTTTCAAGACCCATGGACATGTTGATGCAAATATGAATGTCAATTGATACTTCAGAAATAAAAGGACTCACCCCTATCAGAAATCCAAGGAACGGTAAAAATGTGAGACCCAAGAATGTAAGAGAGAGCTCCTTAGGTGGGCGCTTTTCTGGGGCCCTGAAGATGTGACTTATTTCAGCTTTGGGTCCATAGCGTGTGTAAGGATCAACAGGCTGTAGAGGTGGACGAGGTGCCTTCTCTGGTGCCTCAGGTAGATCCAAGTCGATATGACCAATGGCCCGTATGAAAGAATTCTCCTGTAGAAAGGAAAAACCAGATCTACTTAGAAGTTTCCAAAGTAAATTTTACAAATGAAAATAAAAAGAAAAAGAAACTGAAATTACCATGACGGCATCACCAACAGTTAACTGAATGTCATATCGACCCGAGAGATAAAAAAACTTCTCAACAAGCCCGAGGAAGTCCTAAAAAAAAAAAAGATCCCAACATGAGAAAAATTATAATTTTACTTAACTTGGTTCATCAGCTAATCAAATATAGAAACTAGTTGACACTTGTAAATGTAAACCTGATAGATATTTGTGAAGTTGTTAGAAGGACATGAACGTAACTCTACGATCACTTTCAGTACAAAAAGTGGATAACTCCATTTACTAACTAAAGTACTATTTTGAAGAGATTTCAGAACTTTTCTTTTTCTTTTCACAAGGTAACCTTTTATATTCTCATGTTTAGCAAAAAATTGATGTTGTCCACCTTAATGCCATTCAGAGGCACAACGATTGAACAAGTTCATTAAGAAGCTTGATTGCACCTAAGAGCAAATTGTCAACAAGTGGATGCAATACACCAGATGTTCTACTCTTATGCAATCATTATGCTGAACTTGTCAGTCAGATCCAGAAGGAATCCTCTTCTGGACAACATATTCCGATCCATAGGTATGTATTGTATTGCTTTGTATTGTTTTTTAACAAGCAGCAGTACCATTTATACAGCTCTCACTAAATTGCAACATTGTAGGGTCTTTCATGAAAATAGAGAGAATATGTTCCACAAACTTAACTAGAATTATTTCAAATTGTTTGCCAGAGCCTTCAACCACAAAGATATGTTCAACGCCACTTTCATGCCTCAGCTTGAGAAAAGCCTGCAACGAAGTAAACTTGTCAAAACAGTAAGAAAAAATGGTGATGGAACAATGAGACACAATTACATACCTGATGCGGCTTAAAACCATGACCTTGTGGTGTGGCCAGTTGAAATAATAGACGCAATTTCTGCAGGTGGTTTGCTGACAATGAAACAACACTCTCACCAACTAAATCAAGCCTGGATGAATCCAAAATGACAAATTATGTCTGTTTTCTTGCACAACTAATGGTATAAAAGACCATCAAAAGCGTTCAAAGGACTCCTTATTAAATCAATAACCACTTTGAAAACATAAAATAAAAAATAATAATAATGTTTACTTCTTCTGGGTCTCAATACTCCCTAGATCGCTATCAAGAACTGCAATCTCTGCATTCTCAATTTTGACAACTCCTGAGACATATATTGGCACTCGAATCCGCCCACCAGTGGCATAAATATCCATTTGCTCTGAATCATGAAGAACAATCTAGAAGAAGGGTAAAGAATGTTTTCAACATACCGTGGGACAAACTCTGAAAACATGTGCTAAAGAAAACTAGAAGGAAAAAGAAGTACCTCAAACACGAACACATAGTTTCCAACATCAAAGGTCTTGGGAAAAGCTTCCAAGATATGTAAACTAGTCTGAGTATCAAACTTGAGTTCCTACAATTCCCACAAAAAAAAAACATAATAATAAAATAATAAAGTGAAGTGACGCCAATTTATCATTAAACAAACACCTGGATTAAATTGAAAGCTTTTAGTTTATAATATTCAAATAGAACAAAGCAAATATGAAGAATATTAACTATCAGACCTCGCCCTCGATAACGGAAGTGTCTTTTGAACCAGATAGAAAAGCTCTTACAATCTTCACGGTTAAACGAGGTGCAACTGAACCAAGCACAGTATTCACTCTAACCTGATAACATTTAACGTTAATTATAAATCTACCAATGACTTCGATAAGAGGCTCTTTGATGAGCTAAAAAAAAGGAAGCAAAAAATAACCATTTGTGCAGATGGAGAGCCAATCAACGAAATGAAGATTTAATATATAAAGGATGTTGTTAACAACTCCAGATAAACCAATGCAGGCCATCTCTAACAGGCGATAAACTCAAAATTTAAAAACATAAAAGATCGTACAACATCAACCAGAAGTCAACTTATGTGTGTTTGTGTACATGTTGAATAAACTATAAAACTACAAAACTCAACATCAAAGAAATAACAATGACTTTCCCATCCAAGGGCACTTATTGACGATCGGACAGGGAGTAAGTTTAGGTTTTAGGTAAACTCTTAGCTTCTGCTTGGTGTACCCTCGAAAGTCTTAATTCTTATAATAGCTCACTTTCATTAGCACCAATCGGAGCAATTTTCTTTTCTTAAGTATACACATACAAAGCTACTTAGGTTCTATTGATGGTTTATCTAGAACACATTAACATCATCTAGGCAAACTCTTTTATACCATCATATTATCAATGGAATTGTATATATAATTAAAAAAGAAGAAGAAGAAGAAGTTATACACCAAATAAGTTATGTGCGACCAAGAGAAAAAATACAAGTTGGGAAAAGAAAAATTAAAGGACGTAGAGTGGAAGGTTAAAGTCCCTGAAGTTTAAAATTTTTAAAAAGTTTAGTTTCTAAACTTTAGTATTTAACAATTTGGTTTATCTATGTACTTCAAATTTTACAAAAATTTAATCCCCACACATTAGTATGCATATGTAGAAAGTCTAATCAAATCTTAACAATATTTTTTATGATGACCCTAATTCAAATTTTGAAGTAAATAGACCAAATTGTTACATATTAAAGTTTAGAAACTAAATTGTTATAAAACTGAAAGTACAAGGAGTAAATTGTAACAAACTAAAGTTCATGGATTAAATTGTTACTTCCAAAAAAGTTCAAGACCAAAGATAATTTTTAACCAAATTGATAAAATTAAGTTTCATCTACTTTTTCCTTTCCACATTTAAATTCTTTTTGCTCAGTCACCGATTATTTTCATAAAAATAAACTTCCACTCAGACAGTCATGTGTACAAAAAAACCAGAAGCACAACAGCACCAACAATGCACCTCCTTTAGTGCTAACTCTTTATGCTGAATTTGTTACTGATATTGTGACTTTACCAAGACCATAACATAGCAGTCTAGACAAGATTCTACATTCTACTCACAATTTTTTTTAAAAAAAAAAAAAGAAAAAAAAAGAAAAAAAAATTGTAATACCTAGACTCCATAAACCATTGGGAAACAACAAGTAATTATGGAAATACTTTCTAGAAAGATGCTCTGGTAATGAAAGCAAGTTTGGTAAAAAAATAAACCTTCAGTTGGTCTTCCTTTGTTAATGAAAGAACAGTAGCTGGAAGAGATAGAATCAACGGAATAGAAACCCTGTGGCAAAAAAAAAAGAAAAAAATTGAAACAAGAAATCAGCCATAATGATACAAGCAACCAAAAACTCAATTTTGCTAATTCTTTTTAATGAAGTTCATTAGAGGCTCTTACAATAAAAAAGAAATAAGCCTTCAATAAAAGTAATCAAGTTATAGAAATTACAAGACAACAGTGTGCCCCTTCTACGTTGAAACAAATTTTCAAAAGGGCACGCCACTTGAAAAGGATAGACAAAAAAAGAATAGCCAAATTGAATTTTATCTAGGAGTAAACTAATAGATGTAGTCTCAATATATTTTCCTCTTCTTCCTGGGAGTCAATTAAAAGAAGAAAAAAAAATAGTCGGATAAACTCCATTTTTTTATAACAAATCAAACTTTGTAAGTGGAAAAATAAAATAGAACAAAACAAGTTAAGGTAGCTTTGGGCTGAGGAAATCATAAAAGTACACTCCAAGCAACGTTAATAAAAATAAATAAGAGAGAAAGACTAATTATAAAATTCTTTTTTTCAATGAAATAATTACATAACTACTTTCATAATGTAATCGATGTGGAAGCTAGCTTGAAAACAAAGTGTACCCCAAGATCAGAAGATTTTCTTTCAATTTTTCAATCCCGTGAAAAGTTGTTTGACTTCTTCCCAATCATACTTTTCGCACAACCTCATAGGCCTTACCCATCAATTTTATTTATAAACTGATAGCAAGATAACAGGGAAGATTCAAAAGCTTCCCACCTCGCCTAATTCTCATAGAGAATGCCAAAAAAGATGTCAAAAGATACCCTCCTCACACACACTTGCACCTAGATACCCAAAATACCCCAGCCCATCTAACTAACAGCATATTAATGGGCCCCATACCAACCGCACAATTTCTCACATGCTTGTTCCTTTCCTGACTCGCTTACGCAAATACAAATGTATGATTGGGGCCTAATTATTACTTGTGCATGAAAGAGCCACCATGTCCTCTAGGTGGAAGTCCAGAAATCGGTCCAGAAGAGTCAAATCTACTTACCACGTTGCCTCCTTATTAATGTTCCTAACTGCACAATTTGCCACGTACTTGTTCCTTTCCTCACTCGCTTATGCAAACACACATGATTGGGGGCTTATCATTACCCATCCCCTAAAGAGTCACCTTGGCCTCAAAGGTGGAAGTCCAAAGATTGATCTTGAAGAGTCAACGTGACTTCCCACATTGCCTCCGTATTACTGTTCCCAATGAATTAGGATCTCCATTTCACCTTCCATCGTGGGTGATTTTCGTAAGCACAGATGGTTGGAGTTGGACAGTCAAATCATTAGCCAGATAAGGAGAAACACCAAAGGCAGGCATGTTAAATCCCACGACCTTTCATAGCACCAATACGTACGGAATACTCTATTGTACCACCGATCCCACCTTTACAATGATCTAAACTGGGCCATTGAATCTTTTTTGTTTAAAGAAGCAACTACTTTCATTGAGAAAAAAATGAAAGAATACAAGGACCTACAAAAAAAACCAAGCCTACAAAAACCCCTCTAAAGAAAGGGTTTCCAACCATATAAAATGCTGCCTAGAGAATAATTACAAAATGTCATAAAAATCAAAAAAGAAACATAAAACCTCACCAAGGACCAAACATCTCAAGCCATGAAGGTCACTTGAGGCAACAAAGTGCAATAAAATAAACTAAAATTTCTGAAAAGTCTTGACCATGAAGGTCACTTGAGGCACTTGCCTCAAAACTTATGGTGTGCGCCTCAACACCTGAAGCCTACTTCCTACCATTTTTCTTTTGTAACTTTTAAGAAAGAAACACATTAATTTATTTAAAAGATATCCCCAGAGAAAGCAGATTCTGTTTCCCTTAAGATCTATTTCTTAGGTCGGTGTCAACCCACGGCGTATATAAAGAAGACCCACGAGACTTGCTTCCCATATAATCTTGAATCAAAGCTACATTTTCATCTTGTAATACTATGTTACTTCAAACATAAGAACATTTTTCTATTTTTCAATTATGCACCTCATAAAATAGAATTTGCGCTATTTTTTGCACCTCACACCTAAGGCCTGGAGGACTATTGTGCTATACTGCAGCTCACACTCTTAAAAACATTGGTCTTGAAAGTTCTAGCCTTTCCTGAAAACCCTAGAACACAACCAAATCCTTGAACCTAGCATCCAAAGGTTACACCAAGCCTTAGTCCAATAGTGCAATCGACCCTTGAGCAACAAAGTGATTCAAGAAATGCAAAAATTATTTAAAAAGAATGTTCCATATAGTACTCCAAGTCTTAAGTTCATAATAAAATCTACTAACCAATCAAGTCTACCCATCACTAACAATAAAATACTTGCCTATTTGTATCCAAGCAAGCCAAGGAATCTATTTGGTTGAATAAGTCTTTGGCATCACCAGGAACTCCGATGCCAAGGAAGAATTTTGCCAGACCAAAAATTGTATCCCCAGGAAGCTACAAATGAAAACCAAATTGTTATATATTAAATTAAGGAACCAAAATGCATATTTATGTCTCCACTCACATTTAAGCTTCCGGAAGTAACAGCAGTAAATGCTGTCAACCCTCGAACAACTGAGGATGTCGTTGCAAGAGGCCCATGATGTTCATATGCATCAACAACTTTTTCCTCGAAATATAAAGCTCCATCATCTGCAAGACACAGACTTCAACAAATTACCTATATGGAGTAGTTAGTCAAGAACAAAAAAGGTGCAGATATTAAGAATGGAATGAGAAACTTCCAATTTGGATTATAATCTTTCTCCAACTATGCACCGACAGGACAGAGAATGTTATTGGGTTCAACAATTGAAATTTGTCTAAAGATCAAGTGGAGGCAGTAGAAAAGGCTAGATCCAATGCTTCTCAATGGTGCTTCCAATTGCACAAGCTTTTTAATAAATAAATAAAGAAAATCCATGCCCGAATGATGAAAGCGAAGGCTTACCATATTTCTCAATACTGTCAAAAAGTTTCAGTATATCATTCTTTACAGTACCAATCTACAAAAAAAATATAGATATACAAATATGAGATTGGCAAGCTAACAAATAACTACATTTTTTTTTGTAGAATAACTGACGATAAGCAGTGGAATTAGAATATGAACGTGATAAATAAAAATAGTCACAAAGTTGATAGCCATAACAGCCAAACAGGAGTATGAGAATATGTCAGTGAATAAGATTTCATATCAGGAAGTAACTACTTTCTTCATTTTAAAAATCACTTCGATAAGGTTACATAGTAGAAGTGAAGACATGGTCTGGACCAGCAAAAGTGATACTACAGACTGGGGGAATCAGGACCCAGCATCTTCTCAGTGTCTGGCAGTCAAGAAATTGCAAAATGATTCCCAAGCAGCTAAATTTCAAATTTCAAAGAAAATTGGTAGTTAACCTTAACGCAATAATAAACAACCAACTAGCCACATTTTTTTTCCTAAGAAGCAATCTTAATGGTAAAAAGAAAATCAGAGCGGAGTTCATCCTTTCAAAAAACATGCTTGTCATTCCAAAAGTCTATAAGAAAGCTCTCATAATCACATAAGGACTTTTGTGTTCAAACTATAAGAGAAAAAAACCTTTCTTTCTGAAAGGCAAATGGAGGAGGACCTCCCAATCGTTGAACGAGCATACTTCTAGCGATCTAAGTCAAAATCAAACTCCTGAAAGAAGTGGTTTCACACAAATCTCAAACTAATAACCCCAGAGAAGGTGATCCAATCTTCCTCTGCCTTCCAACAAAGAATACAACAAAAGGAACCCATTAACATATAGATAACAAAGAAGGTGATCCAGCCTTCCTCCACCTTGGCTAGCTTACAAGGAATGGCTACACAAATTATGGATCATATAATCCAAGATTATCTGAACAAGTCCTAACCAATGTTTTAAAAAGCCATCTCAAACACGCGCCCTGGGCTCAAGGCACAAATCTGGCACCTCGCTTGAAAAGGCGAGACTCACAAGATAAGGAAGCCCCAAGGCTCAAAGCCCTGGGCCTTGGGGCTTTTCCATTATTTTTTAAAAATAGTAATAACTAGGGTTTTTCCTTCTTTATTAACTGAAAAAAACAAATTTACTAAGCCTAAATGCAAAATTTCTTGTATTTAGGGGTCTATTTTTTCATATTTCCACTTCAACTATGTTTTCTCTTCTTAATGTAGTACTTTTATACATAGTGCACCTCAGGGAAAATAAAAAAAAGAAAAGAAAACCACGTTTTTTTTTTCTTTTTTTTTTTTGCACCTTGCGCTTAAGCCCCAGAAGACTAGATTTATTGCGCCTTAAGCTTTAAAAAACACTGGTCCTTACTAGCCTTAAAAATCCTATAGTTACATAGCAACCAAACTGTCCTGGCCAACACCAATTTTATGTGGTTTGCAACATATCACCTTAACCTCAACAAACTCAACTCCTTAAAAGGCCTTGCTCCTATGCTTCTAGGAGCAAGGAATGAATTTGGTATTGTATTTCTTGTCATTTGCCATCTTTTGTGGGAAATTTGGAAGGAAATGAATTGACATCATTCAAAGGCACTCCTATTTTTTCCTTTCTTTCATAATTGTATACAAACTCACTTCTTTTTTATGGTGTCTAACACACCAGAAATTCTTTTGAAATTACAAGCTTAGCTAATCCTTCAAGATTGAAAGGCGTTAACGCACTAGTTTTTTGGAATCCAAGCTTTCTCATCTTCTGCCCCTAGGCTGTTGTCTAGAATTGAGAAAGCAAGATTTCAGATCTGAACAAAAATATGAGGAAAAAAGAGTAAGAATACCATATTTTGATCAATATCTGACGATGCTAATGATACAACACCAGCCAGGGCTTCAAGTGCCAATCCTATACCGAATAAAAGCTATATAATGTAAGCTACAAAGTTTAAGCCATCTAGACAAAGAAAAACAAATCATATTGATATAAATCAACAAAATATAAGGTGATCAAAAAAAAAAAATTCAGAAACATTTCATTGATAACCTAAAATGATAACCTAGCATGATATAAAAATGATGTGCAATTTTTCACAATCTAAGTTCCAACAAATCTCATTGTCACAAATTTCTCAAAGTTATTAAATCATTTTTAAATTCTTAGCAAGAAGCAAAAAATTCCCTTCAGAGAGAGAGAGTGTGAATCTAAATTCCCATACAATTAGCAAAGTTGGATAGAACATACAACTCTAAAATATTAGCCTAGAATACATGCATACCTTTCAAAAAAAACTCATAGTAAGGAAATCAACAATCACACCTCCCACTTGTTGAGGAATCAAGAAAAGAGAAATGGTTGTTGCCAAATTCTTTGTGTTGAAGCTTATAAATTATCATGATGTTTAAGATTAAACTTAATGGGAGAGAGTTATCTACTTTCCTCGTCATTGAAATCAAACTATTCCTTTGTAACTCATATAGGATTTCCACCAGAACCTCAAACACAAATTAAAGTATGCATTTATTTCTAGAATGGCTATTTTCTTAAAAGCTCCTTTGAAGTTAGAATTGCGACTAAGATGACAAGCACATTTATTAAATATATAGGATTTCCACCACAACTCCAAATACAATAAAGAAAAGGGAAATTATTTTAAATGGCAAAACTGCTGAAAATATTTACAAATAATAGCAAAATATTTAACTATAATAGGCAAAGAATTATGGATAAATTTTGCTATATTTTGTAAATATTTTGGCTCATGTTCCTATATTTGAAAACTGCCCATAAGAAAACTACTCTAAAACAGTGAAGAGTAATTATATCACTATTTACAATCACATAGGAACAAGAGTGTCAACAGAAAACATTTAACTATAATAGGCAAAGAATTATGGATGAATTAGTACCAGCAGCATAAGTACTAGACTCAGGATTATTAGAACTATACCGCCACCTTCCATCACTTTGGCTCAATGCCTGCAAATTATGCACGAAGTAGACCAAAGGATAAATAATATGGATACTTATCGCTTGGCACAATTCACATTAATATTAGAATAATGTGACCAGGTAAAGAATCTACATGTGATTTCTCTATTATATTTGCATTCTGATATTTTGCAATCTAATCTACAGAGCTTGATGCAGTTTTAATTACTTTTTTAGCAAGAAACAACTTCTCATCAATATAATGGAGAGCAAAATGCAAGCCCCAAATGGAAACTAGATTCTAGGGCTTTTTGATTCCTATATATATATTCCGTTTTTCGAATGCTGAATGACCTAAACTAACCTTGATTGACTGAAAAATACCATCAGCGTCCATAAGTGATAAATCAACTCCAGAACTTTGTTCCTGCAAGTAATGAAAGGAACTAAATCCAAAGATCAAAATGGAATTAAGGATATACTCCTATAAAAATTTGCAGGTTTTCTATCACATCATTCACTGGGTAATAAGAACTGATAAAGAATATATTTTTAAACAGTTTATATCTGAATCTTGAATCGCCATAAAAAATAATAATAATAAATGCAGCATGTTGTCATCCATGCGGGTAGATTGAGTCTATATTGTGCATAGCATTATACCTTTAAAAGTAATAAGCTTCCTATAGAGTAGTAGAACTCGGACAGCGACCGCGCATCATTTAGAACAGTTCTAAGTCTTGAAGTAATGCTCTTCACAAAATCAAAAGAAATAATCATAAGCCGTGAACATGCATCACAACCATTCACATAGGAGCTGTTTGGAAGTCATGCAAAGAAAAAGAAGGAAACAATAAATAATCTCTCGGCCTAAAAAGGTATTTCATAGGATGATTTTTACAAAAAAAAAGTAGCAGAAAACAGTAGTAGTATTTGGTCATTTTCATGTGCTTTTTTAAGTGTTTACCATGTTAACTTTTCACATCTAACCATCCAATGTCAAAGTAATATTTGATTTCATTCTGATATATTAATAAATTAATATATTGAAGAACAAACCAAAATGGTCCCTTTGGGGACATCCGATAAAGAACAAACTAAAATGCAAAAGGGTGGCTTATATGGCATTTCTTGGTCTGCAATACAACCATATGGGAGCCCAGGCCTTGTGAAATTTCACATCGGGTCCGGGTGAAACGAATGGCATCAGCTTATTTGAAGGTAGCCCCCTTTATTTCTCATCAAACGAATGGCATCAGCTCTACCGTATCTTTTGTTTCATTTCTTCTGGAGCAATCACCTTCGTCTTTCAGAAGCTAGTGAGACAATGGGTCCAGCTTGGTCGTGATATTTTATTGATATTTTATTTATTTAGAGCCAATCCGAATTGATCTTGTAAGAGATCCGCGACAGAACGAATCCGTTTTATGAACTAGATCAGAATCATTCTCAACGAGTCCATAAGAAGTGATCCCATTTTTTTCATCGGGTCCGGGTAGAGACCAAAGGTCTTGAACGACCGGAAAAGGTGCGGGAGGAAAAGGAAACAACGGAGGGATCCGAATCGGACCTAAATGGTCGTAAGGATAGGACTGTTAGGCCCCCAATTGTTAATACTTTTGTTAGGAGGGGTAAAAGTGTTAATTCACCCCCTTCGTGGTTAGTTAGCCAGATAGTTGTTTATATTTGCAGTTTGTTTTTGTATTTTGGGTTATTGCATCTTTTGTGTCTAAGCTTGTAATTTGATGTCATGGGAAGGAGAGAACCATCCACTCAAATTGTGGATGAATTCTTGTATTTTGTGGTTAATCAAACGAGATTCCCGTAGAAAGGGTCCTTACAGGGATCTCAATTTTGGAAGGATGCTCCCTTTTAAGGCAGCATGTTTTTAAACTTCAAGTTCAAACCAATAGAAAATTTTTAATTTTTAATTTGCAAAATAGTATCTAAAAATATTTTTTAAATAAAAATAAAAAATAAAAAACTCAAAGAAGCTCAAGCTCTTAGAAATTGAGCCCCAAGAATATAAGAATACCTCATATATCTCCTCCTTAATTTCACATTTCAAAACACCGTTGACATTCAGAGCATAAAACAGATCCTTTAGGGCTGCAGATGAACCAAGAACCTCTGACACAGACTTGCAGGTGGCAGCATTAATATCAGGTTTCTCTTGAATTCCAAGAATGTCAAACGTTCTTAACACTTCATATGTCTCTTCCAAACTGATAGAAAGAAAAACAAAACAAAGAAAAAAAACAATGGTAGAATGAGAGACCACACACAATAATAGTAGCTCGTGGGAAAAAAAAAACAAAACCAAAACTAAAACCAAAACCACCCATTTAAAAGTAGTATTCTGCAACCAAAATTACAACAATAACTCTTTGAGATTTCAAAACACTATTTATAATAATGTTCATTAGAAATCTATAATTATTGTCTTAAAATATCTATTAAATGTTTTATATTTTATCTTAGTTTCTCAATTAATTTAAAACATCGACTTTTAAAATGAAATGAACATAACATGTGAATACATTCATGTATATATGTGTGTGTGTGTGTGTGTGTGTGTGTGTGTGTGTGTGTGTGTGTGTGTGTGTAAACTTAAATGTTTTAATTGATCTGTTACTATCATCAATCATCGTAATTTTTTAGAGAATAACATGCCACTGTATTCCAGATTGTATTATGTGCTCTAAACCTTTTTCGAATATCAGAAGCACGGGAACAAGTTTCCATTGAAAGAATCACAATTAGTCTCCCTCTTCCCAAGTTTTCCACGTCGAGGTTGTTGCAGGAGGCCAATCAATTTAAAGAAAATTCAATACGCTGTACTTGAGTTAAGAGCCTGAAAATCTCAGGCCAAATGGTTTTACTGCCATAAGTTTGTTAGAAATTTAGAATCCATAAATTAAGACCTTAAGAGGTTTCAATTAGTTCTTTCAAAAAGGGCTTGTTAATAGAATCACAAATGAGACCTCCTTTGCAATGCTATCATGAAAGGAAATTTTGTTTAGAATATGGAGATCGAAGGGAAAAAATAGTTGAATGATGTAAAAAATAATAATAATAAATTGTTTGACAGTATAATTTATATTAAAAAGAAAAACAAGTTTCAGATCAGAAACAGAATTTTACTGCTTTTACATGAAAGCAAAAAGGGGAGATTAGAACAATTATTCAAAGAGGGCATTTTCCTGAAACTATTAAAGAATTAATGACGAACCCATCCCACCCATGATTTGTCCAAGAACTTGACTGCCACGTCTTATTGCGTGAAATCTATCTAACCCAGGAAGACAAAAAGAAAATAAACACATAAATTCCTCAAGTAATAAACGTCTAAAACCTTCCAAATACTCCATCAGTAGGCCGGAAGAGCTCTAGAGCCGCATATCGATGCGAATCTGAGATCGGCTGAAAAATGCTTGCAGCTTGGCAGATCGAAATCCAAAAAAGCAGCACCAGAAATGGGACTAGGTTTCTGGCCATTGCTACAAAAGAGCAGTAGTGAAGAAACGTTAAAATATGATCCAATCAATTCCAGCAGATCATGCAATTCCTGAATTTACAAAGGTAATCCATACAAAATTAAACAAATATAAATGGGTTTTGAAGAACCCTAGAGTATAGATCAAAGACACAAGGTTCTGAAAGAAGGGAGGTAGATTACCCGAAGGGGGGTCGTGCAGTCAACTGTGGGCGAGAGAGTGAGAAAGGAAAAGGAATGGGGGAAGCTGCTATATAAAACCGGGCTAGGTGTGTTCACGGTTGGATTGGGTTTGGTGAGTTTTCTAGACCAAACCAACCGGATTGTCTACCCGAATGCACCGATTGACTTGTGTAACCCAACCCGGTTCGGTTTCCATCTGAACCCAAACACAATTTTTAGAACCACAAGCATCAGAACTCACTGTTAACCATGATTTAACGACATGTTTATTAATCTGTAATTAAAATTGGTGTAATCATAATAAGATTTTATTAATAAATTAATCGTAACGAGCATGAATCGTAATCACGAGTGTGATTGTTTTTTATCATATTTACTTAGAATTATGAAATTGTCACATTTTACTGTTATCTGTTAACGTTATTGCCTTGACTCTAATAGTAACAGTAAAGATAAAAGTAATAATAAGGCCACGTTTACCCAATTGAAATGCAATCCACCAATGGTAAAATAAAAAGTAGGCCCTAGTTGATTATATTTGTTGTTTTTTTTTTATCTGTATTCCGTTATTGTAATGAATTGTGGGACCCGCCTCCAAGTCTGTAAAAAAAGTGAAGGGTGCTTGTTCGTTGAAAATTACGTGTGACTCATTATTTTTACCATTACCATTATTGTTAGGGACAAACAATAACAGTGATGGTAACGGTAACAATAAATTGTGATAGATTTGTAATTTTAAGTAAACGTGATCAAAAGTCATTTAATTACATTTACAATTCACACTTACTATGATTGATCCATTAATGAAATTTTATTACGATTGTACCAATTTTCATCAAGGTTCGGTAATCGGTAAACGTGGACTAAATGTGGTAGATTCATAATTTTCATATTGTTACAATAGCATTATATGTAACAATAACGAGAAAATTAATTAGTCCTACGTAATTTTCAACCATAAAGTATTTGCGTACACTAAATGTTTTTGTTTCTATTCTTTTTATTTTTCAAAAAGAAAAAAAAAATGAAGTAAATTTTGAATGTGCAAATACCAAGTATTCGCATGTTTATCTATTAAAGTCCTCCTTACACTATTTCTAACCTTTTGTTATTCACTTTTAACTCTTGAGATTTTCAGCGAGTTACAAGTAATATGCATTAAAGGTTTTTGCCTCTATTTTTCTAGAGTTTAGATGAATTGTCATTGGAAATACAATATTTAGTATTACCCATTGTAATTATTCTAAAATTCATTAAAATATTATTTTATTCAATTTAAATAGACTGTTACAAATTTTGACATCTTCAAAATTATAAAGATTAATCGAATATCTAGTGTTATAGTCTTTGTTAATAATCGGATACACATTTAATTATCAAGTAATGTTGTTGATGGTTTGTAGTTGAATGATTTCCAATTTATGGGATTTTGGTTGATTTTATTTCTATTCAAGATTTGCTTCAATTACTTCGGTCTCATTTGGTAACTGTTTCATTTTTTATTTTTTGTTTTTAAAAATTAAGTTTATTTTCTCAAATTTTCTTACAATGTTTTGCATGTTTCTTTGAGTACATGAGTTGAATTTTTAGCCAAATTTCAAAAACAAAAACAAGCTTTTAAAAACTAGTTTTTTTAGTTTTCAAATTTTGGCCTGAGTTTTAAAAATATAGATAACAAAACAATGAATCTAGAGGTGACAAAGGTATATATAGGCTTAATGGTTACCAAACAGGGATTTCATAATACAAGATTTCAGTTATATATTTTTGCTATATTTTCCTTTCTTGTAATCCCTTGTATTCCTCCTTGTAAAGTGTACTACCTTATCTCAATGAAAAGCATTGGTTAGGAATATTTTAGTAACTTGATTAATATCATATGAAATTCAAAACAATAGTTTAGTCGTTTATCCAATAAAAATTATTTCTGTTCATATTTCAAAACATGTGTTTTATTTCGGCTATTCTTGCATTTATCCCTATTATTTTTTCTATTTGGGCTTTAAAAAGAATGAATGGGCTAGTTAGCCCAAAACGACAAGCTATATTAAAGTATTTAGGGAATTTGGATTGTATAGAAAAAAAATGTTAATTGCAAGATTATACTACTTTAAATTTTATATTTAAAAAAAATGTCCAAAATCATAAAAGAAAAAAAAGGAAGATATCAAATTTATTATTGGCTAAGCCATTTAAAGCCCAAACCATCTTTATAATTACTATTTTATCAATTGTTGTATTTTTGTATAAAAAATTCAAAAATTCATAAAAGAAAAACATACTTATATTTTATATATCTCTATAAAAGGAAAAACAAATTCTGACCTACAACAAATAAAATTAAAAAAAAAAATCTTGTTAGTTAGTTGGTTAGAATTTTTTCATTTCATTTTTCATTTTTTATATTCCTTAACCTTGCATTTTTTTCTCTTTGTCTTACTAGGGTAGGCTTATTTTTATATATTTGTTCCATTTCACGTTTATATTTCATAAACTTATGATACATTTAATAATATAATGTATATATCATTGTTTCATTTCGTAATTCGAGGATATATTTTATAATATAATATTATACCACTGTTTCATTCCAGCATATGATGTAGATATGTCCCACCATTTTGTGCATTTCTTCTCAATTTTCTCAAATTGAAAGCTATTACTCGTAGCAGCTATCAATGATAGCCATTAATAACTACTATTAGTTGCTATATCATTAATAACTTTCAATTTGAAAAATATAAAGTTTGATGTTGTTGATACATGAATATCTCCGATATCTACCCAAGTTTTGTCACTGATATTATTGATAATTAATATCATCGATACACAGATATCACTGATATATGGATATCATTAATATATACCTAAGATATTTCAAATTAATACACAAATATTATTGATATCTAGCTAAGTCATAAGTATCATTAATATCACTGATATCCACCTAAGTCATACTATTGATGTCTACCTAAGGTATATCACTTAAATAACTAATATTTTGACACTTAAGGCTATTAATGATATCACGGATATTCTTGATACACGGATATCACTGATATCTACCTAAATTATATCACTTATACATGGATATTTGATATTTACCTATTTGTATCACTAATATCATTAATAATTGATATTACAGATACACGGATATCACTAATATCTACTTAAATCATATCACTACTATCATTGATGCACTGATACCTATCTAAGTCATTTCATTAATATGTGGATGTCATTGATATCTACCTAATTTATATCACTGATATCATTAATATCATCGATTTTAAATGCTAAAATTGCCAAATTCATTCACATTTAAATAGGGCTCTCATGAATCTAACATTTAAAAACATAAGTGATAGTTAGTGAATTCTTTAATCAATGACATAATTCTTTGAGTGATTAATATATAAATATGTCAGTGGCTATCACTGATAGATTTATATTATTATGTTATAATAATAGAAGTCTATCACTGATAGCTTCTAATGGATTTTATAAGTTTTAGACTTTTAATTTGATATTAAGTATTTACTAATAATTAAAAATAAATGAGCTTGAGTCTTGAACCAAAGATTTGAGAATGCATAATCATATCTATAAAAAAAAAGTGTGCATAATTATTTTCACCAGTGCCTTAACATCAACGAGCCAATTGTCAAAATTTATATTTAAACAAAATTTTAAATATAAATACTAAATGAAAAAAGTTTGAAAGAAACTACTTTTTTTTTAGTTATTACATTTACACATTTTTTAGAAATGCTTTCTAAAATTTTGAAATAAGAAACAAAACAATGTTTATCAAACAAGTTTGTTTCACAAAAAATGAGGAACGAGAACATTATCAAATAGGCCCATGATTTTTTTTTTCTCTTTTTATAGAACTTTAAAAGTATGAGACTAATAAAATTTTATCATTGAGCCTATAATATCACTAATAGACCAAGCTTATTATAGTCTATCAATGATATGCTTCTATCACCGACAGACTATTTCAATTAGTGATAGAAGTCTATTACTTATAGACATATATCAACTAATGTATAAATAATTATAATAATTATTTTTTAAGTAAAAAGGAAGATGCTTTCATGAAATCAGGAGGAGATAAGAGAGAGAAGGAGATAAAATCGGGAGAGAGATGGGAGCTACTAGGAAATGAAATCAATCAGGAAGGAGAATAAGGGGTGTGTACAGAAGGGAATACTATAGATTTTTTTTTTTAAAAAAAAAAAAATGAAAAGTTGTCTAGTCAACATTTATCATATTTGCAAATATTTTAAAGATGTACTAAATTTTTAAATTGTTTCCCTAATTGTGTTATCGCTATAATTTCTACGATGATATATGTCTTAAATAATCAAGTCAATTGATATGCCTTAAATAATCAAGTTAATTGACCTTCCATATTAACTATTTAACATGCTGTTTTAGTTAATTTTTATTTATATTTTTCTAAAAGTGATTGAGTTTTATCTTTACACCAATAATTTCACTTAACTCTAGCTAGTGTTTGCAAGCTTAAAGTGTTAATTTATGACTTAAATAATCTTTTGTTGAAATCTTATTAAGAAATTTATTAAATTTCAATAAATATTCACGATTTTGAATATATATGTAAATTTTAGATATCCATTGATATTGACATCAATAATTTCAACCTTAACATATATTCTTTGACATATGCTCTGCAATAAACATGAAAAGAAACTGATATATAGTATTTGAAAGAAAAAAAAAAAAAGAAACTGATACATATGGTAGGTTGAGGTGATCATCAAAGTTGGCCGCATGAGGTGGACCTTGCTGAAGTTAATAATTAGAGGTGGTCTTCACTTGATTTTTCGTCAGAGGTGATATTTGCTAGAGTTGTCATTGAAGGTGATATTTACTAAAATTGGTGGTTGGAGTTGGTTGTTTGAGGTGATCATCAGAGTTGGCTATCATAAATGATCCTCGTTGGAGTTAATCATTGCAGGTGATCTTTATCGAAACTTTCACTAGAATTAGAGTAAGTCGATGGAGATGATCGACGAAGTTGGTTGCTAAAGATGATTGTTAGAGTTGGCTGCCAAAGGTCAACTTCGCCAGAATTTTTGTTTAAGGCAGTCTTCGTCGAAGTTGTCATCAAAGTTGGTTGCCAAAGTTGATTGTTAGAGTTGGTTGCATGAAGGTGGTTTTTGGAATATATCGTCAAAATGAGACTGTTGTAGTCGTCGATCAAGTCATTAGAAACATCTGAAGGAGGGACAGTTGAGTTTTATGTTGAATTAGTAAAAACAATCAACTCAATTTCATAAATATTTTAAGTTGGTGAGCCAAACCCCTCCTCCTATATTAGACACACAAAATTGAATGTTTAAGAACGTATTAGAGAAATTTTAAAGTTCGAGGGACGGTCTATTTAGATATTTCATAAAGTTCAAGATGAAATAGATAGACAACAGAAAGAAAATTGAGGAGGTAGGGAAAGAAAATTTTGAGGGTTGAGAGGTGGAAGCATTTCCCATAGAAAAAGGGCAGACGACCATAGGTGTAGTCTCTTTTGAAACTAAAGCAATCATTTCAAAGGTATTAAAAACAAAAAAAGAGAAATTGTAGTCAAATACACTCATAATTATATCAACCCATTCTTCATCCACCTCTCTGCCGTGTTGACTCTGCCACATCCCTTTCACTACCCAAATTAGGGTTCACCCCAAACTTGCCTAACATTTCATTTCAAATACACTCTTATGCTTAACTCACGTCTAGGGAGGAGTTGTCAAACTTTAACTTAATTTGAAATAAGAAAAAGAATTTTTTTTTGGTTGTTTCGAGTCTAATTTTTATTTGATTCTTAGATTTTAAAATGTTGGTTTTTTAGTATTTGATTTCAATTTAGTCTATACGTTTCAAAATATTGCAATTTCACACTTGCAATTTGAGTTGTGTTTGAATTTGGTCATTAGGCTTCAAGATTTACATTTCTAACCTTGATTTTTACTGAATATTTAACATATCCAAAAGCCAAAAGGGTGAATCACCTATATGAATAGGTCACGAGACATAAGCAAAGTAAACAATTTCAGATAAAGAGAATGAAGAATCAAAGACTTCTATGCCTCTTGTGCCTTACACACAACACCGTGTACCAATTCATTTTGACTACAATAAGCATGAAAAAAAGAGGTAACTCCCAAAGCACAACCCAATTTCTTAGCCTCGTCAATAAAGGATGGGACTTCAAAAATGTCAACGATGACATCGTTCAACAGATTAACCACCTCCAAACAAAAGATTCAACCAAAAGATTTTTCACTAAAATTTCATTTTTAATCTTAGTGTTAATGCCTATTAATAATTTAAAAGAATTAAAAAAAAAATTAGTTAATTAAGTTTCAATATATTTTTTTTAAGTTTTAAAATTAACTAATAGACATTAAATTCAAAAACTGAAATGAGTATGTGCAAATCTTGAAACCTAGGTACAAAATTAAATCAAAACTCAAATCTCTAAGATAAAATTGTAACATGTTGAAATCTAAAGACTAAATTGAAATCAACACAAAATTTAAGGACTAAAGATTTAACATTGTAAAATTTAGGGATCAAATTTATTTCAGACTTCTTAAATTTCTAGTACAATGGGTATAAAGTATTTTTTTTCTCTTATTCTACGACTTTCTAATTATCCACTTGAGCTCCCAAACTTAGGATGTTGAATGACATCCCGAACACTCACTATATATGGTGTGACATGGTAAAATTACTTTATTATAAACACTATAGTAAAAAAAAGATAAGTTTTGTCACGAATCATTTTGATATTTGATTTTATATTCATAAAAAGTATTTGAGTATTTGTCAATCAAGCCATTGATTCAATTTCACTTTACGAGCGCTCTATTCTAGAATATTTTAGATGCTTTTGAATTTTTTTAGTACTTTATTTCTTTCTAAAAATTGAATAAAAATGTTCTCTTTAGAATATAACTTTACCTCGTTGGATAGGAACTTAATCTATCGAACCGTTTTCATGTTGACTAGTAAAGATCTTTTTAATAGGACTAAAAACACTAGCAACATATATTAATTAATGTACTAGATCAAAATCAAAATTAAAATCAATTATATTCCTCGTATGTTTCCGCTCAACAATTTATAATTTTTTAATTGAATAAACATAATTAGCCCGATTAATGTTAAATTAGAAAATGATAAATTTGATTATAATTGTTATGGGTGAATTTTGACCCAACAGAATCAAGTTAAATATTAAAATAAATTAGATAAGATATATAAATATATATATTGATAATAGATAAGATAAAATAAGGTAAGATTTGATAGTTTGAGATTAGAAAAACTTGATATCCTAATTTTAGGTGAGTTAATTTATACTCAAGTCAAATTCCCTACAATTATGAGGTATCTAAAAAACTTATTTCTTCTTTTTCTATTCTATAATTCTAATACTGACTTAGACATTACAGTCATTTTTTGTTTTGTTTTAAAGTCCTCTCTTTTCTAAATTATAAATTTACTGTTGTTCCAAAATTTAGTATCAACAACAATAAACTACACAATACAAAGATTGGATTAGTGCAATTTTCTCAAAATTAACCAGATATAAAAATTTCAATTTTACCTTCAAAAGGAAAAATATAAATATTAAATAACACTTAAAAATTCGTAATCTACAATTAATCTACTTGGTCAATTAATTAGAAAACATTATTATCATTTTGTATGATATTTACACTTCTAAATTAAAGAGAGAGAGAGAGAGAGAGAGAGAGAGAGAGACAGACAGATAGAAAGAAAAGAGAGTAAATTAATACAATAAAACTTGCTGTAAATCTTTTGATTATACAAATCCATACAAAATCACACACCAGCAAGAGATCCTAATTCCTGATATGTAGGACCATATGCTTTTCCCACCCCCCAACTACTCTCCACACCCACCCACACAATCTCTCTTAAAACCCCAAACACTAATCAACTATCACTCTATATTCACTATTTTTTTAGGAAACAATTCTCAAGTTACAAATATTTAACTCGTTGAACTATTCTCAAATCAGCTACACTAAAACTCGTATCAATGTCGTCACTTACCACTCCAAATTCGAAAACGAAGCTCCTTTCACATACATCATGGAGCCCAAGGAGGAAAAAAAAAAAAAAAAAAAGTTGGGCTTTGTGACGGATCTCATCTAGTATTTTGTATAGTTGTTTGTTCAATATTACCCCCAAAAATCCCAAGTCTAGTTAGCTTAGAGCAACTCAAAAACAAGAGTTTTTTTTTTTTTTTTTTTATGAAACTAAAAAAAAAGATTTTTTTTTTTTTTTTTTGGTGTGTAATTCTAATTTTCTTAGTGCTATTAATATATAAAATTATGTAAAATTAATTTAGTGGGGATTAATTTAATTGGTTTGGTTGGAAGTCAGTGGAAAACAAGCCTCTGGAATTTGGTAGCTGATGGAGAATCCGATTCTTCACATAGAGACAGAGCCCTCTTTTTGTTAACAATCCCACAATTAGTTGCCTCAGAATGAAGTGGTAGCGGCGGCGGAGGAGCTGGGATTGCAATCGGCGGCGGCAAGTGGAAAGATTCAAGCGGTGGCGGCGGATGTCTCCACTGAGGAAGCGGACCCGCGAGAAGCAGAGTCTGGAGAAGCGGACCAGCTTTCATGACGGCCTGCAACAGCTTACCCTTTTCCGGCAATGGCTTATCGGAGACCCAATCGGCGATTTCCGGTGGTAGGGGAACGGGAGACGAAACTGAAACGATACTCTCGTCGCAATCGGAGGAAGAGAAAGCATTTTGGGAGTCGAATCCTTTCGTGGGGTCGTCGTCAATGGTGGAAATTCCAGAGAGAGGAGGACGATGATGATGATGATGGAAGAAGAGTTTCTGAAGAAGAAGCTTATCACATTTTTCATTAGCTTCATCTCTTTCTTTAATGGCTTGATTCAACAAATGCTTGAGATGAGAAACCTGATCATCTCTCTTCTTCAGCTCTTCTTGAACTGCAATTCTGGTCTGTTCCAGCTCCAAAGTAGTGCATAAAAGTGAATGGCGCAACTCATCAATATTCTGCTAAAAAAACACATATACAAAAATCAAAATCAGAACAGAACCCAATTTCAAAATTGATGTGATTCACGAAGAAGATTGGTCAGAAACTCACATTAGCTTGTAAGAAATAAGCCCAAGTTAAAACAGGGGAGCGTTGGTTATCCATGGAGTTAGAGAGAAAGAGGGAGAAATGGGAATGGGAAATTGGGATTATGAGTTTGGAGCGGTGAGGTTCTTATAAAAAAGAGGGGCGAAGGAAGGTTGGGATACGTGGTTAAATTTTCACTAGAGTTTGGACAAAAAAGGGGAAAAGAGGGGAATGGGGTTTTGAAGAATAAACAGAGGAATTGGGAATCAGATTTCAGCGAGAAAAGCGGGACGTATGCAACAAAACCTAATCACACTCAACCTACTTTGTATTCTATACAATACCCCTACTACTACTTAATTTTATTATCACTCTTTCCTCTTAATTACTCTTACCACATTTGGTCCAAATTTTGAAACTAGACCCGCGAGCATAACTACAAGCTTGAATGCACGAGAGTGAGGACGGAAGAGCTCTAGCGTATGAGAATGCTATTGTATTGGGTTAGTTGAACATTGGCACGAAGAGAGAGTGGAAGAGTGCGAATGCAAGGGAGTACTACTACTACTTACTACCTACGTGAGATAGACAAAGTGACTTTTTTCCCTTTTAACGATGGATCGAACCTCTAACTTCTAGAAAGGAAGACTATGCCAGTTACTAAGCTCATTTTGACAAATGGAGAGTTTAGGACACTAAGTTAGTTATTATAGTTTATGGATTATAATAGTAATTTGTGTTTGATGTGCAAACTATTCTTGTTTGGGTAGAAAATATTAAACACTTAACAAAGAAGAAAGAGAGAATGAGAGGATGAGTGGAGAATAGTAAATAAAGTAGCAAATAGGGTTTTGAAATAATATTTACTATACTACAAGGTTATAAATAGTAGTGGTAAACACCACTATTATATCTGATGCCCTAAACATAGAGTGGACTATAATAACTCACTCTAAACACTTCCAAAGTGGCTTACTTTTGCCATAGTTAATTTTCGAAAGATGAAGCAAATTTTAGACTCTAATTTTGAAAGTAGAGTGGTGGGCATAAGTTCAAGTGTGAGTGAGAGAGTGAGGAAGAGCTTGAGTGTGAGAGAGTGAGAGGGTGGAAGAACTCTAGCATGTGAGAGTATTATTGTATTGGATTAGTTGAACGTGAACACCAAGAGAGAGCGTGAGATTGCGAGTGCGAGGGCGAGGGAGTAATCCAAGCAAAAGGTTATACATATTTCTTTTTAAAATATGGGTTAAAGGACACTTCAATAGTGAAATTTGGGCCATTTGTACAAAAATATCAATCTATTTTTTTTATAAAAATATTTTCGTTTTTTAGTTTATGAGATAGAGAACTAGAGGTGGGTTGAATGCCACTTTTCATTTTGTGACACGTTATTGTATTTGTAATGGTTGGTTGTTTGAAAAAATGGTTAAAAATTTTGAGAAAACAAACCCATTTAATTAAATGTGGCTTTTGACTTCAATTCACAATTTCAAAAACTACTTGTTTTTAATCTTCAAAACTTGACTCTGGGGTCTAAATGAATTTTTAATTAAATATGAGGGTGAAGATATAATTTACTGAATTTTTTCAAAAATAAAATCTTATATTCATGGTTTTAGAAATGATGGTAGATTCTTCCTTGTAGTATATCTGGAAAAAGAAAAAGGGGAGGGAACAAAATATATGTGTAAGTTTATTGAAGAGAATGACTCAGTACAAATTTGCTTGTTATTATTTGGGACTAAAAAGTAGTTGTGAAAGCTAAACCTTAATTACCCCAAAAAACTTATATAACTACCTATTTCATAAAGCAAAAGTTTGAAATCACTAATAAGAACTTTAATTTTTTAGGTTAAAATAACATATTACAATCATTTTAGTTCATAGGTTTTCAAATTTTTTTTTTTTAAAAATTGCTTTCAAATACTAAATTTAAGATTTATAAAGGATAAATGAACTAAAATTAGGCATTTGAAAGTATATAAACTAAAATGGAATATAGAGGTTAAAATGATATTAATTTTTTTTTTTTTAATGAAACCTGTTTTTTATTTAGATTTCTTGAATTACATATTAGACTAAGGTTATATACTGCAGCTTTCTCTTTAATTGTAAAGGAAAATGTTGAAAATAGTCTTAACATTCAGACAGCGCACTTTGTTAAATCCTAATTAATGTCTCTTAATTTAACAACATATGTCTTTGAAACTAATGAAATTTGTTACTTTTGGAATACCACATGATGTCTATGTTTTTTTTTTTTTTTTCTTCTTTTTAATGAATTTCAGGATGATAATTATATACGTTTATTGTAAAATTCTAACCATATGATTATAGCCTCTAACCTGAACCCAAAAATAGCCATTGGAAAATTGTAATTTAACCTGGAATTTGTGAAAAGGGGGAATATATAATATTGTAGATTCAGATTGAAATAAGTTTGAATGTATATATCTTGTTTATGTGCCAAAATTGAAAGGGCATTATTGTTTATGTTCCAAAAGTTGGTTGAATTTTGGCAGGAGAAATAACAATCCAACCTTCAATAAAAAACTGTCATAAGTTGATGACAACAAATTAATTATTTATATTTAATGATGGTTAAAAATTGTCATAAGTTGATGACAATAAAAAACTGTAAAAAATTTTCGTAAATTCAGAATTTTTTTTTTTTCAATCACAAATAGAATTTTATTCGCATTTATGATACTTTTTTTCCTCTCACTCTCTAATTTTTACTTGACAATTATGTCATAGAAACCGATAATTCTTGTAGTGAATTTATTACTAAAACAAAAAATAATCAAATCAAATCAAATTCCCCCCATTGCTCCCAAATGGCTGAAAATACTACTCCAAGTGTTAACAAAATTTCCTTTTTGTTTCCTTATGAGGAGTACTAACGCACCTAGTTTTAATTCTTAAAAAGAAAAAAAAAGAAAAAAGAAAAGAAAAAAAAACCTAAATTTTGGTATGGGACTAACATTCAAGATAAAATATCAAAGTGTCAAATCAAGCATAGCTCAACCGATATATGAGAGTATTATTAACAATGAGGTTTGTGGAGCAATGGGGAGAATTTGATTTGATTTGATTATTCTCTTTATCTCTATTTATTGTACTAACAAAAAATAAGATATTAAAGTAGTTCTAATACCAAATGTTAAGTGTTGAAATGTCTTGAATTTGTTATTTGGCGCTTTGAATGACCAAGTACAGGGATCGATCGGTCAACAAGTAGGGGTCTAAGGACGATACTGTTACCAAATGTATTTGTATGTTATGTTATTTATGATTATGGTCCTAGGATTTAGAGAGGCGCCTCTACAATCTATATTATATGATATTTCTCTCTAATAATAAACTAATCTCTCTCTCTGCTCATCGATGTAGTTAACATATTATTAGTGAATTACGTAAATCTTTGTGTCAATCTTTATTGTTTATGTTTTCTTGCTTTCTTTATTTTTCGATTTCATAACATTAATAATCCAGGGAATGAACGATTCATCTAGTAGCGGAAGCATTATATCACATTGGTTTCCTTGAGAATTAGACAAAAATACAACATACCCTCATATTTATGCAGAACATGTTGCTGGGTCTTTATGTCATTACGGTCCAACCCATAAAGTTGAATCTCTATCTCTACCACAAGTTCTTCCTTGCTATGACTCAAAAAAGGGATCAAGGTTGAGGCAAAATTTGGATACGGACAAGCACACGTTAAATTATTGTATAGTTTAAAATGGCCATGACCAAGTATCGTCCTCTGGGAATTGAGTTATTAGTATATCCCTTTAGCTATTAGAGAGAACATTTCAATTTTTTTCCGGGGACTGAATTGTGATGCAAAATAAAATAAACTAATCCCAAGAAAGCAAATCAAGTGATCAAATATGATTTCATCAATGAACGTAATAAACTCAATCATTTAATTCTCTAACCAATTAACCCAACACCTAGATCTGGAGGTCCTTGATTTGGGTGGCCTCTTTCAAGGGCAACCTTTCCTTTCACCTAGTTATTAATTCCTAACTTTCTTTGAAACTAATCAATTAAGCAAAGCATTAAAACCCTTTATCATCAATCTCTATTGCTATCCTATTATTTTACTATATTCAAACAATAGTATAATATACATGATCTAATTAGAACTCTCTCGTTACAACAAGATAATAAACCATAAGATTAGACAAATAATGTATAAGCATTCAACAACAGTAAGAATAAATATGTTAAAAAATAATTGATTGTAATTAAATTCAAGATCCATAAACAAATTTAGAAATAGTTCATGACTACATCAAACCCTAGAACCATGAGAACTCAACCAGACATGGCTTCTATCGACATAACCATATTCGAAATACAAAATTACAAAGGAAAAATTAAAGACAAGGGGAAGGAAATGTTATCTAGTGATTCGACTCCGTTTCCAAGGTAGAGTGGATCCCACCCCCCCCCCTCTTTGATCGTCTCTAGCCTTAACATGATCCAATCTCTCTCTCTCTTAGCCTCCAAATCCCAAGGTTTCGATACTCAAAATCCTAAAAGACAAGTAACTTATATATTGTAAATAACAACACTGTTGCAACATTACCCTACAATTTCACAAGTTTCACATTTTTTCTTTTTTTGAGGCGTTGTTCAATTTTCGGAACGTCTCAATGCTATCCTCTAATTACTATCGGGTCTAGACAATCGAGAAATGCTCTATTGAGCATTGCACTGCTTCGAGAAGGTTCCTTTTTGTTCATTTTTACCTCTTCATGCCTTAGGTGCATTTTAACCTCCCTCAGGCTCTTTTCTTCAATTACTCTTCCAATTTCTTCTAATTTTGTCAATTGCTTAGTTTATGTAAGACAGTATAAAATAGGCATAAAAAAGCACATTTAGCATACAAAAACTATCAAAAACCTAAGCCAATGAAAGCATTTTTTTGGTACTTTTCACTACCCCAAGCTTAGAATTTTCCTAGTTCCGAGCAAAAATAGAATAAGACCATAGGGAAAGATCTAGATCAGTTGCACTCATTAACTATAAGTCATTTCACTATAGACCTAGAATTGCACTCTTATGTAGTGTAGAACAAGTTATATCCATGGATATAATCATTACAAACAAGTTGATCCTTCATTCATTGTTCGTAATTACAACTAGGTCAAATGTTCGTTTATCCTTGTAATTACATCTTGCACCTTAAGTACCACTGATCCTCTAATGAAGAATATGCTTATGATCCAATCACAAACAAAGTCCCTCCTAGGCTAGTGAGAGGGTGAGGCCTAATCATTCAAGTTCCAAAATTAGCACTTGGAAACTACTCATCTACTTTCTCAATATAGAAAGAAGTGAATTTCATCCTGTGAAATTGCGTTCCCAACTCCTTGTTTGGTTAAGTCCTCAAAATGGTAGGCTTAATGAGTCAGCTATTAGGGTCATTTGCACCCATGCAAATCAAAGGTCAAGCCCTCACAATCAAGAGTTCACGACATACTCAGGATTTAGATCGAGCCATATATGATCATCCTGTGAAATATTAACCTATTCAATTAACGGATTTAAAAAGAGAGATTAAGTATTTCATAATATATTCTTACACAAACTCATTCTATAAGATACCTCTACTCACATGTATTCACATGAACGATTTAATGAAATCATTTGTAACAATTACAAAGTGAGTAATACTCATAGTGTCAATGGGATAAGACACCCAACCTTATCCATATACTATAGACCCTTTAGGTTATTTCTTCAACATGATCTACCCGTATGTCAATGACCATATAAAGTTTAAGATTATATTTCATAACCTTGGAGTTCAACTATAATGAATATTATGTTATTGCATATAAAATAATTAAATTATATAATTATTAAATAACTAATTGATTATGAGGTTTTAGAGCACAAATTCCAATAAAGAAAATTCGATAGAATTGAAGATAGCAATTCTGAAAAAGTTCTTATAATGATAGCAATTTTGAAAAAGTTTTCACAAACCTTTGGCATACAAAATAAAAGACCTAATACTAGATTGGAATCAACTTAACCTGAGGGTTAAAAAGACTATGAGATAGAAAACTTGTGTTTTTTACCTCAATTTGAAATACTTTACAAGTTTAATTACCAACCAAAAACTTGAGTGTTTCTAATGTAGATGTTTAAAGAAAGTTTACAAAAGAGACATCCATAAGGCAAAAGTTTAAAGTAACTCTCAAAATTTATTCATAAACAAATGGGTAATATAAAAAAAATTATGAGTTTATATAAATCACCAAGGATGGTAGTTACATACTAACGAAACTTAACCCTAGAATCAAACCTTCAAAACAATAAAATCTTACCATTGTGGAGATATGTTGAGGTTTTGTTGGGCTAGTTGACCTTCTATTTAGCTGAGGACAAGTTAGTTTGGTCGTGTGACCTGCCACCTTAATTGAGACCGATCAACCGGATCATATTAATCATTTACCACCTCATCATGAACAGGTCAACTCTGCCATATGACTCATCATTTTGATTCAAAGTTGTCGTTGAGTTATGGTTAGATTCTTGTATGGATCTAACAACGTTAATATAACGACCTACGTGGAGCATGTTGGTCCACATAGGTAATTTTTAATTTGAAAAAATGTCACCCATAACCAAATGTATTCTACTTTTTGTATAACTGTAATTATATTTGAAAAGAATAATTTTGAGGGCCATGAGAAAAGAAAAAAGGCCAAAAAATGGAGTGAAGAAATACAATTGTGTGTTAGCACCTCTCGTGCCCCATTTTTAATGTAATTATATTTGGCATTATGCAAATAAGTGTGTCATGTGAACTTAGCATGCGTGGACCATCACTCCCTTGGAAGCGGCAAATTGAAGCATTAGACACCCAATCCCAAACCATAAAATCACACCTAATTCACTTTCTTTGTTCATTATATTCTTCATAACTCAAAACAAACTCCACCAACTGGATCATGCTTATCATATTTTTCTTCATGATTATTCTTCTACAATCATTTAAAATATCCATAATTTACTATTCTACTTCACCATCACCCTCAATCTAATTATTTGTTCTTTAACTTAGTAAAATAGTAGAGATAATTAGAGAAATTTCAATCTCAATTTCTAAGCGAGTGTAGTGAACTATCGTAGCTCACTCCATATGTGAGATTCCAATTATAATAGTTCATGATTTGAACTTTTTTCTTTTTCTTCTTAATAATATACAAAATAAGGTAGGAGTTAATAGGTGCACACCAAAACACAAACTAATATAACTCACCGACTATAATAACCAACTCAACCCCTCAAACACCTCTTTAAGGTTGAAATGTTATTTTGGTATTTATACTTTGATGTTTGTTCAATTTTAGTTTCTGTATTTTAAAAAAAAAATCTTAAATCCAGTTCCTATTGCTTGTTTATGGTTGATTTATTAAAAAATTATTATCATTATTTAGTCAATTTTGATAAGAAAAATTAACTTTGAAAGACCAGCTAAATTTAAGATTTATTAAAAGTATGTACAGGTCTAAATCGAGCTCAAAGTACCAAAACCAAAAATTTGTATTTTAACTAATAATTAATTTTGCGTATAACTCTACCCTCCACATGTTAAAAAAAAAAAAAAATGTTTGAAATAATGTTCAGTATCAATTGTCAAACCCATTATACTTATAAGATAATAGGTTTGACATTTCTTTTTTCAAATGTTAGACAAACTTATGGATTTCATTAGTATCCAAACTCACTCCATAAGTCACTAGGCTTTATTCTCTTCAATATGTGTTAGTAACGTTAAAGTGGCCCCACAAGACAATAGTTTAGTTGATGTAATTATGAACTGTAAAATTAGAAGGCAAAATTTTCACCATTTTTGATGCCCTAAAAGTCAACTAGGACCAATGTGACATTCTATCATGATTTTAGAAAGGATTCAATAGGACTCTAGACATAAGATTCTTCTCTTTAATATGGAATTTAGTTTCTATTTAGAGGGTGATAATAGGTAAAATACAATTCTCTCTCTTCAATCTATATATTTGTTTATTTTAGGCATGTTATCTGGAAATAATAAGAATCATAATTACATGGATAATTCATAATTGATGTAATTATGAGAAAGAGTGAGATTATAATTATTATAAAGCAACCGAATATTCACATTAATGGATCATCTATACATATAACTCTTGTAGCTATTCTAAAAAATAAAATTAGAAAAAAAAATAAATAAAAACATATAAAGGAGGGAGGGGACAAAGTATCATAATTGGAGGACCATCTTTGCCGACATAACTCTGCATTATGCTATAATTATGTGTATTATTTAGTGTAAATTTTACTATAATGTCCAAAGATTACCCATCAAATCCATCTTTTCTTTTTCTTTTTGCTTCTTTACATGTAATTTTAACAAAATTTATAACTCAACAGTGAATTGAAGTACATTTATGCGTATTCTTTTTTATTTATATATCGATGTATTTATATTACATTTAATAAATAAGTGAATAAGTGTCAAATCATATTTGTTATCGGACTAAAAATAACTCAATAAGAAGTCTACTTTCTTTTGCTATAATGGTTATTTAAAGATTATCTATCCAAATTCATTTTCTTGGCAACCACTCTAAGTTGGCTTGGTGACATTTAGAGACATGTATGCAAAAAGGTAGACTTCAAACAAAAACAGGTTTAAACCCTAAACCTCATAATAGTCACTAAATTAAGATTATCTTTGAATTCTAATAATTATTTTTGTTGGTAGTGCATTCAAAATTAGAAGGGTCATAAATAAGGACGAGATTATTTATATTTATCTAAAATTTTTTGAACAAATAACTCTAGTCATTGTGTTTTTATGATTAAAGTAGATAATATGTCGTACCATTATAGTAATATGTATGAAGGCTCTCCTTGTCCTTTCAATTACAACAAAAATTAAGCAAGTTCTATACCGAACGTATTTTCATTTATAGTTTCAAAGTTAATAGAACATTTAAGTTTTTTGCACGATTTTGTCTCTAAAACAAAGTAAGTCCATATAATTTACAAGTTAGAACAAACATTATAGGATTAAAAAAATGTTATAATGTAATAATTTAGTCCTAATTTAAAGTTTGTCACGTTGTAATTTTTATAGTGAAAAATCTCGTTCATTAAAGTGTTATGAGATTTCTTACCAAACCTGATATTTTGTTGTTTGCTTAGGGCCAAATTTATTTTCAACCTATACATAGTATAGAAACTCCAAAGTTAAGTCTGTTTAGTTTAGAGTAATTCTGTGTTCGATAACCTCTTAGGAATTTTTTTAAAAAACATGTGAGTGATGTGAGTGAGAACAAAACATGCTGAAATTAGGACCTGTGTTGGTTTCTGAGGATAGTCTTCACTTTTAAAATCGATTCAAAACAGGTAAGGATAACGTTATTAGGTTGCAATGGATGAAAAAAAATGTTAAACCCATAAATGTTTGAATTCAAATTCTAAATCCTAACCCACACCTTAAAGAAAAAAATAGCTCCAACATATAATTTTGATGATGGACAAAAACCTATTGCCATCTCAAGAATGGAGTGTTAGATGGGTGGATTAAAGAGTGGAAAAGAAGAAGAAGAAGAAGAAAAAAAAAAAAAAAAAAAACTCAAACTTCTCTCTCTTATGATAGACCATTTTTCTAAGAGGGACCCACTTTATCGTGTTTTTTTAATTTAAATTAAGGACTTTAAGTAAGGCATCTGGAGAACTTGAGATAATCATGATTCGGGTTGCCATGATAGAGCATATGAAAGTGGAACTATAATGAATTAAAACCCATATATAACACTTATATACAAGGTTTATATTTAAAGTGTGACCTTAAAAAAAAAAAAAAAAAAAAAAAGTTGCCAAGATAATGTTGGGTGGGTTAACTATAATTAGGTCGATAAAGTACTCGATTATGCTAACAATTTTGAGCTGACTTTTCTCACTAATATAATGTTTGTTTCAAATGCTTAATACAATTAACATATATGTATTTTAGTTCATTATAACGGAAAATATTAATTTATACCCTTTAAAATTTAGGTTGTATCAATTAAAATTCTAAACTAATAATTGTATATGAATTATTTTAAACTTTAATTTTTATAATTATATTAATTAACATCTTCTATTATGTTTCGTTTGAAAAAGTTTCGAGTGAGACTTCAATTGAACCCTTAAACTTTCATAAGTGAATCAATTTAAAATTTTAATTAGAATTTTCTTTGAGAATTGTTTCTATGTTTTGTAAAACTAATATTTGAAGTAGTCTTTACATGTGAGAGAATTATTGATGCATATACGTTTGTCAAAAGTAATTGTCTTGAAGAGTCTAAATCGATTCGTTTATAAAAAATTTAAGTCAATTAACATAGATTCTAAGTTTGATACACTTGTGAAACTTTACGACATATATCTATTATACAATTGTTAGTTTAGAAGTTAAATTTATATAATCCTAAAGCTTTAAGGTTAAATTAATACTTTCCTAATAAATGTTGGAAAATTTTCTCTTATTTAATTAATGTTGGAACATTCTTGTGGGAAATGGGGGGTTTAAATGGAGGACAAGGACAAGGATGCCATTCTCTGGCCGCCCCCCACCCTTGAACATTCTTAATTAAATTAGATCTTCTAGCTGAATAAGTGTTAGTAATTTTTACCTTCAATTCAATTTTCGCTATTTTACTTATCAATTAAAAAAAAAAAAAAAGTAAAATCACCCTAAACTCACTAATTTCAATAATAAAAAAAAAAACCATAAAATCTAGCCATTGAACACATACAAGAATACTTTTTAAAAAAACGAACTTCCGAGGAAAGACCTATTTAGAGAGTAAATATTATTGCTACACATCTCAAAGTTCAAGAGTTTGCAATATTTATCTAAGTTTGAGGTACAATTTGATAAAATTAAAATTTGATGCAACTTGACAAGTTAAAAGACATAAATTCATCTTCTTTCTTTCTTTCCTTTTTTTTTTCTAAAAAAAAGTTATATTAGAGTCATTTGTTCTCCTAGGGCAATAAACTTCTTTCATTGAAAAAAAAAAAATCTTAGCATGTGAAAAATGAAATTATAGCATTGTGTATGAGATGTTTTCAAAAATAGAAAAATTGTTGAAAATAATTACAAATATAGCAAAATTTTATTTTTTATTTGTTATAGACTGCAATAGACCTAGATGTATCACTTTACAAGATAGATACATATAAATGTCTATCTGAGTCTATCGCCGTTTGCTATATTTATAAATAGTTTTATATTTTTTTCTATCTATAATAATTTTCATATATATATATATTGCAAATCAAGTGAAAATATTAATTGGAATATGATTCTTCTGCTTCACACATACATGGTCTTTGATCCAAGAAGAAGAAGAAAAAAAAATGCAAATCCAATTGATTATGACACAAGCTACAATTGTAGGGAAAAGTAAATCAAGAGTGCTCATCATTCCTTATGAAAGAAAGCATTGGGCATTGGGCATTGGTATTATTTTTTTTCCCTTTTCAAGAAGAAAGGATAAACCAATTACTTTTTAAGACAGTTGAGAATGATTATGTCCTTTTCATAAAGTCAGACAAACCCATGAAATAACCAACAACCTTAGGACTCTTTCTTTTTGACCAATCTACTTTTGGAGACCTAAGTATATGCCATTCTAATATATATGTGTGTGTGTAGCTGAATCTATTGCATGCCTAAGCATATCTCTTCATACTTTTCATACTTTTTAATTATACAAATATATTTATTTGATGAAGTACTTACAAAATGGAAAGATAAATCAATCTTTTACTCTTATTCAGTTATATATCTTAGATTGAAACAAGTTATGTTATAATTTTCATTCTAGGTTCAAATTATGCTAAATAAACCTAAGTTTTTATAAGTTACGTTGATATACCCTATTAAATGATACCTGAATCTTTGGTAGAAAATGCTAGAAATTTGACTTTGGGTGACTTGCATGTTAGTACCGAAGAAGATAAGGTTGAGATTGTTGATTCTATATTGGTATAATGCTGTTGGTCATGAGACTCTTGCTGAACCTATTGTATTTTATGATGTTCTTGTTGATAATATTGTGTCTACTGAAACTGTGGTTGAAACTATTGCGCCAACTAAGAATGAAAATATGTTATTGACAACAAGGAGTGGCTAGATTTGTTTGTTTTAGGATGTTGAATGAACTTATTTATGGATTTGAGTTATATGAATATCATTGTTGAATTGATTGTTTTTCAATGTTAATGTGCATTTGTTTATGTTGGTCGGGCACCAATGCATGTTAGGTTGAATGTTCAATTTGATAGATTAGTGTGCTAAATCAGATATATAACATTGAATCATTGTTAATCTTTCATGAAAATAGTTAAGTTAATAATGAAAGTTGTTTATGATTTTGCTTAATTCCATACTTTTTAACTTGGTTTCAAGAAATTAGTATTCAATTAAGTTTGCAGGAGAAAAGATTATTTTTGAAAGAAAATAATTCAAAAAATTGTTTCTAAACTTAAACATATCATTGACACAAGATTACATAGAACCTTTGCATGATTTAGTAGAGTAAATTACGAAATCAACACCTTGAGACACTTTTATTTTTTGAAATTCGACCTTTGTCCTTTTAGTTTTTTCTATTAATTTGAAAACTACATCATTCATCCTATTTCCATTCCTTAAATAAAATTGACACAATTCTAGAATAGCTAAATCAATATGTGAGTTTGATCTCCTGAAGACGATATTTGATCTCTCCAGGCCGTTTTACTATATTATTAACTTGATGCATGCATTTGTGCATATCTAGCTCAACCATTTCTAACACATAAATGTTGATCCTATTTTCATGCAATCAAGTAATTTAGGTACAACATTAAGATTCTTCATGATTGACCTCTAATGTTTTCTTGTCATTCTCATGCATGCATAATCCAATATTAGACTAGCTAGCATGCTAGTTCAAACCCAAAACCCTTCTTTCAAGCAACATTAAAGAATGGGGATTAAGGCATCAAATTAATTAAGCAGAAACATGAGTATATATTTTTAGTATAATAGGAATAGTAAGAGTCGAATATTTGAACTATAAATCTCTTAATCATTAACACATAATCTATGCTGGTTGAGTTAAGCTTATATATAATATTATGAACTACTCGTATTTGTTATCCATTTGAATCTTGGGATTGCACCTACAAGCCAAGAATCACTATGGACTGTCCATGGATCATGACCTAGTCTACTAATTATTTGTGGCTGGTCTAAGATTTTTGTTAAAAAATTTCACTTAAAATTTCATAATAAATGTAGTTAACTTGTAAGTGATCCAAAATAATCATAAATGAACTAATTTCATTTACCATAATTGTTTTGTCTACGAATTTTCATGTTTGGAAAGATAGTTAATGAAAATTGAAACAATGAGCAAAAATTTTCTCTCTAGAGTTCTTTTTTTTATTACAACACTCATCTTTTAGCAGCACACCCTAATGACACATTTAGAAAAAAAAATCAAAAGTACATAATAAAAAAGAAAGAAAGAAGAGTTTGCCACGTGGCAAATTGTGTGGTTGGAAAATTAAATGGACTTTATTTAAAAACTTTTAGATTGCCAATTCAAGGATTCACATGCTAATCCTTTGAGGGAGAGGAGGTGCATGAATGAAGGACACCCCCTCTCCCCCATGGGATTGAACCAATGACTTGAAGCGGTCAATAAAAAATGTCCCCTCAAGTAAGATTTGTCATCTTGTTGTTTAAATAATCGAATTCTACTACCACATGTGTTGTTTCTCATTTAATGCTTATATATGTGAAAATTAAATAACTTCAAATCACAAGTTTTCCTTCGAAGAACTTATGCACAAGCTTTGAAAAGGTTGAATCTTAGTAAGGAGCAAGTTGAACTCAGGGACTTTGCTTAATCACTGTACCAACTTAAAGATGGTTTTCTACTCTGACTTACAATGACAATTCAAAACAGTACTCTGGTACTTGTGGAAAATTTAAAAGACAGAAAGTATAAAACATAAAATAGCAGGGATGGGGGGTTGTGTGAATGATGTGAATGCACAACAACATGATGAATATGTAAAAAGATAAATATATGAGAGAAATGAGAGTGAAATAATGAGTAGCATCAAAATCCTTTGAATATAACATCAAGCTTTAGTTCATGCTCTTAACCTTAAATATTCTCATCCTCTCGGCTAGTTAGCCACACAAGTCATATTTCTATGATGCATGTTTCGAGTTAATCGAACGTAAGGTTGCTTTTATCTCTAAAGGTACTTTTCTTACTTTGCTAAATAACTTTCCACAGCCACTTACCGTCTCGAGCAGTTAGCTGTTACCACTTGATTTGATTAGCTAGATGGGATCAAGAGTTGGAAATGAAAGCACACTAAGCAAACTGACACTGTAGTTATGTTTGTCGGAATGATGCTAAACTCACTCCAACCCACGAGAGATTTAGCTACTCGTGTTAGTGAAATAGATGGAAGTAGAGAAAATGGAGAAGATGGAAGTCATGATATAAATATATACGTAACAGAGTAACTACAAGAAGTCTCAACAACAAAATATTAAAGATATAGAAGATAATGGATAAAAAGTGATGATATGATCTAGCTTTCGGCGACAATGTCTTTGTTGACGGGAGCTTGGGTTGGCTACTGCTTTAGTGAGATGGTATGAGTGGATGGAGGAGTGTAAGAGGGATTCGACTCTCTCGAGCTACTTCCTCCAAGTGTGAGGATTGCAAGAGAGATTTCTTTCTCAAATTCCAAGTAGAAAATGATCAACCATCAATTCTTTTGCCTTCTTTCCAATCCATTGCTTATATAGTAGACGTAAGGGACATGCTCTGCTGCAAGACAGTAATAGGTGTGCCAGACAACTTTTTCACGTCGCTTGCTACAGCTGTCGATGGTCACCTGATCATGCATTCAGTTCATCCTTCACCACAGGCTCCACTTTGCCACTACATAGACTTCTTTGCCACACCTCTTGGTTATCTGCTCGATGTAGGGTTGCCAATGCCTCAGTAATCCACTTAAATTCCCTGCATTTAAGTGGGTTAAAGCGTGATATTTCGTAAGGCTTAATTTTGCACATGCTAAATGCAAATAAGGTATTTTTGCATGATTTTTTTTTACTAAGGATAATACTAAGTTAACTTCATTTTTCTAACTCAAGAGCACAAATAACTTATACTTTTATAAGTTATCAACATGTCTATTCAATAACGAAGGAGCATTAGACATACCTTCACAAATAGCATAGTTTTGAGAACCTTAATCTCGTAATGGCATGGCCAACTTATTAATGATTCAATTATAAACAAAATTCCTCACGAATTTATAACCAGGTGGAGCCTATAGTTCATTTGCTTCCCCAAGGCAGGAAGAAGTAGATTTGTTCTATTTTGTGGGATTATATTTTTACTGTCCTAAAATCAAATGTTCCTAACAATCCTAAGCATGTTGAAAAAGCTTAAAATATTTTTCTTTTGTGAGTTGAACCTGTGAAGTGGAGATGCAATTTCTTTTGATGGATTATTTATATTTTAACAAGTTGGAATATATGCAGCTCTACGCCAAACTATGGATCGATTTAGATTAACTTAAAAACTAAGTGTTTATTAAAAATTTATTTTCATTTAAACAATTTTAATGAGAACTATTTAAAATAAAGATCCTAATGACTTTCAAAATTCATTTTGACTAGTTGTCAAACGATTATATTTTTTTGAAAATGACTTATTTTTTAAATTAAACACTTGAAAAAGTATTCCAAACACACCTTTAATCCTCATTGTTAGTTTATTGTTGATTTTTCAAAGAAATTTTTATTATCTAACTAACATTTTTGTAATAAATATTGAAAACATATTCATATATTGTACTTTCTTGTATAAAATTATTATTTATCCAATTCTAGTTAAAATTAATTTTAAATGATTAAATTTAAAATTTATTGAAAGTACATAGACTAATAATTGGATAATTAAAAATAAAAAGATTAAAATGGAATAAACTTTAAAGTATAGAGACCAAAATGTTATTTTGATGAAAGAATTAACTTCATGTCTAAACAATTCACAAATAATTTCACTCAAGATTATGAGCACATCACATCATATCAACGTTAGAATAAATATATTTTAGTTGACTTATGGATGTATTAGTGACACAAAAAAAAGACTTTAGTTTAAAGAGAAATTATTTTAAATGACAAAACTGCTGATAATATATATAAATATAGAAAAATTTCATTGTCTATCAGCGATAAACTTCAATAGACTTTTATTATTCAGCGATAGACTGCACATAAAAGTCTATGCTAAGAGATAATAAAAAATTTCTATATATAAATATTTAGTTTACTTTGCTATATTTGAAAATAACTCATCTTTCTACCGTGTTTGCACTTTGCACTAAAAAAACACATAATATCCTTTATCAAGTCAACTAATGTGGTGGACACAATTTTCCAGGCCTTTTAAAACATATAAAAATGCAGTCAACATCATTTAATGCCAATATATTTATTTTTATTAGTCGTTTTCAATTATAGACACTAAATCAAAATCAGACAATTTAATTGGATTTACTTTGAAAACTATGAAATTATCCAAATCTAATCTTGGCCCTGCACATGGGTTCCAACCCATTGATGTACACAGTTTTTGTTGGATATGAGATATTAAATTAAAGGAAAAAATATTTTAGTTCTTAAGTTTTAGTTCTAATTTCAAAATACCATATTCTTATTAAATTTGATTTTAATTTTAATTTAGTCTCTACACTCCAAAACATTACAATTTTATTAAGATTTGAGTTTCATTTCAATACGCAAGGATAATATTTATAAATTAATTTAAAATAATTATAAAGTGAAAATTTAAAATTAATTTTAATAATGGTTAAAAAATAGACAAATTATAATCCGTATAATTATTGGCGTTGAAAAATGAGGGACAACCTTAACTTAATTAGTTACTATGAAGCCCAAAACTTATACTAGTGTACATTTTCTCATTGTTTTGGAAGTCATATCTTCCTTAAGTTATAAATTTACCATTGAGGCACCCCTACAAATTAGGTGAATTAGTTTCTTCTTGCCCATTTTGTGCATAAGCAATAATGCTATGTTTTTGAACTTCTAATTTTACCTCTAATAAATTCTGTATTAGATTCCCAAAACTTCCTTGAATTGGATGTGATATAGGTCCTAAAATTTTCATGGAATAAAAGATTCAAATTAAAAAGATTTAAAAGTTCTAAGTACTAAACTTAGAAATAAAGTTACTTGACAATATATCAGGTAGGAATCGAACTTTTGATATGAGGTTGATAATACAAACTTATGCTAGTTAAGGTATGTTGTTGGTGAAAGAAAAAAAAAAAAAAAAAAAAAATATAGAGCAAATTACAAAAACACTCCTAAAGTATGGTGTTAATTACAACTACACCATCAAATTTTCAATTGTAGAAATTGAGCTCTCAAACTTATACAAGTGTTAAAATTGGACTCTCAAACTCAAATTAGTCATAGAAATTCAATCAATGATAAAAATTGAACCCTCAAATTTATACAATTATTACAATTTCTACAATTATGTAAGTTTGAGCATCCAATTTTAATGCTTGTCTAAAATTGAGAGCTCAATTTTTACAATTGAAAATTTGAGTATATAATTGCAACTACCACAATATTTTAGGAATTATTTTTACAATTTGTCCATATATAGAATATAGGAAAAATTACATTTTTAGTTCCTAAGTTTAAAACAATATGTGTATTTGGTCCCTGAATTTTAAAAATGTAACTTTTTAGTCTCTAAGTTTATAAGAATAGGTTCATTTGGTCCCTATGTTTTCAAAATGTATTGTTTTAGTGCCTGAGTTTTTAAAAATAGGTTTAAGAGACTCTCAAATGATTTATTATTATTATTTTAAATCATTATATAAAATTTTAAATTAGAAGAATAATTTTTAAAAAAACTCTCTCTCTAAAACTATTTTTCTAATTTTAAATGTCAGATAATAATGAGAAATTATTTTAAATGACAAAACTATTGAAAATATTTACAAATAATAGTAATATATAAGCGTAGATAGACACAGATAGTAGTCTATCGCGGTTTATTGCAGATAAGACAGTGAAATTTTGCTATATATGTAAATATTTGAGTTAATTTTTCAATCTCTGAAAACAACTCTATAATTATTTTGAATAAAAATTAAAAGAAAAAAAAATACTTGAAGTAGCTTTTAAACCTACGAGGAACTAAAAAAAAAATATATATATATATATATATATATATATATATATTAAAAATTCAAAAACTAGATGGGCTATTCTTATGAACTAGAAAAAGTACATTTTAAAACTAAAAATCAAACCCATAAATTTAGGGACTACAAAACGGAAATATTTTCTATAATATGAAGGAATGAATTAGTGAATTGGGAATAATTAGGGTTAGGCTCATGCGGCGTGAGACCCGAATATACGAATTTTTGTTAATTTAATTTTAGTTTAAAAGAAAAAAGAAAAAGCGAGTCCCAACGACATTGAGTGGGGCCCTCTAACCGCTACTACCTGTCGAGCTTTAGAAACAAACAGTATGGGGTCCATACTTTTGGAATTTTCTCATTCTTTTTCTTCTTTATTTCAATTTTTAAAAATAAATAAATAAAATGAGATTTGTCAGATTTTTATAATCTTCCTTTAGGCGGTCTTCACACCGCACCATGCTTTTCGGCCCTCCCGAGAATCCAACCCACACATCAACCTCATTCTCCTTTTTTCTTTAATTACAATTTTACTTACTAATTTTTCTTTTTCCTTTTCTTTTTTCTTTTAGAAAAATTAAAATTTGGAGTTTATATCTAACTTTATAAAAAATTTTAAAAATGAAAATTCGAGTTTTCTTTAAATATAATATTTAAAAATTCATATATAATGAATGATGAATTAGTTTTTAAATTGTCATGCAAAATTTAAAATGTGTAAATCTATTAAACACAAGACTCAACGTTTAGAATCCTACTCAAAAGTAAATATTTAGTACCTAAAACCCTATTTAGTAGAGGCGTTCAAAAGACCTAACAAGTCAAACAACTCGAACTACTCAACCCAAACGTCAAGGGTTTGGTTGGGTTGGGTTAATCCAACCCAATCAAAAAATTACATATATAAAAATATATATAAATTTCTCTTTGTTTAAAGTTTGACTACTTTAGATGGATGAATTTTTTAATTTTTAATATTTTTCTTTTTAAATTGTTATGATGTTTATCCTTGTTTAAAGTGTAATAAATATCATAAATATTTGATATTTAACGTTTAAATTTTATGAGATTTTAGTTTAGATAAATTTACGCAATTTAAATTAATAAGAAAAAAAAAATTATAACCCGATAACTCAATCCAACCCAACCCAAATTTTAAGTGTTGGGTTGGGCTGGGTTGGAGAGTTTTTTTTGAGTCTTTTTGGTTGCCAACCTAACCAACTCGAATTCGAGTTGGTCCAAAAAATACTCTCAACTCAACCCATATACACTTCTACTGTCTGGTAATCATTTGTTTTTAGTTTTTGAAAACTAAGTTTATAAAAAATATTTTCACTTCTAAATTTCTTGCTTTTTTATTTACTTTTTTACCAATATTTTGAAATACCAAACAAAATTTTAAAAACTAAAAAAAATACTTTTTGAAAACTTGTTTTTGTTTTTGGAATTTGGTTAAGAATACAACTCTTGTACTCAACTAAAATGCAAATTATTGTAAAGAATTGAGAGAATATAAATTTGGATTTCATAGAAAAAACGAAATAGTTACCCAAATGGGTGCAAATTATTGTAAAGAATTGAGAGAATATAAATTTGGATTTCATAGAAAAAACGAAATAGTTACCCAAATGGGCATAAATTTTTTAACTTTATAAAATTTAAGGATCTACTTCTTCCAGTAAGAAGAAGTTTTACCCTTCATATTGAGATCACCATCGGTATTTGTTTTTGTTTTCTGCTTTTGTCATTTCTTTCAGACTTTGTAACTATGACTTTCATGTTAATGAAATATTGCTTTATTTCTATATTTAGGTTTAAATGTGTGAATGTGTTAAAGATCATATGAATCAAGGTTATTCTTTAGTCGGTCTACCCTTTGCTTAGGTGTCTTTTTGTTTTATTGATTTTCTTTCATGCCTTCGTTAGTTTATTTAAGACATGTATATGTTCAATTAATTAAACTCGTATGACACTTTAAAATAAAGAATGAATATGAGTAGAATTGGATTCGTTACGAAGAGTAGTATGTGGAATTTTAGACTCAAATTTTTAGGTTGTTTCAGTTAATTTTTAGGTGAAATTAAGTACTTTCACGTGTTTCTTTTGGTAAATTTTCAGATTTTTGAGCATTTAGAATACAACTAATGAATTTATGAAGAAATTCGAGCTTTTTGAGCATAAAAGAAGTTAAATAAATTGTAGAGTCCCAAATTAAAAAAAAAAAAAAAAAATTAGATATCTGACAAAATAATTGAAGAGTTGAATTTAAGAATAAAAAGAAAATATTGGGAGCAAAAACATTCCTAGTTTACCAAAATTATAATTTCCTAATTTGGTTAGATTATGGATTCCATATGTTTGGTTCATAGTACGACGGGATGAAAAATCAAACTTTTGATCTCTAGAAAAGAAAGTCATGTCAATTACCATTGAGCTAAGATTGCTTTGGCATTATGGATTCCATATTTGATTAGATTATTTAAGGTATTGTTATCTCATAGTAGATGATCTCTCTGTGTTAAAAGAGGAGATTTGTTGTGGTGGTTAGTTGTTGGCTTTTAAGTGAAGTTAATTTAAACCAATGCTCCAAGAAAAAAAGGAAAAAGATTGTGGATTAGATCTATCAATTCAAAATTTTAGAGAAATGGACATTAGAATCCCAAGTTTCGTAAACATGATCTTTATATAATACTAAACCATTTGATTTAGTTCTCACTTTTTATTTATCTATTCATTTGAGAGGAAAACAACAAGGAAAAAAAAAAAGAAGATTAGTGATTTAAATTAAATGAAATATGATTTTGTGACGCGGTTTCAACTATTCATACACATTGTCCAAATTATCATTCTTACTCAATCTTGGTTTGCATGTGAGGCTTGGATTTGGTACTAAATTATGCCACGTGTCTATACGTCATTGGCCATAATTCACATGCATAAAAGATCTCTCTTTGTCCTTTAGCGTCTTGGCCTAAATTTCTTTGTGCGCGTGTGTAATCTGTATGCACATATAAAAATTCCAAATCTTTTCCATTTGTCACTCTCGTTTGGCATTATGATCGCTTCTTCCAATTTTTTAGTTCAACAATTATTTGAGAGTGGTTCGTCAACTTTTGAGAAGATTAGTATTAACTATACCTTGTTCCTTGTACTATATTTAGATTTGATATCATATCATCAAGTTAATTAATGCGTGTTAAAAATGAAAGTTATATCTATAGGATCATAATTTCAAAGTATATAAATGAAGATGAAAAACATTTCAACTTTGAAAGATCAAATTATTAAATATTTTATTCTTTTACTTATATTTTTAAATATTTAAACTATACGTGAAGATGACGTTAAGATGATATAGATCTTTATTCTTTTCATATCTAAAACAAAGAAATAATAATAATAATAATAATTTTGTTCTCCACACTCTTATTAAATTTTCACTGTAATTAGAAGTGACTTGAGTTTTAGTCCATGGGCACCGCCATTAAAAAAGAAAAAGAAAAAGAAAAAGAAAAAGAAAAAGAAAACATCATAATCAAACCCTTAAAAAGAAAATCCTTTCAAGTAAAAAATAAAGGAAAAGATTTGAGGGCCAAATGCGAAGAAAGACATAATGGATGAGGCATGTGACATTGGATTATGTATCATGAGATCTCTTTTATAATATAGCTAACAAAACTATATAATAATAAACTTCATTTTCATGTTGATTTTCTAAGTATCTAATTGGGACAATAAAGAAAAGAAGAAGAAGAAGAAATAGGGTTTTTCCCTTTTTTTCTAAATGAAAATGTTGAAGAAAGTAGAAGCAGAAATGGGGTCCACACGGTTTTAATGATGATATTATTATGGTGAAAAGAATTGGGTGGTACGTAGAACAGGGCAAAGTTGGTGGACTTGACATAGCATTTTGGTTGATAAATGACATGGTTTTGAAAATAAGGCTTTATCCACATGGCTGCTCTTATTATTATTATTATTATTATTTATTTATTTATTTATTTATTTTAATGTGCTTCCAAACCTAATTAATTTTGAAAAAAATTTCCATTGATTTTGTTATTTGTCATCAAGAATAGAAGGCGCCTAAATAGACTAATCAGCCTCACCTGACCCTTCTTATCCTCAAAAGAAGAAACCTCAATGTCAAAAGAATTTACACCACAAACCACTTCAATTCCATGGATCCTCCCTTTCATAAATATTTTATTTTTGATTTTTGGTTTTAAACTCAGACGTACTTTTTTTAGATTTCTTTCTATTGGTTTGTTTGTATATATTTTTAAGTAAACTAGTTGAATTCTTAGTCAAATTTTAAAAATAAAAAATAAAAAATAAATTTTTTTAAAAATATTTTTTTAGTTTTCAAAATTTAACTTATTTTTTAAGATATGGATAAAAAGTAGATAACAAAACAATAAATTAGAGATGAGATTGATCTTACATGTTTAATTTTCAAACATTAAAAACTAAAAACTAAGGGCTATTTGATAATCCATTAATTTTCTGTTTTTGGTTTTTGGTTTTTTTCTTTCTAAATACGGGTGTGTTTAGTCACTAGTACATTTTTGGTTTTTAAAATTGAAAACATTTTTAGTTTTAACATTTTAAAAACTTGCTTTTTGTTTTTTTTGAAAATGCATGTAGGCACCTTTGTTTTTATAGTACTTGACTAGAGATGTTCACTGGGCAAGGTGGGGTTGGGGATGGGATGGCTTCCTCATCTCTGTCTTTGCTTTCCATTTCATTCCCATCCTCACGAAATTCCCTACATAAATTGAGGTGGGGATTCCCACGGAAAATTTGAGGGGATCGAGTTCCCCGCGAAAAAATGTTCTCGTTTGATTTTTTGTTTTTTGTTCTTATTTTTTTCTAAAAAAAAAATCAATTAAATTAGAATCACTACTATAGACAAATTTTAATTAAATAGTTAGATTTCTTACTAAGTTTTTTAATATGATTAATTCCACATAGACAATTTGAATTTGAAAAAAATTACTAAAATAAAAAACCTTTAGAAGAAATAAATAATTACTACAAATTATTCACAAATATAACCTAACTTCAAATATATTCCCTATCAACATTAAATTATTATAATAATTGAATGAAAGAGGCTAACAGAGTGGGGATGCGGAATGTATTTACCTCACGGGGACTTTTGCCTCTCCACTCCTTTCCCCACCTAAATAAGGAATTCTTACCCCATTCGAGTGGAGCCCCACAAGGCTTCATATCCGTGGGCAAAATGAACATTTTTAGTATTGACCTCTATTCCTTACCTTTTAAGTTCGAACCTTGGGATGTCATTATGCTATATTTTAAAAATGGTTCAATTGTCTATACTAATACATATTCATCCATTTGTCATTAGATTTATTTCATATAGTAGAGTTCGTGGGATCAAATCCTATCACATGGATTTTTCATTTTTTTTTCTTTCTGTTGCTTTTCCATTCTATAATATAATAATCCATTTTATAATATAATAATGATTTCTACTTTTTATATAGAATTGAATGAAAAATAATGAAAATCTTTTAAACTATTTAAAAATCAAACTTAAAATGTTAAAAAAATATGAATAAAACTATTATCATTATTGTTTCAAGTGTCGCATTCATATATTTTGTAATTCACTATAATTTGAAAGATGATTCTTAATGACACCTTCAATACCACAAAGAAAATAAAACTTATCTTCAAGAAAACAACATAAATTCATTAAATTTACATTAATAGTTTGTTTTCTTGTTCTCATATAATCTGTTCTTACAAAACCATAACTATTTTTTTTTATCGGCATATTTATTTTTTTTATTTTTTGTTTCTTTAAACAAAAAATATATTTTAATAATTGCTTTTTGTTTTCTGTCTTTGGAAATTGAAACAAACGTTTTAAAAAAAACAAACAAATAAGCTTTAATGACTTTTTTATAGTTTCCACGTTTTATTTTAAGAATAAAATCATACTATTTTTACGATAACTTTCTTATCTAATATACATAGTCATCAAATTATATCCTCATTTTGAGTTTTTTTAAAAAATATATATATTAATAAAAAATATTATTAATATTTTATATGCACAGGTTTATCATAGTCAAATGAAAAACCTGTGCATATAAAATATTAATAATATTTTTTATTAATATATATATTTTTTAAAAAAACTCAAAATGAGGATATAATTTGATGACTATGTATATTAGATAAGAAAGTTATCGTAAAAATAGTATGATTTTATTCTTAAAATAAAACGTGGAAACTATAAAAAAGTCATTAAAGCTTATTTGTTTGTTTTTTTAAAAACGTTTGTTTCAATTTCCAAAGACAGAAAACAAAAAGCAATTATTAAAACATATTTTTTGTTTAAAGAAACAAAAAATAAAAAAAGTAACTGTAACCAAATATATATAGTTTCTGTTTTTCAAAATTGAAAACTAAAAGTTCCCTGAACTGCCAAAAATCCTAATTTTTTTTCTTCTAAATCGTTATTGAGAAACAATAATTTGCAAATTTTTCACAAAAGAGGAAAAAAAAAAAAAAAAAAAAAGTGGGGTGGGGCCCACATGTCCACTTTCTTTCATATTTTGAGCTTATATCTAGAGACAATAAGACAAGGCCATGATGGAGTTTGATGGGCTTCAAAGTTGATTTTGAATACCAATGACATGATATGTTCAAAATTCTCAAGAGGCAAACTACACCAATGATTAAAATAAAATTTTCAAAAGACTAAGTTCTTTTTTTCATGAAAATTTTAACGATAGAGTCTAAACGTGATACATTATAAAGTATAAATACTAAATCATCGCTTATAAAAGTTTAGAGACTAAATTATTATAAATTTGAAAGTAAGAAACTAAATTATTATATTCAAAAACTAAAAATATTTTAACACCATATTTGAATTGTACGTATAGCATATTATATACACACCTACAAAGGGAATGCCAAACTTAGATTGATTGAGCAACAACTCGTACACCACCTAAACATAAGAAGTCCGATGGAGCAACACTTGAAATGACAATCCATAAAAAAACACCGATGTGGAGAGTGTCAAAATTAGAATATTCTAGAATATCAAATTAAGAAATCATCTCCTCCTTAACTTTTGTAATCTTTTAGGTCTTTTCATTATTTATTATTATTAGTATTAGGATACAATTTTTCCCTTTTTCTTCTAGGAATAATGACTAACAAATAGGTGAACTGCCAAAATAAGTTTAGCTCAATAGTAAATATAACATGTAATACCTCTGATGTTTGAATCTCTCCCACCTCAACCTTTCTATAAAAAGCACGCAAGTTTATATCTTTTCCGACGTTCATAACACAAAAATATTCTAAAATCGATGTAATTACAAATACTTGCCTGAAAGCAAATTTGCAGCAGAAATGACTTTTTCCCACATTCAATATGATACATAAAACATCACAAACAACAGACCATAGATGAAATAATATAAAAAAAATACATATATGTAAGTGAAATGGAACTGCAATAGTATATTATAATAATCTCATTTTCTCATTCTTGTCTTCTGATTTTAATATTAAGATGAGCTTGTTTATAAGATTGAATCTTTTGAGCTGCTCTGAATAATGGCCTTTTGATTGAAGTTGTTTGTAGAGCTGAAGCTTCTTCAAATCTGAGGGAGGATGATGAGCTAATATTGTTCTCATTCTTGTCTTATTCTTCTTCTTCTTCTTCACTAGCAACAAGTTTTATGTCTTCTATTTCAAACAACTTCTCTTCAAGCTCTCTCACTTGATGTCTAAATCGCCTTCTTATACAATGCCTAGAAACAGATACATATGTAAACCAAATAACTAATACCCGTTTGGTTTTTGAAAATTTAACTTGTTTTCTCACCATTTCTTAACGAACACATTTGAATTCATTGTCTTATTCTCAAAACCAAAACAAGTTCTTAAAAACTTTTTTTTTTTTTTTTTAATACTTGCCTTGGATTTCGAAATGATTTATAATTCAAAACTAAGATCACATTTGGTAATTATTAGTTTTTAAATTATTATTATTGTTTAATAATTTGTCTAACAATTCAACTCTTGTACTTAACAAAGATACAAAATACTGTATGAATGAGAGAGTTAAGATTCTAAAACAAAAAACGAAAAACGAAATGGTTACCAAACCTAGTTTTTAGTTTTTAAAATTTGAAATTAAGTCTGAAAACACCCTTTTCTACTTCTAAATTTCAATTTTGAAGACTTAACCAAACGGGCCTAAATGTTTATCAAACGAACCGTGCACAAATATCGCTAGGTAAGAATGAGTAGTACCTTTTGTTCTCAACTCTCTCTTTATCAGCCGCTATTGAGCATGAAGTTGAAGGGCCCATAGCTGCATTGTCCAAGTGCCATTAGTTTTCAACCAACAATAAGTAAGATGAGAAGAAAAATAAACAGAGAAAGGGATACAGTGCCAATATCTGATCACTGTCAATAAATGTGTAAAATCCTTAGGTTTGAGAGCCCTTTTGGCTTGCTCTTGCTCTCAAAACCACATATATTTGGGAGAGTAATATAAAAATATTTTAATGTGTTTTATGAGAAAAGATTCATGGAGAAGCACTTTATCAAAAGAGTAGAACTCAAGATCAAAATAATTTCTTGTGGAGAACTTTTTACTCAAGTACTGGTAATCATTACACCCTTTACTTTATTCCCACACCATTTTAAGGATGTCTATTATAAATTGACAGTAAAATGGAATCTTTTTTTTTTTTTGGCTTATGTTCATATCATGATATCAATTCATGAACCTACATTGACTTCTAGTTCTTCCTGGAGGCTTTCCATTTCCATTGCAAGATTTGGTGTCAGTATTAACAACTGCAAGTGGAGGTTGCCCTGTAAGCTTCTCTTCTTCCTGACGCCAAGAAAATAGGTGAAGTTATGTAAAATATTTGTGAGCATAGTGTAAGGACCGAGCAGAATAATAAATCAGATACCTGGAGAAAAGGAAATCACCAAATTACCTGCCACTCAGAATTTCTATTACTCATCTCTGTCTTACCCTGTCAGAATATATAGCCATTGTTCATCAATGAGAATTGGTTCAGTATTTTTCATAAAACTAGCTTATCTAAAATTTGGGTTTAAAAAACTTTGATCTGACCCCCAAAGGCTAGTTGATTCTTGTTTGTAACGAAGTGTTGTTATTCTACATATAGCTGCTAAGAATGTCTCATCCTTTAATAATTAGGTTTAATGAGAATCTTTTCTACCAATCTATAAGAATTCATTGTCAGAACTTATTTATTTCCATTCGAGAAGGTTTACCAATAAGACCAAAAGAAAAACTCAACATCGAAATACCCGACCCAAGGCTTAAATGGACCTTGGGCCAGGCGAGCCACGAGTTGAGGCCCATGAAGAGTTACCCCGGCCTCAAACTAGGATGAGGATGAGGGTGACCCTTTGGCCCAAGAGTGGACAATCTGCACACCATAGTCCAAATCCAAAGAGGAGAGGAAAAACCCTAGGTTAAACAACCTCTATATACATGATTATAACTTCAGATAAAGTAAATTCATTCTCATCCTTAAGATGCTTGTTACAACCTTGACTTAAGCATCGGAGGTATTGTGGCAAGCGTCACAACGATGCTAAGATTCAAGATGCTTGTTACAACTTTGACTTAAGCATCGGAGGTATTGTGGCAAGCATCACAACGATGCTAAGATTCTTCCTTGTTTCGCAAGTCACATTTTCCCTGAATTACCAATTTATGATTACTGCCACGTGGCATCTACAGTATCTATATAGTTCTAAACATTGAATTTTGATTCTTCCAAATCTTTATCGTTAGATGACAGAAAGACTGGGAACTAAGTAAAATAAATGTCCCCTGCTAAAAGTCTGAAGATAATTACCTTTACATTCAAACACTTTGCCCTTAGCAAAGCCTCTTTGCATTCAATCTCATGCTCCAGTGATTTTATCTAGGACACATCAGGAACAAATTATTGAGCATCACATATAAATAAATGCACCAAGAAATCAATTCAAGACATTTTGAAACTTACTCTCTTTCTCCCCAAATTGATTTCCTGCAAGAGGAAAATAGTGTACGGTTATAGTTAACATATGAGAGCTATCAGATGAACACTCATCAGAGAAATAATTAGAATATGCATATAATCTTACTGCTAAAAAGCGACTGTTTGATTGAGCAAGATGCCAATTCTGAAGCTGCAGTTTCTGAATGCTTGCCCTAAGGTTTTGCAACTCAGCTTCACTCAGGTCGATTATTTTACTGTTGAAACGTTCAGGAAAATCTATTTGTAGTTTATGTTTTGATGGAGACTTCAAGTAGAAAAAGAAGAGGTTGGTAGCAACATTTAGGCTAAACTAACTTTAGGTCCTAAGAGCCTATACATTTTGTTAGGATTGTTTTCACTTTTCTTATTTAACATTTGAATTCTTAGTTAAAATATTTACTAGATGGGGGCTTAAATTTTCATTATTGTTTATGTTGAAAAAATCAGCAAAAAAGGAAGAGATAAACCCTTGGAAAAACAAACTTTTATTAAGAAATTACAAAGATGACTCTTTCACTCTCTCAATACTCCTTCACACACATTACTCACTTTATCTTACTTGATTGACTTACTCATTTCCTATTTTATAGGTATGAGATCTTTGAGGCCTGAACAAAATAAATTTTCTATTTTAAATATGATTTATCTTGAATATAGTAAATAGATATCTAAACTAGGTTCTAGTTAAAGATAAGGATAAACTTCATAATTATTTTTGAGATAAGGATAGACTTCGACAAGAAGAGTCTAGAAAAATCCTTTTCACAAATAAGTTGTGTTCTAAACAACAAATTTCACAATCTAGATTGCGCACAATCTTTAGAAGCTCCATCATAGCAAGCTATACTAGCTTGGTTCTAATATAACTTATTCTTTTTTGAAGAGATTAATAGAAAAGGAAAGAGACAAACACTAGAAGAAAGAAACTTCCATTAAGAAAGTAAAAGGATGGATTCTACGCCCTTCTTAAAATGAAAAATACCATAAGTTTATCCTTATCTAAAGAAATTCTTTTTGGAGCGTAAAGAAAGGCTAAAATATTTATAGAGCCTCTTTTAGATATCTATTTACAGTATTCAAGGTAAATAAAGAAGAATCAATATGACATATATAAGAGAGATATATAGAAAATTCAAGAAGCTTCTAGATAGTCAGCACTTGTAGTCATTTTAACAAACTAGTCCATGATGGAAAAAAATCAATTATATCTCTAAACTTCCAATTATAAATTTAATAGGATGTTACTAACTGCTATCTAAATGGTTAGGACTCGACAAGTTCATTGGACTAAAAAGTGATAATTCAAAATGACACGACACTGAAGAGTAGGGACTAGTCAGATATAATAGGGTGGTTTCGCAATGAGTAAAAAGATCAATGGGATTGAAGGGAAAATACATCTTAACAACTATTATGGCCAAGCAGCCCTCAACGTATCAAGTTAGCCAACTCCGTTTGTGCCATACATTGCTATTATTGAAGTGACATAGTAATTTGACTAATGAGTGATAATTTGACACTAACAGTAGACAAAGTTGGATAAAGTAAGGGCAGACAGGCCAAACATGCTAAAGGCAAGAACTTTCTTAGAATTTCAAGCAGACACTCTAGGAAGGAAAATTAAAGACTTCAAAGATCAAACTCAAAATTTAACCCAAAATTCTAGGAACCTATGAAATTCAGAGCTTGTGACAGAGGTAACCTTAAAAAGCAAATTCATTCAGAACTACAAAATATGACACAGAAGGATACTTCCTCTCCAGGATAAGTTTCGTAAGAGCCATATTTTCCTGTTCCAAAAATTAAAATCAAACCCAACTCAGAAACAAGAAAATTGAAAATCTGAAGGAAGATGCAAGAGGAGATCAGATCCTCACATTCACTAGCTGATCGATAACGCTCTTCTTTGGCTGTAAAGCTTGAAAAGATTTTTCGTCTTCTATATGAGTTCTCATTGTTTTGGAATTGGTAATATCCGCAAATTTGTTCCTCATTCTGCTTCCAAATGACGATGTCTTCGCCATTCCAAATCAACGAATTTTTGAAACAAATTGGGATTTTTAGAGTTTATGAGGAGAGAAAATTGAGGTTTTTTTTTTTTTTTTTTTATGAGTGTTGGAAACAGAGGGATTTAAAGAGCTATGAAAAGCCATAAATACAGAGAATCAAAGTTGGAAGAGAATAAAGGAAAAAGAAGATGAGATAAAGAGTGTAAACCAAAGGCGAAGCTGAAGAAGAAGAGAGGTTCGGGAGAAACAACGGTTTTCCGAAGCAAAATAGTCAAGACGCTTAATTTTGAACTTCACCGAACCAATATTTAAATATTTGAACGTTAGCTTCAGAAACACTTTCTCTTAATTTCAGGGTTTTATAGATGCTTTTCTTTTATCTTCAGGTTAGATTATAATATTAGTTAGATATTTCCAAGTCTTTCTCAATTTTAAATTTAGTCCTCACCATTAATTTTACCAAACTTAGTTAAATAATGATGATAATAATTTTCATGCAAAGGTATATAATATGTGAATAAATCTCTCTTCTAATTTGAAAAGTCTGTTGTATCTATTCTTTTTTACCATAAACGATGGAATCATCCGTTTTAATATATATAAAAAAAATTTGAAAATAGTGTTAGAATTGAAATGTCACAATTTTTTTTTATACATGTCGAAGTGACGGGAAAGAAATGATAAAAAAAGTGATATTTGTTCACAATATATTCAAAATTTATAGTAAAAATACTAATGAAAAAAAAAAAAAAACTAGCTTTGATGACTAAATTTAAGATTTATTGAAAATACAAAAACTAAAATTGGACAATTGATGGTACAAAGACTAAAACTGCATGAACTTCAAAGTATAGTGATCAAAATGATATTTTAACCTTATGTTTATTACCTTTTTCATTTTGACAAAGATTAAAATACGTTTGTAATTGATTTTGTATATTCATTTGTTTGTTACTAATTATATGGAGGATGTAAAATAGTTAATATATATATACACTCTGGTAAACACTTTAAAAACATTTTTATGAACAATCAAGTAGTTATAAAATAGAAACTAAAAAAACGTATTTATTCAATAGAATAATTGTCCAAAGAAAATTGAGTGGATTAAATATATTAGAGGTATTTTATTTAACTTCCTAATTTCATCATAAAAATAACATTTTAAACATAATTTTATATTTATTTTTATTAAATTTTGGATAATTATTTTAAATGACAAAACTCAAAATATTTTCAAATATAACAAAATATTATTGTCTATCCATGCATGATTGATATTGATAGACATTGATAGACTAATATCAGCTATCGATATCTATTGCTAATAGACAATGGTCCTTTGTTATATTTGTAAATAAACTATTTTGGAAAACAACCTTAATTTTTTTAATATAAATTATCTATTATTTATCACAAATATCGAGTTTACCATAATGTAAATTCATGTTTAACACATTAGAATTCAAACACTAACTCACACTTACATAAGCTAAACATATGTTTAACAAACTTATTTTCAACGACGTCATATACTTGATACATCAGACGACAAATCATTCAAAACCTACAAACCAAACAATCTTGTGATTTTAAATCGGCCTCGATCTTGGCCACAATCTTGACTATGTCAATTTTCCTATCTGCCACTCGTATTTTAGACTTGACTTTTAGCCCTCAGTACCAACTAGCAACTATCTTGGCTATTTCATACATTTTCTTTTTGTGCTTGACGTGTCTCCGCTTGTTATTGTTTGCAAAGATTCGATGATACTTCTCTCCCTCATCTCTACATCTCTTGTGTTTGTTCCTATCTTGGGGTTGCTTGTCCACTAACTTCGCTCAATGGGGATGTGATTCTCCCATGCTCTCAACTAATGAAGCTTTTCCCTTCGCGAGATCACAAATCAATTCAATCTTCTGATTCTGATTCTGTTGGCCAGAACTTTTGACAATCTAAAAACATTTTGATCTATTTTGCTCATTCTTTACTCTAGAACTTCAACTTCTCCTTGGCTCGTTCTCTCCTTGGCCGAGGTTGAAGAGATTTCTATTCGATGACCCTTCGTAGATGGTGATCTTCATTAGAGTCTTCGTTGTGCAAATCATTTTCTAAGTATCTTCGACTCATCTCTTTACCCTTTTATCCTCTGATTTGTGAGGAATTGACTCCTGTGCTTCTTGTTGACACTTCTTTGGTTGGCCTTGACTTCTTCCTGTTTGTTGGAGGAACAATCGTTCCTTCCCCATTAACAAAACTAGGGACCTTTTTTTTTTTTTTTTTTTTTTTTGCTCCCCTTCCTTGAAAATTTAAGGGTCGGTCTTAGCCTCAACCTTAGTTTGAGAAACTTGCTTTGTCTCAGCTTTGCTTCCTTGACATTTTTCCTCACCTGTTACTTCAGTTTGTGCCTTGAGCCATTTTGATTTCGGGTCATGGTGATCTTATTTGCCCACTCCCTTTCTCAAGGCTTAAATTATCTCATCGGGATGACCCTCGTTTATTTGAGGCCAAAGAGATACTTCATCTTGTATCCTTCGTGGGTGACTAATCTTGATTGAAGTCATCTCTGCTTTAGTTGATGTTTGTCATTCATCTATTCATCCTCGGGGAATTTAGTGGCAGACTTTGTGTAGAATGATGTTTTTTTTCTTCTTGACAGATGAAGCTAATTTTTTATGCTAAAATCTGGACAAAGGGAAAACACATCTAACATTCACATGATAGCAACAATAAATTTGTAATTTGAGAAAGAACTTGACTTGCAAGATGAAAATATTTGCACACCGATGTTGGTTTGTCACACAGGCTCCAATGCTTAAGTCAGAAAGTGTAACCTTGTATTAGTAGAGAGTCTGAGTATTAGAATGGACTTACTCCCTCTAGAGCTATTATGATGTGTTTATAGGTGTAGTTAACTTAAGCCTTTCCCCATAAGGTTTTAGAGTTTCATTGAGATTATCCTTTCACTCACTAAGCTAGGTGTACTCTGGTTGGTATTTTGCTAGGGTCAGCCTTGGTGAAGGCTGGGGACGAGCAACTTCTTTTAACTATTATAGCCACGTCAAGTAACCTAGTTTTTGTAGTAGTGATCTTTTGGGCCTAAGACGATCCCTTGGACTAGCGCATGCGTGAGACATGCCCCAGTTGTTATTTTGTGAGAGCATACTAGCTTAGGCCAATGACCAAGCTAACCTCTTTTTTTTTAGGCTTATTTTGGTCTTATTTGGCATTTTCGGCCTAAATCGTGCTATCTTTTTGACTTTGTTGTTTTTGCCTTTGCTAGATGTCGATTATGCTATTTGATCCAAAATCATCCGTAACAGTACATAACAAAGTAAGAAATTTAGAGGTGGAAGAGTGTTTATAGGCTTAATTTTTAAAAATACTTAAAAATAAAATGATAACCAAATGAGACCTAAATTTTTAAGACATTCTCAATTTCATGCTTAACCATTTAAAATCTCAAACTTTATTATTTGTAATGAATTAGAAGTTGATCTCTATAAAGTTTTCTTCTATCTTCAGTCTTCTCATTTTAACACATGCTCACATATTTAAATATACTATAATGACATATCAATTTCCTCCAAACAAATTTTAGTTTTTTTATTTATAAAAAAAGTAAAAGTAAAAAACATTTATGTCCCATATTTGATAATAATTTGTCCCATTTGATAACTATTTAATTTTTAGTTTGTTATTTCGAAATTTATCCTCGTTTTCTCTTAGTTTCTATATCATGAATTTTATCTATCTTAAAAAAACACTTAGGTTCTAGCTGAATTTCTAAAAACAAAAACATACTTTTAAAAAACTATTTTAAAAATTTTATTTTTAATTCTCAAAACTTGATTTGGGTTTTAAAAATATGAGTAGAAAATTGATTACAAAAGATAGAGGCTTATTGGTAACAATAGTGTTTATGAGCTTTAATTTAAAAAACCAAATAGTTATCAAATGAGACATTGACATTTTGATTTGAAAATTGTGCTTCTTTTATTATAGTTTCTTTTGCAATACGCTTTCAAAAACATTTTAAATCATAACCTGTCAAAAGCCGAAATCTACCTTTTATATATATATAACTATTTTCTTTTAATTTACCACACATGATTGCATGGGTAAAAACATCTAATAATAAGTGGATAAAGAAAATTTCTAAAAAGGAAAGAGTGTTTATACACTTAATTTTAAAAAATATCAAAAACTAAAAACTAAGAATCCGTTTCTAGAAAGGGTTAGTCTATAAACACTATCTTCATGAGTTTGTTTATTCTATTACCTACTTACTAAAGTCCTACATTACAAAATTTGAAAACTAAAAAAAATAATTTTTATTTTTAATATTTGATTAAAAATTCAAATCATACTTTAAGATAAAGATGAAAACTACTAGTAAAAGTTCAAACAAAATCAAATAATTATCAAATGAGATTTAAATAATTATGGTAGGGACCAATTATTCAAAAGTAGATAGACTTTTCCATATATTTAAGCCAAAACAATTTAAAACTAAATGGCCACACTCTCCCGTTATAAATAAATTAAAAAATAAAAAATAAAAAATGAAGGGTTCAACTTCTTGTTGGCACGGCCGTTGAATAATGTATAATGGACTTTCACAAAGGCTTAAGGACAGCTTTAACCTTATCCGTACAGAATGTCCTTTTCCTTACTCTCCGTACCTATCCGATACTTGGGGGAAGTTTTTAAGTCCTTCTCTTCCTCCATTTAATCAATCAATTTTATTAGTTAATTAGGCCACCCTCTCCCATTATTTATATATGTCAATAATTAGGAACGAACAACAAAAGAATTTAAGAAATTGGCAAAACAAGCAAAGCATAATTTGCTCATGAAAGGTGGTCTTCTAGCTAGATCGCCAAAAAATAAAATCTTCGAGCGTAGTAAATTAAACCATGTGCGACAAAATTACTCTTGCAGTTGACTAAATGAGAGTCCTTAATTAATAGACCTAGAGAGATAGAGATCACCGATGGAATCAACAAAGACCTGAACATCATTTGCATATCACATTTTGCTAACCAAGAGATTCCAAACGATAAGTGAGTCAATTTCATTCCTGAGAGGAGATAAATTAGCTTAAAAAACTTTGGATAGACTCTCCTATAGAGTTATAGCCTCACTAAGGTCATTGAAGCTCGTCAAAAGGAAATGAGATTTCATAGCAAACATAACGTCTCCTTTGGAGTCACGAACATCAACATTGATTCCCACATTCACCATTTAAAACTGCCACATTGAAGTTCACCTTGAAAGAGTCTAGGGCACATCATTTTTAATTTAATTGAATAGTATATCAGTAGTCTATCTTTTAGTATTTTACTTAATGACGTGTGTCTAAATTTTGAGATATACTCTATTTCAATTCTAGTAAAACTTTGTATATAAACTATTTATGTTATAATTTCAATGTCTTATGCTCATTTATTTGATGAGAAGATGTATGTATGTAAACCAAATCCTTGAAGTTAAAAATAACATATTTCGAAAGAGAATTGGATTAATGAAAAATAATTAACGATTGTTAGAATAGTTTTTCTTTTCTTTTCTTTTCTTTTCTTTTCTTCTTCTTCTTCTAGATTACAAACTAACTTATTGAAAATTAAAATTTGAGTTTAATTCTATTTAGTCTATGTTATTCTAAAATTAATTTTTTAATTAATTGATTGTAAATTATCATTAAACTTATTTTTACTTACTTAAAAACTCATTTTTCTTTTTTCTTTTCTTTTTTCATATTATAACTAAGCACTAAACCCTAATAAAGCCAAATAAATAAATAAACGTGGTCTTATTCCTACATAAATTTTTAAAAAAATTTGCATATCATGTAAGGTTCAACATATCGATGTCGATTAAAATATTGAGGTCCCAATTTTATAGAAATGTCGAGATTGATGGAAATTTGGGGAAACTTTATAGAAACTAATGGAAATTGTTATAATTAATTAATGAAACTTTGATTGTAGCTTAATTGACCATTTTTAATCATCATTTCTATAAAGTAAGACAACATTTAGATGCATATTGTAAATATGTGTAAATGTCGATGTGAGAGAAGAAATTTAAAAAGAAAAATAATTACAAAATAAGATCAAATATTGATAATTAATTGCAAAATTAAAGGAGATTAAATGTTTGCATGCAAAATAATTGTAAATTATTTATTATAAAATGTAAATGTCTAATAAAAAGAGATGACCCTAGAGTATCTAATCTAGAATCTTGATAAGATTGGTACAAACTACAATATTGCTCTCAGGTCATCCTATATTGAAAATGTTGAAGATGTTCCTCCTTCAGATGGATAATAATTACTAGGTGCTAGAAATTGTTGTGGTCAAGTCTTGAAGGATCATCATAATCTAAGGTAAAATGATGTAAAAATTCAATGGAAAATGTTTGAATGAAGTTAAAAATAAATATATGTTATTCTTTTTCAATTTTGGTTTCTTGGAAATGAAAGTTTTGGATGATTAAAAAACAAAACTTACAACAATTCAATTTTGAGGTGAAATTATACATTGTAGTGTGAAACTATGCAATTCTTATAATCAAGAATAATCAAGACAAGACCATAAAATTGAAAAACCTTCTGACCTAAACCATAGCCAATTGAAAGAAAAAAAAAAAAAATTCTGCTTCCTACTTTTTACAAATGTTTAATATTTTTAAAATAGTCCTCAAATATGACGTAAATAGTTACTAAAGGAGCTTAAAAATTATTGTTATGGTTTGGAGGTGATTAGAAAGCCTTGTCATCTCCATTGACAATTTGGTACACAAATTAATATTCAATCGGTGATGGAGAAAAGAAAAGTCAACTAATGGCAAAAATGTGAGCTCTACACATATGAGAATCATCTTAATTCTGACCGCCGATCTTCCGACAATAGTTTAACCTTAAGAAAGGAAATTAGTCGATAACATTGCAATAATTGATACTTAAAAAAGTTTTGGTTTAATTTATAAGTTTAATGACTATTTTTAATCTCATCGCTCTAGTTATTTTAATTTTAAAATAATTCGATTACCTTGGATGACTTTAAAATTATGTTTATGTTCTCTAGTTATTTTAATTTTAATTAACTTGAAAGATAGGTACTTCAAATACTTGAATTAAAAAATTAAAAAAAAAAAAAAAAAACCTTGCACGATAGCGAAAAGACCACGGGTTAATTGGCCTTTAATCAATATACAACCAAATTGAGAAAGATAAAAGTAGAGATACTGGATTAATTGTAAATTTAGTGTCTATGGTTTAGAGAGAGTTGATATATAGTCTCTACGATTTATAATTAGAATTTACTCCCTCAAGTTTGATAAAATTCTCATAAACAGTCATTGCAATAGAGACTATATATGTATGAAAATTCTATCAAACCATAGAGATTATTTTATGAGATTTTATCTAACCATGAAAACTTAATTCTAACTTTTAAAATCATACATACTAAATTCTAACATCTTCAAATTGTAGGGACCAAATTCATAATTTAACCAATTTTGACAAGAAAATCATAAATACTAAATCCTAACATTTTTCAAATTGTGAAATAAAGTTTATCTAGCACACAATGACACTTGTTACTCCCATATGTTACAACAATCCAAACGACATAAATAGAGAAATATAGAAAGAGTAAAGTAAGAAAAAACACAGAGTTTGGTAACCCAGCTCGGTGCACTATCACCTACATCTAGGGAGGAATGTGCTTGAGAAAGATAACTTCACTAATATATTGTTAAACAATTACAACGATGTACTTATCTAAGAACAAGGAATGATTAGAGTGACACTTTTAGAGCTTAACTCCTCAAATGATAACCTAGGCTCTCCCTAAGTATGAGACTCCCTCCCTCTCTAAGAACTTTAAAACCATCCCTAAGTGTGAAACTCCCTCTCACCAAGACTTTATCTTTCCACTTCTTAGTGAAAACCACTCCACTTGAAGAACTTAACTCTCACTAAGTTTGAGAATCCCTTCTCAAGATGTAGTTGAACGATTAAACAAGAATTTGAGTGAATCTCAAGGTCAACGGAAACACAATCTTCTCACAGCAAGATTAACACACTTGTAAGTTTCTTCACCAAACATAAGAACAATCAACGACATTATTTTTTTCAAAAAGACCAACTTTAAACTGCTCCCTTAAATATATGCACAATGAAAAAAAGGCAAGGAAATAACCTACAATAGATTCGACAACACTCATAAAAAGAAACAAATCAAAGGAATTAACAACCAAGATTTTCTGGATATGGAAAGAAATATTATGCAAAATTAGAAATTCAAATAGCAACATTCTGACAAAACCTGCAATTGCAGAGATATATTGAAAGACACTTCAAGAGATAGACTAACAAGCAATTAAATCAGAAATTCAAATAGCAACATTCTGACAGAAACTGCAATTGGAGAGACATACTGAAAGACACTTCAAGAGATAGTCTAACAAGCAATTAACAATTTGGAATTAGGTGATTTTGGCATTTGAAGCCAAACCCATGTTTCGACCTTGGGAAAAAAATTCTCGGGATTAAGAAATCAAACCTATGGGTTTGAAATAGAGTATTATTTTTTTTTATTATTTGTTTAATGATTGCCATGGGTTTGAGAAAAATCTTCCTTTGTCTCATACCTCTTATTAGTGATCGTTGGTGACAATCGACATTAATCGTCGGTTAGCCGCCCATGAATGTCGATCAACCGTATTACCATCGATGACCAACTGTCGTGATTGTTAACAACCAACCATGTGGTTCTCAATGATTGACATCATGACTATTAGCTACTGCTCATCGTGACTATTGGCGATTGACAATCACCCACCCTTGATCGCCCATGACTGACAACAGGTTGCTCGTGATTGTTGGCGACCTCCATTGACTCATGGTTGTGATCATTGGTCGTCGATGATCGTAAGTATGCGAGTGATAAAAATAGAGATAAACGTGGTCTAAGTGTAAGTATACACTATAGATGAAGTAATAAATCTTGGAGTGCTTGAAGAGCTGAATTCCACTAGACTTGTTCAATTTTACTTTTAGTTTCTTAAGACAATGCAATGAAATAAACCAAGGTAACCAAAGGTAAATCAATGATATTTTGAGTTGAAAAAGATGTAAAAATAGTAAATGATGAGTGACTAGTGATACAACTATGTTCCAACCATTCAAGCAATGTGTTTTGAGCAATATGGTTGCATAACATGAGTAGGAAACTTCTTCCATTCGGTTTTGTATCAAGTTCCTTTAGAAGTTCTAAGCAACTAATGCCTATATTTCTATGGTTCGTTGGATCTTAGATTAATTACGCTCAATTGCTTTATCCTATGGTGTACCTTATTTCTAAGGCTATGTGACCGTTCTATTTCTAGACTCTTAGTTCCATATTCTTTTGTGACATCTATTTACGCCCTAACCTTCTTAGCATTAAGACTCTACTAGTTTCCTAAATTAAGTGGCCAGTTTAACTTAACAAGTATTATTTTTATAATCAACTAAAGAAATGTGCAAATGAAGTGGTATGAAACATAAGCATTGATCAAGCCATACTACCCTAGGGCATTCACACAATTGAATCCCTCAAAGGATTTCAGCTCATGATTTCATTGACTCATAAACCATGATTACAATGTAGAGATCACTAAAAGAAAAGATGAAAGCAAGTAGAAAAAGAAATAAAATAGATAGGGCTGGAAATTGATAAGAACAACCCTCTGGATACTCTCCAACTCTCAAATCTATCCTTAGACTCAATTCTCCTTTTTCAAAATCGAATTTCGTCTCTACACGTTACTCTCACAGGGTAGGGATGATGACGTAGAGCTAAAGTACTTTAGAGGAACCACTGTTCATGACGTTTCTGATTGAGAATGGAGAGATTTCCCAAAGGAAGGTGTACCTTCACCCAAGGGTTGTCCGATGATCGCAAATGGAGGCCTCCTCACCCTTTTATAGGCCCCAAACGGTTGTAGGCTGATCAAAACTTAAGTTTTGGAGATGACTAGTTGATTCCAGCACTGAAAAATAGGTAAGTACTAAAGAAATTATAACTGTAGTTGACTGGACTGACTTCTGATTTTTGGGGTTTTGATGCGGCTGCATTGTCTTTAGGTGATGTAGGCACATCGATTCATTTTCTCCAAAACTGTTGATTTCACCTGCCAAAGTCCATAGATTCACCTCAAATCAATAAAAATTACTTTATGGCACTTCAAAGACCTTCATAAGATTATTTTGTCCATTTATGACCATATGATGGGGTAAAACACATGTAAATGCTCATTTCTCTTAGTAAAAGTATGAAATAGCAAGCTAAAACATGCATTTCATGCTATGTATCACCTTTTCTCCTCCCCCTTACCTTAGATTTCTCATTCCTTTTTCCTTTTTCAATTTCACAAGTATAAAAAATAAATACAAAATTCGTTGTTTTAGGAGCTACAACATTAAAGTGTGGCATTGATTATGCTAGTTGTGGATTGTCGAATGTTCTTCATCAACTTCTACCCAATGCCGATAAATTAGCGATTGATTTTTGTTTTGTTTCTTCCCCCTTTTTTCTTCTTCTTACTTCCTCTTCCTTTTTACTCCTTTTTTCACACCAAAAAAATCTAAATTAACCTTTTCATCTAGAAGCTCCAACCGTTGATGTGTGATATCAATGATCTTGCCTTCTCCCTCTTCTCTTCAATTTCTTCTGCCATTCACCTTCTTTAATTTCAGAGCAAATTAAAGTTGAAACTGAGAGATGGGGCCTTATAAGAATGTTATCAAAAGCAAGTCTCAAAGATAAAATTCATTTCAGGCCAATAAAGGAGGAGATAAATTATGAATTTAAAGAAAAACTACGACATTTGTTACAGATGTGTTAGAAAATTAATTTCAAACTTTTCTCTAAGTTATCAAAAAGCTAAATTTGTTGTTATAAAAAAAAGGAATAAACTAGAAATTTAAAGCAAAACTATATTTATTATGAATTTTTATAGTTAAAGGCTTTGTTACTTTGTTATAAAAAAATAACTAAATCATTTGTCATGTTAATGCCATGGAAATTAATAAAGTAAAGGAATTAATTAGGATTATAAAAGACATAGCTAATATAAATTTAAAATGAATAATTTAAATGTTTCATTCAAAATTATCATAAAAATGGATCCTTGGTATATTAGAGGTTATACATTTCACAAAACAACTACTAAGACAGGAGGGAAAAAAATATAGAATACTCAAACTCATGCACATGTAAATTGTATCTCAAACACAGACTTTCAAACTCTGAACACCAATTACAGGTATTTGTAATTTTCAAGTTTCAAAACCTCTCAAATAAGTCCCCAAGACATTTGATTCTCCTATTTTTTATTTTGAATCTGCAAGCCAAATACCCCTGAAAAAGGCATAATCTTTAAGGGGGATGTTGAGGATCTCACATTGGAAAAATCTAATGATCTCATAATCTTTAATAAGATAAAATTAGCTACTCTCTCATTGCCAATTGATTATAAAATAAAACCCGAAGTTATATAACAAGGACTTTTTGCTCATACTTATTTATATATATTACATCTCGAGCACAAAATTATCATCTTTATATCGTACTCATAACTTTTTCTTATAACAACTTTTTACACAGTGTTCTTGTACGTATTGTTATGCTATTGTCTTAGGAGAAAAAACTTTAAGAATAAGAACTATAGTGGATCAATAAGCTAAAAGGAAAAGCCTAGAGTAAAACAAAGGTGGGAGGAAAAAAGTGACATGGGTAGCTGTGCCCATGTCACAAGGCTCGGTCTCGATCCATGTCGAGGTCAACTCAATAAAGACACCTCCCAACGAGGCTGCTCAGGAAGTCAGGCCCAAAGAAGAGGTTTAAGCTGAAAGGATGACTCGAAAACCCTAAAAGAGAAAGGATTAGGTCAAAAGAATTATATAAATAGAAGGAGGATTCACCGAAACAAGCAAGTCTACTCTCATACTAAAATTTTCTACTTGCTACATAGAATTCTTTGCTAACTTAAACATCAGAGTCTGTGTGACAAGCACCACACTAGTGTGCAAATCTTTTTTATTTTATCGATAGCGTTCTTTCCTGAATTATAAATTTACTGTTGTCGGCACATAAATATTAAATACATATTTAATTCGTGCTAAATTTGGCATCAACCTATACTATTTTCATATTTGGACAATATATAATTTGCTTAGTATGAACTCCAAATGTAAACAATAATTATACAAATAATTTATATTGAAATTTTTGTTGGCCTTTTGATATTGTCCACACATTTAAAAACGAATTTCCAATAGATGCCATTGTAATTAAAAATACATATATATGTAGACTTAAACCCTTGGCTTTTGCGAACCGTACTTATCCTAAATTTGGGAATCCTTTATGACACATCTTTTACAATGAGGTCACCATGGTCTATACTATCCAACTACAAGAGTTTTTTTCCAACTTTTATTTAGATAAAATTAGATAAATTATGATCAAAACTTAGTTTATCCCTCCCTAAGTTCCTTCAAAATTGCAATTTCGAAAGGTACATTTTCCTTTTTGGTCATAAAACAAAAAAGGTCAGGTAAACTTTCCACTTATATTTACAAACACAATATATGTTAGACATGTTAAAGGAAATAATCAAGAAGTTTTCTTTTTCTAGTAGGTTTCTTAAATGTTGATATAACAAATTCCATCCTCTATCAAATTAATTAAATTAACATCAACATTTGATCAATAATAGATCTTATAATAAACCTTACATGTTCATTTGGTCGATATTTGCTTATCAAACTCTTCAATCAGCACCTACTATTTCATAAATTCAACTTATATCCAATTCAAACTTAAAAGTCGTCTACTTTGATATTTTGTATGAGAAAAAAAATAGTGGAAAGAACTCTAAGAGTTTATGAAAGGGTAAGATAAGTTAAATAAAATATAGTTTATGTCTCCAACAGCCTTGCAACTTTGTTTAGAAAAAAAAAAAAGGATGATATAAAGTTGACCTTATTAAAATTAAATACTTAATTGAGATTATTGTGAGTCATCTAATTATCACAGGTTGTGTTGGATTAAGCACTTGAATATTTATTTGCAGCCAAATGAGGTAAGACAAAGCATAATAATAATAAAATATTACGTTTAGGAGTTGAATGAATGAAATAGAATTTGAAGAAAGTAGGGTACAATAACTTTCATAGCGTTGGCACTTCATTGACTTGGAATATGCAACAGATAAATTGAACATATGTGGGAATAACCAGTTGGCTGGGAGGTTGGATTATTTAAATTAACTAAGGTGTGTGGTTGGAATGATTTAAGGAAAAAATTTCATTTAAATATATATTATTTTTTTTTACAAAAACTCCATAAAATAAAAATACAAATTTGTTTTGGCAACTTTTTTTCAAAAGTTGTTTTTCGGTTAAAGTTTGTTTGATTTGCTATATATACTAAAAGTGTTTTTATTAATTTCAAATTATTATAAAAGAATTTGTCGATGGAGTTGATAGTCGATCGCCGAAGATGGTGGTCAGAGGTTGGCTATGATGGTTCTCGGAGGTGGTGGTCAAAGTTTCTCGTACAAATTAAAGAGATATTACTCAAAAATTCATTTTTCTAATTGTTGTTTTCAAATGTGTATCTTAAACCAACTTATTTTATAAATGCATTTTTCAAAATCCATTTTTAGGGGTTGTCCAACATTGAATCACAAGAATTTTTTTTAATAATTTATTTTTTTAATTTAATTACTTGGAAAGGTATTCTAAACACACCCTAAATCACTACGGGTGATGTGTTTAAAAGTACTTTCTTATATTCATTTAATAATGATGTCATTTGTAGTTTTCTATTTTTTTAAATTTATATATTTAATGCGAATTTTAGACCAAAATTTAGAATCTGGTTAGTACTTAGATGGCCCCAAAATTTTCTTGCGACTTCCTCAATCACATACTTTTTAGAAAAAATTTTAAGAGATTACACACATAGGATTGCTCCAAGCCAAATACGTACCATTTAACTTTTGAGTTCATATGATAGAGCCTTTGGTATATGAAGCTTTCTATTCTTTTAAGTTTTTTTTAATCATACTTTTATTTTTTCATGATAACTCAGATTCGCATGTGACCTCGATTAATTATTTATGTTCCCCTTCTGAACTTAGGCGTTATAGTACTTGTTCCTTTCTTAATTTTCATTAAATTTGACATTTATTTAAAAATAAGTTTGAATTTTTTGTGAACTTCAAAAAAATATTAAAATCATATACTCATAGCTTTTAAACATGATTTGTTTTTTTAAAACATTAGTAGAAAGTGGATCACCAGACAAAGAGATTAAGAGGGTGGAAAAGTAGTGTTCATAAGCTTTATTTTTAAAAAATAAAAACAAAAAATCAAATGATTATCAAACAAAATCTTTTTTTAAAATATTTTTAAATGAAAAGATAAAATGTTTTTAAACACTTTTGAAAATCATTCCAAACCGACCTTAAATATGTTTGCAACACGTTAACTTAAATATTGAAACTAGGAAACGTGTTGATTTGTTTGTTCAATAGCTTATGTTTATCAATCTATTCTTTTGTATTGCAAGCTATATCATGCATCAAATCATCACTGGTTAGTTCAATTAATATGTTAAACAAATATTTTTTCTGAGTGACATGAGTAAAATGGTTTAGAGTTTAAATGAACTAAATATAACAGATATAATCATCTAATTTAGAGACTTTCATCTAATTTAGAGACTTTATAATTTAATAGTCACCATCCAATTGGTGAGAGCTTTTTATTTTATGTGTTTAATAATGAGATAGTTTAGATGTACAACTATACCAATTTGTCAAAAGATTGGTTGGCATGTGGTGAGTTGCTATTACTTATATAATAAAGGTGTGGAAACAAAACAATTATGTTGTTTTAAAAAACAATTGTACAATAAAATAATTAAAACAAAAAGTAATTAATTAGTTTTCAAGAATTTTTAAGATCTTAAAAAGGGTTTAAAAAGCTAGGTTAATAAAAATAGACAAAGTATATATTAGTACAATAAAATAATTTTAAAAAATAGTAATTACATACAAAATGGCTAACATGTGGTGATGTGGATGGATATTCTCATTTCAATTGTGCTCAATTTTGTAATCTAATATAAAAGTACAAACTCAAGTAGGAAAAAATAGGAGCAACATATAAAAAGCTTTTTTTTTTTTTTTCCAAAGTTTAGGAATAGTATTTTAATTAATTTTTATTGTAAAATTCACAAATATTAAAGTATTTTGATTTTTATTGTAGCTTTATGAAAAGATACTTTGTTATCTTTTAAAAAATATTTTTTTTTCGAGAGAGAAATTGAATATATCTCTTTCAATGATTTAAAAACAACAACTGAGAAGAAAGACATGTGAAATGAATATCAAATATATAATCCGATTTCTATTCTACTTACAAGATAAGGAATAAATAAATAAATAAAATAACATCCTTTATTTACTTAACAGTCTAGCAAATAAAAAATAAACAAAGAAAAAAAGAAAAGAAAAAGTAGTAACATTCATAAATTTCAATTTTTTTATGTGATCAAAAGAAGACACCGTTAGATAACCAACACATATATTTGCGTAGGATTGGCTAAATTAACACTTAAATATTTGAAATTTATGTTGTTTTCTCCATTTTTATAATATGGTTTTTATATTTTTTAAATTAACACTTAAACTCTTACTCAAATTTTAAGAAAACTATTATAAATAGGGAAAAAATATTAAACTATTTATAACTATAGAAAAAATTTTACTTTTTATTTATGATAGATTACGATAAACCTAATAGACATCTACCCGTGTCTATATGGTAAAGTGATAGATGTCTATTTGGGTCTATCGTGATCTATCACATATCGAAAGTAAACTTTTGTTATATTTGTAATTATTTTTCGTAGTTTTTCTATTTCTCAAAACATCCCTAAATTTTAAAAATAAGTTTTTTTTTTAATTTATTTTTTTAACTATAACTTATTTGATAATCATTTGGCCTCATACCATTTGGTTTTTTATTTTTATTTTTATTTTTTAAAACTAAGCCTACAAACACCCCTCTAACACCTATATCTCTTGCTTTCTTATCAATTTTTTACCCATGTTTTAAAAAATAAAGCCAATTTTTTAGAATTAAAAAAGTATATTTTAAAAATTTGTTTTTACTTTTGGAATTTGGCTAAGAATTCACCTCTTGTACTCGAGAGAGACATGCAATTGTAAGAAAATGTTAAGAAATATGCTTAATTTTCAAAAACCAAAAATAGAAAACGAAATGGTTACTAAACGGCCTTGAATTTTTATTTTTGGTTTTTGAAAATTAGATCTATGTATTCATCACTTTCATCCATTAGTCTATATGTTTTTTTGTTTAGATTTTAGAGAGTATTTTCAAAATCAAAGCCAATTTTCGGAAACTCGAAAAAAAAGTGTTAAAAAACTTTTTTTTTTAAAAAAAAAAAATTAAGTCTATTTTCTTTCCATTTTTTACCATGTTTCTCATCTTTCTTAACTAAACGAACTAATTTTTTAGCTAAATTTCAAAAACAAAAACAATTTTTTAAATACTACTTTTTTTGTTTTTTAATTTTCAAAGACTAAAAAGAAAAAAACAATATGATAACCAAAGGGACCGAAATAGATATATACTGTGTTCAAATAATTATCAAATAGAGTCTAAACTATTAAGTACCAAACTTTCAAAACTAAAATGATTATAAATTAAAATTCACAAACTAAATTGGAGAAACCAAAATAACTTATTTAAACTAAATTTTATTAGTCAAAGTGGATATAACTTAACAGTAATTAGCATATACTTCTTTAGGTTTGGTCAGTGTTGAAATCGTAGGAAGAAAAAAACAAAATCCTTATATTTTTCACTTGTAGGGTGAATTAAATTAGGGTTTTATGAATATACAAGCCTGTAAACGGAGCAACAACTAGCTCCCAATTTTCATTCTTCTTCAAATGTTATGTTATGAACTGTAATCTAATGTTATGTAATCCTTTGGGATGTACGACGAGACTTTTCACCAATATGCGGCGAAACTCAATTCTCATCTCAATATATCCTTAACTTATTCATTCTCTCTTTTTGCCCCTTCAAAACCTCCAATTACAATCTCAACCCTCCAACTTCACTATATAAATACTTCCACTCCCCCACCTCCCCATTACAAAAATTCATATCCATTCTACTTATTTTGTTGATTGAAAAGTAAAGACAAAGAAAAAAGGAAAATGGGAGATGTTGAAGGTTCCCCAGGAAGCTCTATGCATGGGGTGACCGGAAGAGAGCAAAGTTTTGCATTTTCCGTAGCTTCCCCAATTGTCCCAACGGACACAACAGCGAAATTTGCATTACCCGTTGACTCTGAGCACAAAGCGAAGGTTTTCAAGGTGTGGTCTTTAGCCAACCCCCACATGAGAACCTTCCACCTTTCTTGGATTTCCTTCTTTACATGCTTCGTCTCCACATTCGCAGCCGCCCCTCTGGTCCCCATCATGCGAGACAATCTCAACCTTACCAAAGTTGACATCGGTCACGCCGGAGTCACCTCCGTGTCTGGCAGTATCTTCTCTCGTCTTGTCATGGGGGCTGTCTGTGACCCTCTCGGGCCACGCTATGGGTGTGCTTTTCTCATTATGCTCTCCGCCCCCACCGTGTCTTGTATGTCCTTTGTGTCCAACGCTGCTGGGTATATAGCTGTGAGCTTCATGATTGGCTTCTCGCTTGCCACCTTCGTCTCCTGCCAGTATTGGATGAGCACCATGTTCAACAGTCAGATCATTGGGCTTGTGAATGGGACTGCTGCTGGGTGGGGGAATATGGGCGGAGGAGCCACTCAGCTCATCATGCCTTTGTTGTACGATGTCATTCAGAGAGCTGGCGCTACTCCTTTCACTGCTTGGAGGATTGCCTTCTTTACCCCTGGTTCCCTTCATATTCCCATGGGCATTTTGGTCTTAACTCTTGGCCAGGACTTGCCTGATGGTAACCTTACCAGTCTTCAGAAGAAGGGCAATGTTGCCAACGATACCTTCTCCAATGTAATTACTCCCTTCCTTCTCCATCTATATACCTATATATCTCTTCTCAATTCATTCTTAAATTTTACTTTAATTATACTCCTCTCTCCAATATAATATAATATCTCCTCACAGATCCTGTGGTATGCTGTCACCAATTACCGAACTTGGCTCTTCGTACTCCTCTATCGCTTCTCCATTGGGGTCGAACTTTCCCACGATAACGTCATTGCCGAATACTGCTTCGACAGGTAAAATAAGCAAATCTGATTTTTTAACCTAATATCAAACCCCGTCAGTCAATCCTAATCCTATGCATATGTGTTATGCAATCAACAATCATAGAAAGTGATCACAAGACGAAAACAATATTATGAAAAACCCACTTATCCGTGTGTTGCCCAAGTCCACGTACAAATGGAGACACCATTTACATTAACACAGAAATATCTAGGTTTTAGTTTCTCCACCAAGGGCGCGTTTTTTTACGATTCCTATAACATATTCAAAGCCTTACGACCTTACGTTTTGAATTTGTGTTTGTCATATTTAACAGGTTAGATCTAAAGCTACACACGGCAGGAATTATCGCAGCAACGTTCGGGATGGTGAATCTAGTGGCTCGACCGTTCGGGGGGTATGCATCAGACGTGGCAGCGCGGTACTTCGGGATGCGAGGAAGGCTGTGGACTTTGTGGATCCTACAAACATGTGGGGGTGTGTTTTGCATGTGGCTTGGGAAAGCAAACAAACGGCCAACAGCGATAGTTGCAATGATATTATTCTCAATAGGAGCACAGGCTGCATGTGGGGCAACATTTGGGATCATTCCCTTCAGTTCTCGACGGTCTTTAGGAATTATATCTGGACTGACAGGAGCAGGAGGCAACTTTGGAAGGGGTTTGACACAATTAGTGTTCTTCTCAACGACCAAATACTCAACCGTCACATGCTTTTTCTTTATGGGAATAATGATTGTATGTTGCACTGTACCAGTCAGTTTGGTTCATTTCCCTCAATGGGGAAGCATGTTTTTACCTCCCACGAAACATGTTGAAAAATCCACTGAGGCATTTTATTATGGCTCTGAATGGACTGAGGATGAAAAGAAGAAGGGTTTGCATCAACAAAGCATTAAGTGTGCTGAGAATAGCAAATCTGAACGTGGTAGGCGTGTGGCTTCAGCGCCAACTCCACCAAATATAACTCCTTCCCATGTTTGAAACAATCAAAACTCTCATCTTAGCTATTTAGAATAATATATAAGATCTAATAATGTTTCCTTTTTTTGTATATGTATTAATTTACTATTTTGTATATTGGTGCACTTTTATTTGTATCTGAATCTGGAAGTATATACTGAGAAACCTCCCCTAGAAGAAACCAACAAAATGGGGTTTCCAGTGGGGAATTTTAAAGTATATTCTGGGAATCTTGTTTGTATAAGAAAAGAGAGATGAAATAAGTTTAAAAATAGCAGTTGGGGGTGCTCCCTAGGTTTTTTTTTTTTTAACAATGTACAAATGGGATCGAAGAGATTAGTGGATGCACCCAAATATGATATGGCTTGAGTGTCTTTTTCTTTCTGGACACAAAATATGGCATCTAAACTTTTTTTTTTTTTTACATGTTAAAATTGTCTTTAAGATTTTAGTTGTTTACTCAAAAAATAATAATGTTTGAGATTCTATTTTTTTTTTAAAACAAAATTTGTCTTAAACACCTTTTTTTTTTTTTTACATGTTAAAATTGTCTTTAAGATTTTAGTTGTTTACTCAAAAAATAATAATGTTTGAGATTCTATTTTTTTTTTAAAACAAAATTTGTCTTAAACACCTTTTTTTTTTTTTTACATGTTAAAATTGTCTTTAAGATTTTAGTTGTTTACTCAAAAAATAATAATGTTTGAGATTCTATTTTTTTTTTAAAACAAAATTTGTCTTAAACACCTTTTTTTTTTTTTTACATGTTAAAATTGTCTTTAAGATTTTAGTTGTTTACTCAAAAAATAATAATGTTTGAGATTCTATTTTTTTTTTAAAACAAAATTTGTCTTAAACACCTTTTTTTTTTTTTTAAAAAAAATTTTTTTTAAAAAAAATTTTTTTTAAAAAAAATTTTTTTTAAAAAAAATTTTTTTTAAAAAAAATTTTTTTTTTTTTTTTTTAATACAAATTTCTTTATTTTTTTCATTTCGTATTATTAGAACTCAAGCATATCTATCAATGGAATTCAAACATGTTAATACTTAAAAAAATTGTGCCTTATTAATATATTTAATTTTATGATTAAAAAAACACAAAGTACAGAGAAATTAAAAATAGTCAAACTCTATTTATAAAGTTAATTAAAGATAAAAGTAAATTTACATGATAACTACCGAGTAAAAAAACATGTGGGTGCTTGTACAAATATGCATCTTAGATCCATCTAGCCTACAAAGAATAAATTCACAATTAGTTTGAAAGCTAACTAATAAATAATTATTAAAAATTATAGAACAAACAATTAAACATGTCAAAACTCAAATATCTATATATGAATATAAACTAATATTGATGTATTTGGAAGAATGTTCATGTGTTGGTGCATAGTCATGTAGTGGCATAGATGTATTTTGATGTATTTTTCTACTAGTATAAATATGCAAGGGATTTGTCATTTGTAAGAAAGTCAACTACAATGAATTGTTTACTTAGGTCTCATTTGAATTAACTTAAAAGATAAATATATTTTAAAAATTTATTTTCATTTAAACACTTTTGATGAGAACTTTAAAATAAAAGTACTAATAACTTTTAAAATTCATTTTGAGTAGTTATCAAACATTTGTATTTCTTTTAAAAATGACTTATTTTTTAAAATTAAATATTTAAAATAGTATTCCAAACACATCAAAAATAGAAATTCACGCTCATCCTAAATTATGGGTAAGAGACCAAATTTTCTTCTCTTGTCCCTTTAATTGTGTTATGAGAAATGTCTATTACATTCCTAACAATGTTAAAGAAGATAAGTTTGGCAAATTCTTTATTGTTTCAATATATGTCAATTATTTTCTTTTTACTAGCCATTGAATTTAAAATTTACTTGTTTTATTTTTCTTTTGCTTTTTATAGAAAAATATAAATGATGCATTGGGCATTTGGGTTCAACTGAATTTCAAGTTAATTAGGGCAATTATATGTATGGTGATAAACCTAAAAATTTAATAAATGGTCATATTTATAAATTATTTCTTTATATGAAAAATATATTGGTAAATATGACACCAAATTTGCATATAATAATTTCAATTATTCATGATATTATATCCACATAAACTTAAACTTTTAGAACTTTGCTTTCAATTTCATATAAAAAAAAAATAAAAAATTTCGGTTGAACTCGATTTTACTTATATATTCTTTTTCTAGAAAAAGGGATTTGAACATGCAACCTTCTAATCTGGAGCTAGACATGCTACCATTGCACCATAGATCCACTTGTTGATTTTACTTATATATTTTGATCTTTTCTTAAATCTAACCAATATGATATTTGGTTAGATATTTGGTTGCACTTACAAACAAATACTAGTCATTACAACAATGGAATCTCACTCCAACAATCGAAGAGACCTACACAACTAAAATAGGGGATGTGTTGCCCTAGATCACAACTTGCAATTAGAATAATCACCAAAATATATATATATATATATATATATATATATATATACATATATTAGAACGCAACCATTTTGAGTTGACCTAGTGGTAAATAAAAGATATTTGGTTTGATAAGAAGCTAAGAGGGGATGACTTCAATCTATGGTGGTCAACCTAACTAGAATTTAAAATCTTACGAATTTTCTCAATACCCAAATGTTATAGGTTATAGGTTTCAGGCGAGTTCTCCGTAAGATTAGTCAAGCTTGAGCGTTAGTTGGCCCAATACTTACTAATATCGGAATAATAATAATGGTAGTAATAAAAACCCTAGATATTTCTACTTTGCTCTATTTTATAATGTATATTGCACTTTTATGGACCTAAAAGCATGCTGAACCTCCCCCAGCTAAAACCAACAAGAATGAATCCTAGACTTGACTGCTTATAGAATCCAATGGGGAATCTTTTAGTATTAAGGGATCCCTTTGTAATCTGACAGTGGATGCATCCAAAATGGCATTTTGTGATTAGATTCAACCAAAGTATGCTGATGTATCATGTAGGGCAAGTTTGACTTTGTTTCTTTCTTTTTAAAACATAATTGGAATAGGACATTTACATTATTATATCATAATCAGCTGCATATTCATCAATTTCAGATTTAAGTTATTGGCTTCATCATGTGAGCTTAACCCTTTATGTGGCTCTAATTGATATTTTCATTTCAATAATATATATAAGCTAAGCCTTAGGGTTTAGCATGTTAATAGTAGAGAGTGATATGTTAGGTTAGCTTGCAAATCAAATTAAAAGAGTATTAATCTAACCAACCTAGAATTGAACCAAATGAATGTTTAATTTTCAAGCATCTAATTAAATATTCACCCTAACATTCTTTAGATCTTAATGCAATTGGCCTAATTTGGTTAGGTATAGGCAATTATTAAATTTCAGTAACGAAGAATACCAATTATATTGAATAGGAAAATCGGTTACAACCCAAGCTAGGCATTTCTCATATAAGTTTTTACTCTTTTATTCATGACGTTTATTTTATGCTAATTAAATTTTATGGCAATCAAACCCCAAAACTCCCATTTGATTACTCTTGGACTCTCAACAGTTTAATTGGGAAATTCTTGTGCTTCATGTGTTCGATCCGGCCTTGCCGCTACTACTGTTAGTTTTGGTAGATACGGTAAAATTATTTGAAGCGACGAATCTACCCCTTCCACATACTTCCTAGGAAAATTCACAAGAGGTTTCGCAACATAGAATTGCTCTAAGCTAAGCACACTTAGCTTTAGAATTCCTACGATTTAGTTCTTTTAAGCCTTTCTTAACCATATTTTTCATATCTTTAGAATTCCTTTCGTTCGGATGTGATATTGATACACTCATGTACCCCTCTTGAACTCGGGCATTACACTTAGCTTCCATATTCTTTTACTCTTTGACTTAATCATTAAATTATATATGACAAGCATTATACCAATGTGCATATTTTCTATTTTGCAGGTGACAGCTCCTCCCCTAATTCTAAACAAATGGGAGAAGAGATGCGTTTTTCACAGTCTAAATTTTGACATTAGCGAATACATTTTCCACTCTTTTACACATTCCAAGACGATGAAGCGCCCAATCATATGGAGTTATCGCCCCCAACTTTCTCCAAAATCTATTTCAATTCTCCAAAGCAATATCGAATTACTATGCTTTGTATCTAACCTCATTTGGCTGCGAATGACATACGTTTATGTAAGTGCTCATGATCAGATGAGGGGAAATGACTCACAATCTCATTTAAGCCTATTGTTTGGTTTGTTTGTTTGTTTGCTTTGGGTCAAGTTGGTGTAATATTTTATTCAACACTAACCTATTACAATTATACTTTTAGCTCTTCCCAGATGCTGCTTTTGCTAGGTTAGTTGGAGATATATATAAATTATATCTTATATCGCCTACTTCACCCTTTCATGTGTTCTTAGAGTTATTTGCTCTATTGTTTTTTTCCTACAATAATATTAAAAAATAGACAATTTCGAGGCTTTGGTTGAATATATGAGTTGAGTTTTAAACCATTTTTTCTACCTTTTAATTAATCTAGCCTAAGATAGAATTGATAGTGATGTTATATATTGCTTCAATTTGGTCGTATACTATTCACATAGATTTAAATATTACTTTGGTCGTTCATATGCTTTCAATTTTGGTTCATTTAGATTCATGTACTTTCGAGATTGGTTTATTTGGCTCCCATATTTTCAAAATATTCATGTTGGTCCTTCAATTTTTGATCATTTTAGTTCATATACAGCTAAAAAGTGATTATTTTAATTAGTCCCTTAAAAATAAAATAAAAATGAAAATGAAAACGAAGGAACCAAAATGATCAATTACTTTTTAAAAATACCAGTCTGAAATAGACATTTTGAAAGCATAGAAACCAAAATGAACCAAAGTTAAAAGTATAAGAACTAAAATGAATGTTTTGAAAGTACATAGACTAAAATGAACCAAAGTTGATAATAAAATGATCCAAGTAGTGTTTAAACCAAATAATATGACGGAGATACAATTTTTACCCGCCAAACTTTGAATTTCAATAAATTAAATCTAAACTTAATAAATGATCTAATTATGCCAATTAGAAAATTATATAGTAGTTATAACTACTCCTTTGAATTAAACAAAAAGCCCTGGAAAAATCCCAATAAACTACTAACTTTAATAATATCAAGTTGTGCACAAATTTCAACTAAGTAGGCAAAAAAATATAAATAAAAAGTTTAGTTGAGTCTCATGTAAATAACTTTTCTAATAATCAATTTCTATTTTCAAGCTATAGATAGGAAAATAGTTGAATTGAATTGGAGATTAAGTAAGCCTATAGCACTCTGAAAAGTTATTTAGATAAATAGTTCGACAAATCATTACGTTATAGTTGAAAATTATTTGGCATGATTTAAGATCAAAGTAGATGAAACGAAAAGTATTTGCATATCTTTTATCTTACTTTATCTTTCTAGTTTAAATTTATATATATCTTCTCTTAATTGATTTACTTAAATAAAATTTAATTTTTCTCGAAAGAAAATTAGAATTAATGATCAATTATATAGTAGTTTAGGAAGATTTTTACTCCAATTGATCTAGATAACAATAATCCTTTTCTTAATGGTCTATATTAAAACTTTGGAATTGATAATTCACAATTGTATCAAAATTTCAACCATAAATTTCGGTAAGCGATCAATTTAGACCTTCCGTTTGTACAATCTATTTTAAAACCTTTAAGTCGTTAAGGCTTTTAACACATCATTTTCGCTCATGTATAAGACTTTTTCAAATGTATGAATTGATGTAATATTAGATAGAAGTAAATCATATGAATAATGACGAACTTAATTTTATTAATATGAGTGGATTTATATTTTCTTATATTTTTTAAAGGGGTGCAACACGAGAATTGTACTACTCTTACCCAAACATGCTTAACCCATCTTCTATTATTTTAATTTTCTTACTCATTTATGAATGAATTATGTCTTTGGTCAGATTTTGAGCGAATGAATGGTTTTCTTTAGGGGTAGGGAGTAATTGTGTAACTTCTTATGTTTTAAGAAGCAAATTTACAGCATCATTAAATTTTGAAGTTCTTACGTAACCGACAATTAAGGAATACAAAAAACGTACAAAAATAGATAATCGACACATAGATTTACATGGTTTGTTAACAATGTATTAATTACATCCACGAGACAGAGGGAAAGCAATTTTGTTAGAAAGAATATTACAAACTACGGAATAAATGACACCTCTATGTTTAGAGAGTTTTTATAGTGCACCCCTCTAAACCTAAGGGTCATAATCGTAAATAATCATAAATAATTAAATAATGTCAAATATGAATTTTACTCTCGTACTAGGTCATTTGAAGTACCAGATAAAAGATTCAAAACGTTCTAACAAAAGCTATAATTTATACTTTGAAAAATATGAATTAGACTATATATATATATTTTAAGCCAAGGAAAATTCTTTCTTCCCCAAGTATTGGATGAATACAGTTCATGAATCATAAATTCAAGGGGCAGATGCAAATATAGCAATCAGGTTCTAAGTATTTGCAACGTAAAAAAAATTACAAATATAACAAAATTTAGATTTTACTATTAAAGTCTAACAACGTAAAAAAAAATTACAAATATAGCAGAATTTAGATTTTACTATCAAAGTCTATCGGTGATAGACTATATTAATAACAGGATCTATCAGTGATAGAGCATATCACTACTGATAAAAGTCTACCACAGTGATAAAGGCTACCATTGATAGATTTTGCTATATTTGCAATTCTTTAAAGATGTTGTTATACACTTAATTATTATCCATAAAAGTGCTATCCAATGTAAAGAATTGAACATTAATCATAAAGTAGTGATCATAATATTCTCAAGCATCCAACAAAATGACTATAATATAATGAAACTCGAAATTGAATCAACAAATACAATAAACTTCGGTTCAAAATCTAACCATTATAAGAAATAGAGAAAATCCTAGAAACCCAACTAGAGAATGTTACCTTAGCCGATCATCGACATGCCAATCGATGAAATAGAGTTTAAGTACAAGACCAAATGAAAAGAGAAAACAAGAGGAGAGAAACTCTTGAGGCAATTGACTGGTGGTGGAATTCCCCCTAAAAAATTGAGGGTTTCTTTTTATAAACTGGTTGGAGCACTACAGCGCTTGGGATAGCACCGCAGTTGTTGTCGCGAATTTTTCCGCGTCTCAACTTCGGAGCACCTCGGCGCTTGGGACAACACTCCCTCTCAGGTAAAAAAGTGTAGCACCGTAAATGTGCTATCGTGCATTTGCTAGCACTCCCTCTTGGGCTTAAGCATCGTTGCGCCATGACCTTAGGGGAAAAATAGTCATTTTGGTCTTCTCTTTCCTAATTGATGCAATTGAACTTTGTTTTAGCTCCAATTCATTGCTAGTGTCAAGTTCTACCCTTAGGTGCTTGAAACCTATAAAATAACCAAGGAACAATCTTGAATTAAGCGGAGCAAGATAGCACATTTACGATGTTATCAGCATGTGAGTGATGACAAAGCATGCTGAAAGGACTCATGTTGGTCTGCAGGGATAGTCATCACTCTGGAGAACGTTGAGGTCATTAGATGTCAAATTTGGATTCCCAATCTTGGTTCGAATTCTACGCCTGGGGACCTTACAAATGGTTCTAAAGCATAACCTCTCCTAGTAAGATGTGGCCCCAGGACGAACCAAGTGGAAGCTGGTGGGCTTTAGGAGGGGGTACATGAATGAACCAATATCACATTCGAATGAAAGGGGACCATGAAGACATGAAAAGTATGGTCAAGAAATGCTAAAAAGAATTGAAAGTTACAACCTATCCCAACAATGTGCACTTTTCTTTTCGATGGTTCAATCATAGGAACTCAAATGTTGCCTATACTAACAAGGTGCACTTTCATTTTTGATGACTCAATCATAGGAACTCCAAAGTTAGGTGTGCTTAGCTTGGAGCAACATATGTTGGGTGACCACTTGGAAATTTTCCTAGGAAGTATGTGAGTGAAGACAAAACATCTTGAAAGCACCTGTGACGGTCTGCAGGATAGACTTCACTCTGAGGCCATTAATTGACAAATTCGAACTCCAAATTCCGATGCAAATTCTAGGCATGTGGGGCATTACACTAAAAATTCTAGTTAGCTTTTTGGGAGTTATGACAATATATTTATAGTAGAATTTGATCTATAGGGCTCTTCCATTTCCTTGTTTACAGGTGAAATCGTTGGGGCACATTGTGGACATATTAGATTCGAAGTTTGTGTGTCCTATAAGACGAATTGGGCTCCTTGGTCTCAACATGGCCAAGGGCGAGGTGTTGGTCGCCTTTGGCCAAAGCCAAGGTAGGCCCAATTCTTTTTCCTCTCTTGGGCCCAATGTTTCAGTCTACAAAGAAGCATTTAAAAATTGTGTGAGACCCATAAAATAAAATAACGTATCTTTTAACTGACGTGTTAAATGTTAAGTAGGAGGTCGAGTATGTATACTAGAAACTTTTCTACTAGGTTAATGGGGAATAAAAATATAATCATCTCATTGCCCAGATATTTTATTTTAGGATAATTGTAACGGATAACACTTTTAAAGGTGATAATTAAGTGTATAACAACACTTTTAAATAATTGCAAATATAGATTTTTTCTCAAATCTCCTTGTTTGTTTTATTGCTACTCCTATTATACAATTTTTTCTTTATTAGTGCAACAACATGTGTTGTTGGGAGATTCTATCATCTGTACCTCTTGGTTAGGATTTTTTTTCAAATGATCTCTTCAGTTGTTTTTGTTAATTTTGTTTCACATTCTTCATTAACATTGAAATTTCTTTTCAATTTTTTCATTTTTTTTTTATTATATGCTCAATTTCATACAATATTCTCTTTCTCTAGTTATATATGGTTTTTATTAACTTTTCTTTTCTTTACAAGTTCATGTCTCCTTACTCTCTTGTTATTTTGTTGGTGTTTATCATTATGTTTTTTTAGCACAATAATTGTGGGATTCAGACTTTTAACCTTTTTTAATCAAAATTTTATGTCTCATGCTAGTAGAACTATACTCATGTTGGCTTCTGTCTCTGTAGATTTTTCATAGTTAGAAGTCTATCACTAACATCCTTGTAGTTCACAACCTAAAGTTGAAATTTAGGTAGAACACAAGAAACGCCCCACGTGAATAACAGTGTTACTGGCAAATGTAAGAACAAGTTGAACAAAAGTATAAGAGAGAAATAACACACAAAAATGGTAACATGGTGTAACTACACCTACGTCTAGGAGGCTTTATGCCTAAATGAAAAGAGTTCCACTAGTTAATGTTTGCAATACACTTCTTTTCACATACAAAATATAACTAAGAAGTATAACATGCAGTAACTAGGGAATGATTTAGGCTCCCCCTAAATATTGTGCCTTATGGAAGAGTTAGCAGATTAGGCTCCTCCTCATCTAATACTACTCAGCAATAACTCTCATCTCTTTTCACTCTGTAGTTGAATCACCATTGAACTAAGAAGTAATGCAACATACGGAATTTGATGTCAAGAACAATTGGTATATTGTCAATCGTGCAGGATCTGTTTCTCACTGTCAAACTTAAGCCAAACACACCTCACTGCAAATTCTTCAGCGTACAAGTTTATTCATGTAAAAACGACTTAACCTAGAAAGGCAAAATACCAACAAAATATATGTAACACAAATGGAATGAATCCATTATAGTCAAGGCAAGAGATCGAGGCCAAATAAAGGCCAAGCCCAAAACACAGGCAACCAGAAAAGGAAAGAATAACCAGCAGATACGGCATGCACAAAGTCAGAGACAAACCAAGCAACAATCGTGATAAAAGAAAATATTAACAGTCAACACCATTGTAACAAAAGCTATCAATGATAGACTATGATGATAGATAGATTTCATTCAAAATGCGCAACTAACATATATTTCTATCTCTTCTATCACTAAGAGATTTCAAATAAATATTTTTATTTTTCTTCTTTCTCCACTTGCTCACTTTTTTCCTCCAATTTTGTTTTTGCTATTTCTTTCATTGATAACTCGACAAAATATTTAAAGTAATTTGATGTTAACTGTTTTCCAAAGCAACCATGAGAACTAGAAACATCTAAATTATAGCTAAACTATCTATGATTGAAGCTTAAAAGTATGTAATAAAAGTCTATAAGTAGCCTTCTATATAAGTGATAGATTTCTATATGTTATGTATGTGAAATATATCATTGGCTATCATTAATAGATTTCAAATAATATAAGTCTATAACACATAGACTCAAAGATTCTATCGATGATGATAGAGTCTATCAATGATACCTCATATCACTAAAAGAGTCTACCTCTGATAGAGTATTAGTAAGACTATGTCGTTGATACCAATCGATCAATGATATACTTCTATTAGTGATACAAAGTAATAGGCAAGTAATTGAATAAAGGAAAATACAAAGCATTTTAATAGATTAAATTAAACCATAAAACTGATTAAATATAAACATTGGTCTTGAACCCTCAGCAGTCAGCAGTACAAAAAGCATTCAAATACATTAAGAGTATTTCACCTCAGTAGTACCACATTATTTTTCTGTAACTAATGGTCAGTTTAAACTAATGACTATTTAAACTATTTTCCAAACCATAAAATATCAATTTTAAAACTTCAAAGAATAAAGATAGGTCATAAATCTCACATATCAAGATTGTATTTTGTATTATAATAAATAATTGTCAGCTAATTTATAACCTAAACCTAAAACCTTCCATTAGTTTAATATCATTTTCTTTCACACATTATAATATGCCCCTCAAAAGTAGGAATAAGTAAACCCTCCCTAAATGACATCAGCAAAAAATCAATTCATTACTTCCAATATCAAAAAGAAGAGAAAGAAACCTTTTAGTTGAATCCAAGCACAAAATGCCAAATAAGATGCACTCAAAGTCCTATTATGCAACACAATCCCCTTCTATACATATGCATACAAAATACATATATTATAAAAAACTATAAAAAATAAATAAATTAAAAAAAAAAAAAAAAAAAAAAAAAAAAAAAAAAAAAAAAAAAAAAAAAAAAAAAAAAAAAAAAAAAAACCCATTATAGAGATGCGTTTAGCAGACAAAGTATGAACTCATTTCATTGCTTTGAGAACATGCTTTAAGGTGAATAAAGTCAAAATATACATGACGAAAGCAGTAGACAAAATACACCAAGTAAAGGAAACATTATTAGGATCTAATTTCTATATTTTAAACATGGGAAGGAGTTGTATTTGGTGGAGTTGGAGCTGAAGCCACACGCCTACCACGTTCAGATCTGCTATTCTCAGCAAACTTAATGCTTTGTTGATGCAAACCCTTCTTCTTTTCATCCTCAGTCCATTCAGAGCCATAATAAAATTCCTCAGTGGATTTTTCAACATGTTTCGTGGGAGGTAAAAACATGCTTCCCCATTGAGGGAAATGAACCAAACTGACTGGTAAAGTGCAACATACAATCATTATTCCCATCAAGAACAAGCCTGTGTCTGTTGAGTATTTGGTGGTTGAGAAGAACACTAATTGTGTCAAACCACTTCCAAAGTTGCCTCCTGCTCCTGTCAGTCCAGATATAATTCCTAAAGACCGTCGAGAAATGAAGGGAATGATCCCAAATGTTGCTCCACATGCAGCCTGTGCTCCTATTGAGAACAATATCATTGCAACTATCGCTGTTGGCAGTTTGTTTGCTTTCCCAAGCCACATGCAAAACACTCCCCCACATGTTTGTAGGATCCACAAAGTCCACAGCCTTCCTCGCATCCCGAAGTACCGCGCTGCCACGTCTGATGCATACCCCCCGAACGGTCGAGCCACTAGATTCGCCATCCCGAACGTTGCTGCGATAATTCCTGCCGTGTGTAGCTTTAGATCAAACCTGTTAAATATGACAAACACAAATTCAAAACGTAAGGTCGGAATGCTTTGAATATGTTATAGGACACGTAAAAAAACGCGCCCTTGGTGGAGAATCTAAAACCTAGATATTTCTGTGTTAATGTAAATGGTGTCTCAATTTGTACGTGGACTTGGGCAACACACGGATAAGTGGGTTTTTCATAATATTGTTTTCGTCTTGTGATCACTTTCTATGATTGTTGATTTCATAACACATATGCATAGGATTAGGATTGACTGACGGGGTTTGATATTAGGTTAAAAAATCAGATTTGATTATTTTACCTGTCGAAGAAGTATTCGGCAATGACGTTATCGGTGGAAAGTTCGACCCCCATGGAGAAGCCATAGAGGAGGACGAAGATCCAAGTTCGGTAATTGGTGACAGCATACCACAGGATCTGTGAGGAGATATTATATTATATTGGAGAGATGATTATAATTAAAGTAAAATTAAAGAATGAATTGAGAAGAGATATATATGTATATAGATGGAGAAGGAAGGAAGTAATTACATTGGAGAATTTATCTTTGGCAACATTGCCCTTCTTCTGAAGACTGGTAAGGTTACCATCAGGCAAGTCCTGGCCAAGAGTTAAGACCAAAATGCCCATGAGAATATGAAGGGAACCAGGGATAAAGAAGGCAATCCTCCAAGCAGTGAAAGGAGTAGCGCCAGCTCTCTGAATGACATCGTACAACAAAGGCATGATGAGCTGAGTGGCTCCTCCGCCCATATTCCCCCACCCAGCAGCAGTCCCATTCACAAGCCCAATGATCTGACTGTTGAACATGGTGCTCATCCAATACTGGCAGGAGACGAAGGTGGCAAGCGAGAAGCCAATCATGAATCTCACAGCTATATACCCAGCAGCGTTGGACACAAAGGACATACAAAACACGGTGGGGGCGGAGAGCATAATGAGAAAAGCACACCCATAGCGTGGCCCCAGAAGGTCACACACAGCCCCCATTACAAGACGAGAGAAGATACTGCCAGACACGGAGGTGACTCCGGCGTTACCGATGTCAACTTTGGTAAGGTTGAGATTGTCTCGAATGATGGGGACCAGAGGGGCGGCTGCGAATGTGGAGACGAAGCATGTAAAGAAGGAAATCCAAGAAAGGTGGAAGGTTCTCATGTGGGGGTTGGCTAAAGACCACACCTTGAAAACCTTCGCTTTGTGCTCAGAGTCAACGGGTAATGCAAATTTCGCTGTTGTGTCCGTTGGGACAATTGGGGAAGCTACGGAAAATGCAAAACTTTGCTCTCTTCCGGTCACCCCATGCATAGAGCTTCCTGGGGAACCTTCAACATCTCCCATTTTCCTTTTTTCTTTGTCTTTACTTTTCAATCAACAAAATGAAACAATTAGTAGGTAATGATCTTGTAATTTGTTTGATGAGTTGTGGTATTTATATTGGAGTGGGATTTGGGAGAATGGTTAATTAAAAGTATGGAATTGAAAAGGGAAACCAGTACGCCGCATATTGAGGTCTGAAAATTTGAAAGGTCCCATCGCATATCCCAAAGGATCAAATAGCATAGGAAGAGTAGGGGAAGGGTACAAAATACTAATATTATAAGCCTGTCAACTGTCATCTCAACTCTCCAAATTTAATTAAATACTTAATTGCGGTTTTATTAAGGTTAAATTACATTGTACTTAATGGTATCATAAGCTATCTTTGACATGTAAACATTTCTATGAGTTTGACATCTATACGAAAGTAAATTGACATTTTAATTATATATATTTTTTAAAAGAAATCTGTGTATGAAACATAAAAAAAGTATTAAAGTGTCATTAATGTAAATATAATATAAATAACTAATAATTTCGTTGAACGTTTTATTTTTTATAAGATTTTCTTAAATATTCATGAACATCAACATCTTTGCAAAATTGAGACCTCGACATAGATATTTAAACCTTGATTGTAGTTTTACCTTTTTTTTTCTTTTTTTTTTTTAAATAGAAAAATAACATCCTAGACTTAATACTTTGATGTGTACATATATGTAGTCAAGTGACGAAGAAAGGGAGGGGTTGATTCGTTTTCATCTTAACTCATCTTAGATTATAAGATTGTATTAAAAATGTTGAAAATTGAAAGTCTTGAAGTCTTATCAAATCGACAAATAAAGAAAGCGAGAAAATGTAATAAGTAGAAAGCAACATAGAGATTTATGTGGTTTACTAACAATGGGCTATAATATCATTTGATAACCAACATCATAAGGGTACGATGTCAATTAAGTGACCAACATTGAACAATGTATTATTTAAGGTGTTCAATGTGGATCCACAGGCAAAGGGAGAAAATAGTTTATTATAAGAGAGAAATATCAGATAGTACAGAATGTAGAGACACCTGTAGGAGTTAAAAGTTTATATATAAGACACTCCTCTAAACCCTACCTGAGTGTTTGGTCATTTGGAACACCAAGTATCAAAGCATTTCCCGAACAAAATGATTATATGTATACAAATTTCGAAAGTATAAATTTTGACCTGACCTTTGTGTGCATACATATTATATGTATGTATGTATCAATATTAATATATTGACGTTCAAAAAATATTAATATTAACCACTCAAGTGTTTGGTCATATGGTTTTTACAAATACTTGATGGACAAAAAAATATCAATATTAACCTATTTTGACGTTCATAAAGTATCAACAAAAGTAACTATATTGATGTTTTTTTGCCAAGTATTTCTCCAATACTTGGCAAAAAAACATCAATCTAACATATTTTGATGGCCAAAGCCATCAAGATAGGGTTTGTGTTGAAGTTTTTGGTCATCAACAAAACTATCTTTCTTGATGGTCAGGCTTTTTTTTTATGTTTTTTGGCCATCAAAATAGGTCTTTATTTATTTATTTATTTATTTATTTTCATCAACAAAAGCAAGTAATGTTAGGATGGATGTGTTTTTTTGTAATTTAAGTTATGAATATGTACTGCCAAAAGTGTTAGGATGAAGCAAGTTTGTTTAAGTGTGAAGTAATCAAAGCAGGTATTATTTGGACCGTCCTATGTCGAGAAACCAAAAATATATATATATTCTAATTTTAAAAATAGACTCACACACTTTCAATATATACTTTATCTAATAATTAATAGATTTAAAACTTTTAACCTTTTGTCTGGTAATCCCAAACTTAAAAATAAATTTTAAAAAATTTAAAATTCACTAACCTTATGTATTAAATTTAATTAAACATTCAAGTTGTTCCATTTCGATACATTTAGAGTTCAAAAACCTACTACACTATCTGTTTAAAAACTTAATTTATAATCATTTTTAAGAAAAATAAAACTAATCTAAAAAGCATTCCTCACAGGACGACCCAAATAAATAATGGTAGATTTGAAATAGTTAAGCTTGTGAACTCTAGGGTTTCCCATCTCCCTATTCAATTAAATTACGTCACCAAAGTACAACCAATATTAATTAATTGACAAATTGGTACTTATACATTTAGCCTTCCCATTAAATAAAAGCTCTGACCATGGATGATTACCATTTTATTTTTATTTTCTTAATTTTCCCAACAACCAAACCAATTGGTTGTATATAACACATTTCCAACTCTTTGCCACATTCCAAGTCAATGGAACTCCAATCATATGGAGTTATGTATCACTATGTAATTTAACTTTATTTAGCTACAAATGAAAGAGAAATTATTAAAAGAGGCCATCACATATAATAGTTAGTCTTACATAGTTCAAATAATATAATATATAAACTATCAAAAGTATTTTCAATCTATTTTCTTTCGTTATAAGAAGTTATATAATTCGGTCTAATGGAAAGCAATCACATTATTGCCACCTCCCTTCAATAATTTTTAACATATGTTATTTTCCAATATTCAATCCAAAACTCATTTATGCCTATCGTTTTTGCGAGGTCACCTTGAATGAACATTTTATTCAATACAAACTACTACAAATGTAGTTCTATAGCTCTTCCTAATTGTTGTTCTTGGTCTATTGAGATAAATTAAAACCTTAAATGGCCTACTTTACCCTTTCATGAACTCTTAGAGTTATTTGCTCTATTGTCCTCCACAAATTAATATTTTAAGATACGACTTGGAAGCTTTTGTTGAACATGAGTTGAATTTGTGAAATGTTTCCTAGCTTGTAATATCTTAGCTAGGCTCAATGGTAGGATCATATGTAAATATCTTGACCACATATATATTAAATAATTATTATAAGATCTATTATTTAAATTAAACCCACGAGGTTGAAAGTGATGTTATTTGTGTCAATTTGGCATTCACATTGAAGAGACAAAAGGAGAGGCAATCTTTACCCACAAACATAATTCACTAGGCATAGCATTAGAGTGTGCTAGAAGGGAATGTTTAACACATCAAACTTTTGGGGGTCAATTAACAGTTCTCTCTTTTTTCTCATTGTTTCTCATTTCTCGTTTTCCATTTTATAAGTAATAATGTTTATTGTATTCAATATATTATTTTACAAGCATAATACAGTGGATAAATATACAAATGTAATTAAAAAAAAAAATCTAATTAGCCTAGAAATCACCTAAATTACGTAAATTATGTCAACACCCTCCCTCAAATTCAAGATGGTAAAGTAAAGACCAACTTGAGTTTGTGAAGTAAATGATTGAAGTGCGAAGGGGATAGAGTTTTGGTGAAGATATATATCGATTGGTCTCTCTATAGTAGATATGGATTGTAGATGAAGTGTGGTGCTTTGAAGATGATGGTGGACAAAGTGACAGTTTTTCTCTATGTGCTTCCTTCGTTCATGAAAAATATCATTATCGTGAGCAAGTTGAATAGCACTGCGATTGTCACAATGAAGACATAGTAATTCCGAAGTTGCAACAGCAAGTGCACGATATTTAAACTTTATGCTGGAACGTGAAACAACAATTTGTTTCTTGCTACACCACAAAATAAGAGAACAGTGAAAGTCTTTGAGATATAGGGAAGTTTCTCTTACCCAGGTGGAGTGCCAAACAGGTGCAAATGACAAATTTGGAGCAGATCGATGGGAGCAAATTGATTAAGCTCAGAGATGAATAGTGTGTGAGACTTAGGGTCAGGTAAAGGATCACAAGTGGAAAATGGATCAGTGAAGAATGCAATAAATATGTGTAAGATTTCTCATTTGTAAGTATGAAAAGCAAGTAAAGTAAAGTGAAATCATTTACCAAATACTCAAGTTCTTGTTTCTCCAAAATTATGTGAGTAGGAGAACAGTCTTCTTTTATCTTTTAATTTGTGTTGTGAGGGTCTACTATGTTTTCAACAAATTTATGTAAGATGCAATAAAAATAGATGGAAGTAAGGTTAGATTAGTGCAGTGTGATGTGGTCAATGAAAATATCCACACATTTGTTTGGGGTTCGTCGGATGGATGAGCCAAATTTTTGGAAAAAAATGAGATTCGTCCCGCTTTTTGAAAATGAGGTTTTTGGACCCTTTGCTGATGTCAAATTCACCTCCCCATCTAAGTTGGGTGATCAAAGTCAACCACTCAACGCGACCCGTCAAGTTCGAACTGACATAGGTGAATCAGATCAACACCGAGACTTTCTTCCATCAAGAGGAGTTGCTTTGGTAACGAAGTTCGGGTCAACGTGAAAACTACCTTACATCTGTGGGAACCCTGCAAATCTTCTCGGCTAGTTACTCTGTGAAAAGTCCTATCTACTTTTTACCAAAGCAGAGTCGAAAGCAGAATACAAAGTCTGTTTTTCATGCAGGGGGTGGGGCTAATCCGTTTTCTGGCAACTAGGCTAGGACTGGTACAAGCACTCTTCACTATTTCCATTTTTTTGACCAAAGTGGAACCTCACACGCGTGGATTGGGCTTTCTCGCTCTCTCATTCTCTCGCTCACTTTCCTCTCTCACAAATCGCTCTTCTCTCTCCTTTTCTCTTATGGTCTCGCTCTCCAAGGTTTAATCTTGCTCTTTGGTCTCACTCTCTAGCACTCTAACTCGCTCTCAACACAAACTAAAAAAGATGGAGAGAAGAAGAAAAAGAAGTCGGCTAGAACTGCTCATGTGGACTCGTCGAAACTGGTTGCATGGTTGTGCCAGAGAAGTCGAACTTGGTCGCACGAGAGAAGAAAAGCATCAGATGAAAAGAGGAAAAGAAGAAGAAGAAGAAAGAAAGAAAGAAAGAAAGAAATTGAAGGAAGAAGAAGGAAGAGAGAAAAAATAAATTATGGTAGTTTTGTAAAATTGCTTGATAATGATGTCAGCAAGAAGCCAAAATTCTTAAGTTCTAAAAAAATGTGGCATAAATCATTTTGGGCCTTGGGATTGCTCTTTCGGGATGTTTGGGACACTGAGTTGAGTTATGAAATCTGAAGTTAATATGTTAAGAGTTAGGAAGTCAGTGTATGAGATGCAGAGTCGTAAGATGGAGTTTGCCATTTAATATACAAAATGGAGGCAAGGGGAAAATGGAGTTTATCGATAAATGTACAAACTTTAATGGTGTTTACTATTGAAGCTGAGTTATTTAACACCAACTTATGAAGTTGGTGAGCCAAACACCTCCTTATTAATCAATTATCTCAATTTGTTTGTCCTCAACCAAATAGCTCAAATACAAACTAGGTGTTTGCAAGTGATAACTGAGAATATTCCAAGGTTAATCCTCAAGGAAAAGGACTTTTAATGCATTTAACAAAACATTCAAGCAATTAACCCAACACGTAAATATGAAAGTAACCAACTAACAAAACGCGTTTAAGTGAATTTGGTGTACAAAAGTGACTTGTGAAAAGATTTGATGCATGAATATAAAAATGCATAAATACAATTGACACAACAAGAAAGTTATAGTGAAACAAGGCTTGGCGCATGGTTGCCTTATGTTGCACCTACCCTAATGTGCTAGCCATATGCTTCACTACTCATTTTATTGAATCTAAGCATGCATAACCTACTGTACTGCCCTTCCTGGTGCACCATCATGCAAACAAAATTAATTACATTCCTATGTGTTAACCTTGTTTATTACCCAATGACCATTATTCTTGTAAACAACCTGGTGAAACTACGTTCACTCTTGCTCTAGTTGAGCATTTCCACATAAAAGAAAAAATATTCTTGCTATATATGTGGTTAACGATAAACTTTATTTTAAAAAGTCACATCAAACAGAAAAAGAAACAAACATTTTATTTAAAATCTTTTTAAATTTAGGTAGAATCCCCAAAACATGGTCTAGTTTTCGCTCCAGGGGAAAAGAAAAGAAAAGAAGAAAGAAGAGTTTTAGTATTTTTCTCAAGAGGTAAATTCTTGTTAATATTTAAAATACATCATGTTAATATTTACAATACTTTTGAATAGAAACTGATCCAGCAAGCTCATAAAAGGATAAAGTCAAATTACCTTTGTAAAGATTTAATCTCATTATTAGAATTTCTAACTAGGAGTTCAACGTCCCACTGCCACCACAAGTACTACAAGAACGAGCAGAAGAGCACTTGGAACAGTAACTCCATTTTTTAGGAAGCCTGAGAAAGATTAAAGTCAGCTTATTAGTTGAAAGTAGAAGCTTTCTAAAAAGAGGAGAGTGTGCCAAGAAAATCATACGCTGCGGTGAATCGAGTGGCCATATTCTTCGCAGCCAACCTCGCCCGCTCTGCACTTTCATCTGATAGTTTCTTTAGTACAAATCCTTCACCTTTGCATTCAGAACATAAGCCTGAACCACCACAATCTTCACATGTTATCAAAGGAACCTGAAATTTAAAGGGCAACCATTGCATTACAGACAATCCACAAAAAAATTCAGTAGAAAAGAAAAGATCAAATGTATCACAACCAAGACAGTTAAGGATATTTGAGTTTAGTGGTAGTGTAAGGTTTATGACACCAGAAAAATGCTGCCATAAAGGATTTGAGGCCACTAGACCTTGACAATTGGAACATAAATCTGAGAAATCTTAAGGGTGAGGAAATAGCGGAATAGGCAGAATTAAACCACTTTCTGTCACCAACATGAGCACACGAGCCTAGCTTAGTGTTAATTGGCGTGTACTTCTTTCTTTAAGGTCGGAGGTCCAACTCACCATATCCCACATCTGTTGTTAAAAAAAACTTCTCTGTATCATTTTGGAGTCAAATGCTATGTTTTCCACTAAATTCTTGCTTAGTGATTCCGAGCAAATGGGAAATCATGTGCAACCTTTATTAACTGAGGCAATTTGGAAAGATAAATGTGGCAACAAACACGCAAGACGAGCTCCAAAGACGGCTCCCTTCCATAATCTTATCTCCCCAAATGATGCATTCTTTCTAAAAAGGATGAGGATTCACAATACATTTTCTCTGCTAGTTCTTTTGCATCAGCTTTTTTGGAAGGATACGATTTCTTTTCTCAATTGGTCTCTGGCTCTCCCAAAGGATTCAAAAGCTCCCTCTCCAATACGCTTTTGGATCATCATTTCAGAAAGAGGAAGAAACTCTTCTAGATAGCCTACATGGGTGGAAAGAAATCAAAGGAATTTTGATGACAGAAGAAGCTACAATAAGTTTTTTGAGAATGATATTTACCTAGCTATGTCTTGGTTTTAATTGTCACCTCTTTTTAAGTTTAATATGTTTGACTTTTGTCCAATTGGAGATGTTTATGGTAACTCCTTCAGACTACAGCTTTCTTCCCTTTTGTAAATTTCATACTTCAATTCAATTGTTTCTTCTAAAAAAGAAAAAAGAAAAGAAAAAAAGTGGCCATTTAGCATATTATAATAACTGGAGGTTCAATGTCAGAACTTTTGTAGCACAAGTTCTTCCTGAAAAAATATTGATAGGCATGTGCTAATTTTCAGGTCCACAAGTACCAACTCTAGTAAGAATATGAATAAAAGATCAAATACACCTATCAACTTAAGCATTCAAGTGTTGGGTAGCTTAATAACCCAGATCAGATAGATAAGAAGCACAGACATGGATACAAGTTATGACACATGATCTTTTAAAAATAGGACATGAACATGGCAAGAAAACACCTATTAAGGTATACATTTTTTAAAATATATATCATTCTTATATAAGAAAGAAATTCGAACCCAATAAGCGCATTTACATGCTTAAAAAATGAACTTGCTGTATTCTGCTCTCAAATTTTATTATTTTTGTCAATGAACTTGATGTATTTTGTTCTCAAATTTTATTATTTTTGTCCTATGTTACTATGTATCTTTAGTATGCTTAACAAGTATTCGGTACGTGTCTAACAAATGTTGGACCCATATTAACTTCCGTACAACTAATTGTCTAACACATGTTTAATATGTCTATTGTGCTGACAAGTATATGATATTGTTGAACCAGTGTTGGAGTGTCCAAGTTACCAAGTCCAAGTAACTGACACATGTGAGACGTGGACACATAAGCCAAATGCAAGTGTCTGTGCTTCCTAGATAATGACTAAAAACAGTGTAACTGACAAGATGCATATTTCAGATTTGTACAATACGTTAATGGCACAAAACATTGTTTCAGATGTAAAACCACACCTCCACTGCCTCAGAATCTTTGGTTCTTCTGGAAAGGAAGGTGGCTGCTGCACCTACAACTGTAGCAGCAATAGCCACAGAAGCTGCTGTTTCGGGTAGAGAAGAAGCTATAGTCAATGTTCTTCTTCCACCTTGTAGTTTCACATCAGCTGAAAGAGGATTGGAGTCCAACAAGCAAAGGCCATGGTTGCTGGGTTTAGAATCCCTAACGACTTCACACGAAGAGCATTCCAATCAGCAGAAAGTTTTGATGTCAGATCATAAGTTCATAATGTAGATTCCAGTACAGCAAAGGGAAAACTTAACAACTCCTCCAATCCCTTAATCAAATATGGAAATTTTACTCTGATTTACTAGTATATAGGAAAGAAATAATAAATTTACGCATGGTTTGCTCACACAACTCGATGTTAGAGCTTTAGCAATAAATTGGTGTCCCCTAATTTAAAAGATATGGTTTCCAAGGTTGACTTTTTAACAAAATCTGCCAGATCTAATTCTTAATTATAAATGCAACAAGAAAAGAAGATGGTCTTACGAGCATAACCTGTTAAAATAATAACAAAAATATAAAAAAAAGGACGGAGACAAAATAAAATAAAATAAATGAAAATAAGTGAGGTCATCGTGAAGTAAATCATCAAATAGGACACTTATTGAAGAAAATATACAAGCGGGTATAAGAGATCAACCAAGAGAAGCAAGGGAACTACAAAAAAATAAATAAATAAAAACAAAAACAAAAAAGCCCCTCTAATTGGCATTGATCATAAAAAGGCATCATAATCAACTAGTGGTGGCCCAACTAAAAGCTTCAAAATGACTGATCTCCCAGATTTCGCGACAATTTCAACTTAAGATATTGAAGTTTGTATGGTTCTTTCTAATTCTAACTTTAACCCACACAAACACTTATGACTGAAGATTCCCAAATAAACATTGGATGCTTCTGGAGGATGGCCAAAAAAATGTTGTTCTATGGCATGAGCAATGGAGCAATGATGAGACCAACTAAAGTTGGATTTTCGGAAGAGGAGAGCCAAAAAATATGGCTATACAAAATGAGATTCAAAATTTCTTCCCAAGTAAGTCAGCACTCAAATGAGGAAGCTCGTCTTATAGATAAAATTTAGTTGGTAATCCTTACAACTCAAGGATGCAATTGTACGATCTATAGAATAGATCCCTGTTCAAGTAAGGTCGTAAAATTCAGTTGGTAATCAAAATGAGAGGAAAGAGCTGAGAAGGAATGTTCTATATGCTCTGCTCATGAGATGAAACTGTATATTGAGAGTGAGCTATTTCTATAGATATATGGCAATTTGTGACACTAGGACACGCACATCCAATGTAGCCTTCTAATTGAATGTTACGGAAAGAAGTTCGACCTAACAGCTATGAAAACTGTGTAAACAACCACAATCAAATAGCTGGCAACGCTGCTAGCATGTCCTGAATAACATGCCACACCCACCTAAAGGCAACATAGACAGTGTCTTCCACATGAATGTTGAGACATTGCTTCGGAACACAACATCATTGACATAATTTACTAGAAATAGAAGATCCTAATCATGAACTAGTATATGAAACTTGATTCCAGCAATGTGATACAACCCCCTTTACTGTCAACCATCATAACACTCAAGAGTCTCATTCCAAATCTTTCAAACAACTTAAGAATGCTAGCCAACGGCCAACCAATATTCATCCTAATTAACCTACATTACAGATGAGTTAGCTACTAAACAATCACATTAACCACAGTAGACCAACAAAATCTAGTCTCTCAAAGCTTTCCAGTACAACCAAATTATGCCAAACAACTCTGGCCAAACAGCAGTCACATAGTCATTCGAAATTCCCATATAGACGAATAAATTGACAAAAACCCTCTTGCAAAAAGATCAAAGAGAAAGAACGGATAATCGTATGATAAGAAATGGTGGAAAGTTAGAACTGTAAGAACCCACATGTACATCAATCTCTCAAACTTTTATGAGTCGTGAGCATCAATTTCATAGGGAAAACCCAAATTGGCAACATGGGATAGATAAGTTTGTGATGATTTGATAAGGAAAACAGAGAAATGGAAATGAAATGAGAGCAGAAAGAATTGAAGCGTACTCTTGGGGAAGGTGACAAACAAGGGGGTAGGCAGAGTCAGCTCCATTGAGAAACAACTTCCAGCGTCTACCTGCTTGGTGCTCCCAAATTCTTGGGTCCCTTATCTGCCAGAGAGATGTTTGGTCCCTAAACCTTTAAAAGCGTTAACACTTTCTCAACATTTAAGTTTATTTTCTCATAGGGTCCGTAATAAATTCTAATTTTTAAAAAGTTGATTGATTTATTTGGTATATATTTGAATTTTATATTTAATGAAACTCTAAACTTTAGTTTTTGTGTTCAGTAGATTTATGAATTTTAAAATAAGTAATATATATTAATAAAGTTAAAGGATTAAATTTGTACGTTTGAAAATCATTGATCAACTAGATACAAAGCTCAACTAGAACTCGTAACTAATAATTGTATCGATTTAGTGTTTGAACATTTATAAGTGTATCAATTTACACCCTCCTCTAAATTTTATTCGATTAATATCATGTGAAACCAATAATTTAAGTCAATTAAATTCCTTAATTTTAATAAGTCATTCAATTTAGACCCTTCATTACAATTAGTTTTAAAAACCATCCATGCATCAGTTCTCAAACATATGCAGACTTCTTTAAATGTCGGCTTTAGAAAAATGAACTATTAGAATAAATGCATAGACAATATTCAAAGAAAATTTTGTCTACAAGTCTAGATTGATTCAATTATGAAAGTTTAGGAGTTTAATTTACACAATTATAAGTTCCACACTAGGTTTTTCCAAACAAAACATAATAGAATGTGTAAATTATCACAATTACAAAAGTTCAAGGTTTAAATTAATATGAATTATTAGATCAATGTTTAAATTAATACAACTCTTGGAATTTAGGGATATAAATTTATATTTTTCTTAAATTTAATTTGTAGTTTCTTTTATTTTAGAAAAAGTTGAAATTTTAGTCCCTAATTTGACAAGGACATTAGAGCTTTTTTTTCTTTAAAATTTATGCATTTTAGAAAGTTATTTAATTCTTAGCTTGTGCATTAGCTAAACTTTTTTTTTTTTTTGTGCAAATTTTTATTTTATTGAAATTAATAAGTTCATGAAGATTTTTATACTTGTTTTTGTTTAAATTAGGGAGTGATTTAGTGGAAATTGATTCCTATTGTAAAAATTAAAACATTTAAGTAAAACGAATACTTGCATGTTTAAGGGTTATTTTTGGTGATTTCAGCACCTTTTGGTATTAGGTTTTTTTAATGGAGAACTAACTGTATTTTTAACTTTTGCTCCAATGTGGCTACATGGCTTCATAGGCAAAAATTCATTAGGGCCACATTGTGCCCTAGACTGAGTCAGTCGGGATTTTCACTACTAGTTCAAAGCTCTTTGATTTTCAGTTCCTAAGGTGTTCATCCATTCTGAAATTGACTAGAATTTCTTGGAGCATAAAGTTCCGCAACTACCCACCCATTTGGAGTCTATTTAAAGCACCAAAGGTCGTCATTTTGGGGAGCCAAACATTGAGTCGAAATCTACACTTAAAATCGAGAATGAAACTTTTCTACTACTTCAAGAACAAGAGTTCCTCTAAAGATTAGGGTTCCTATAGTTCAAACTTCACCAAAGAGAGTTGCAAAGTGAGATTTACTTCAGAAAATGTTGAGTCGAATCGAGAGAGAACCTTAAAAGTGTAGAAATAAGTATCCCAAGGGTCATACGTTATGAATTTTCCATATTTTAAGTTATTGTCTTTCTATTCTTTGTTGATTTCTTTTCTATTATTACTTGCCATTTTATACTAATGAATCATATTTCAATGAAATTATTATTATTCTTTTTCATCATGAGCTAAATTCTTTAATAAATTAAGTCTTGTGGATGCCTTAAAAAGATAAAATGACTTGAAAAATTGTGAAACATCGCATTCCTTTATTTCTGCTATTTCTTTTGTGCAAATCATGTTGTATCTTGTAATTAATTAAATTGGCCACTTAAGTTGTATCTTGATGCTGAGAAGGTTAAGGCAATAAACAAAATTTACAGAAAAATGCGAGACTAAGAGCCTAGATATAGGATGTTACTTGAGTTTGGACATAGGACGTCACATGACCTTAAACATAAAGGTGTGTACACTATAGGACTAGAGAAGACTATATATTTAATTATATGAGCTATAATTAGTTATAGACATATAAGTCTAATTATTTAAGTTTTTAAAAATGCTTGAAATCAAGATTGAATAGAAATTGATTTTGGTTCATAATTGAAGAGACAGTCAATCACAATGCTCAAGACATTTTTCTTAAACGCTAAAACTTGACTTGAATTCTCTCTTTGTTATCGTTAATTGTGAATGTGATTGAAATTTAAACTGTTATGATGCAAGTTTCAAAAAAATCTGAAATATCCTCCATTTAATCCCTATTTTTCTTTTTTTCTTTTTTTTTTTTTTTTTTTTTTTTTTTTTTTGTTTTGTTTTGTCATCTAACACTTTTATTTGTTTAAATCAATTCTCTACCCTATTTGTTTCCAATGCATTTTGATGCACACTATATTCGTTTTATTTTCTCAGTCGGGAGTTTTTTTTTTTTTTTTTGTCTATTTCACATTTAAATAAAAAAAATTAAAAAAAAAAGTTGGTTCACCGATTTGCTATTTGTCCAAAAAATGTGGTGGTCTATTTTTCAAAAATTAAGTATAAATTTAGGTCTGTTTAGAATAACTATAGAAAAAAGTTTTTTTTTTTCCAAAGAAACTCATTTTTATTTACTCTTTAATTAAAAACAATGTTTAAAATATACTTTAAAAGTGTTATAAAAGCTATTTTGAGTGGTTTTTTAAAATGATTTATTTTCAAAATTAAACACATGAAAAGTTAAACAAAACATATCCTAAACTATTTGTTTGGCCAATCCAAATAAATCAAAGAGTATTTACCGAAGCAAGCCAAGCGAAAGCCCAACGTGGATTGTACCATAATTTGGGTATTGTCATGCAAGACCAAGTCACTAGATCTAAACTGGCAAAATAATCGATCTCAGTCTAGTTTAGCTCGATATGCACTCCTCTCTCAAAAGATGTAAAACTTAAAAATCTCAATTCTTGCTACACACCTATCACAATCCCTAATTGATATAGGCATTAAATTATGTGTGGCAAAAACACCACAATCAATGTGCAAACGTCTCTAGTCTTCTTCCAAGTCTTTATTGACATTGTGTGGATTCAATTGATATAACAAATGTATATTTTAAGAGAGATCCCTTTGAATATATGAGGTCCAAATAGAAGATAAATTAAAACTAGATTACTTTTAAAAAGTTGTGAATCTGATTGAATTTTGAACTGTTTATGATGTAAGTTTCAAAAAAGAATATGATGATAAAGATAAATGTTCATCATTGCCCACAACTTGAGGGTAATAATAATAAGGAACATATGACATTTTAGGTTGTATTGCTTGAAAAACAAGATTGTTTTGTTTAGTAAGGTATTCAAAATGTCTCCCAAATTGACCCTATAATACAACAAGGATTGTGAGGTTGGCTTCCATTAATCAGCTGGCAAGTGCTTATATGCATATAATTTTGTAAAGTGTGTCAATGAAAATATAAATATTAATATCAAGAAATAATAATTATCTAAAGTATATTCACAAGATTTAAAATATCGATGTCAACAAAAATATATTGAGGTCTTCGATGAAAATATCGTTAAATGTCGATTTCGATAGACATTTGTGGAAAAGTTATATAAACAAAAAATAATTTAAATTAGTAAATAAACATTTGATTTTTAAACAAGTTAACGTGTCTATTATTTATATTATATTTACATTAATAACATTTTGTTGATTATTTTTTTATTTTTCGTAGATTTTTCTACGATATAAGGGAAATTTTGATTCATCCCTCGTGTCATATCGAACCTATGAAAACATGAAAGTATCTGACATGTCGAGGGAAATTATTTTTTTCCTTATTGTTTAATATCGATTATCATAAAAAGTAGAAAGTCTCTACATCTTTTCAACTTGTGATTCTTAACATTCTAAATGGTGCCCTCTTTAGATTCCACATTCTTGAAACAAGAATCATATTCTTTTTTGGATTGAAGGCACATTTGAGTTTCATGAACTCTGATACTATATTAGATAGACATGAAGTTTCATCCTAAAATCAATTAAAAAGAGTGGAGTAGCTCATGTATCTATAAAGACTTATGTGATTCCTTTATTTGTTTCAACGTAGGATCCTCAACAATTCAACCCACCATTTTATTTTGTATGTATTAATAAATGAATTGATTTGAACAATTCTTTATATAATTTTGGAGTGTTAGTAGTTCATGGGAAAATAGACATAAATTTCTAAAATAAAAAATCAAATGATTATCAAACCATCTAAATAGGATTTTAATGTCAAACTAAAAATAGCTTTAACAATTAAGACGTTTATTACTTCCTCAATTTTACTAGTATTTATATATTTCTCAGCCTTTTGGTTTAAATCAAATGTAATTTTATAAGTGTTGGGAAATTTATGTGATATATAAATAAATAGGGAATAAATTAAATTATTATATTTCAAACTCCCATTTTATAAGTTAGAGTCAAATAAGTAAATGATCATAAAATAACAAATAATAAAGTGAAAAGAAAAATAACGATACTAAAAAATATATTGGTTCGCCCCAAACTCGAAACTATATCCAGTCTTTTACAACTGTCGGTTCTACTATAATGGAGATTGCAAAGAACCCTTAAACTCACGTTACAAATCTCTCTCAATAGCCCAACACGAACTATTTAATTTTCATTACCACAACCCGATAACTTGAAATAAACAATAATAAGAGAAACCCTCAATCCAAAGAAGAAAAATACAACACCGGAAAATATATTGGTTCACCCCAAACTTGAAACTACTTCCAATCTTCTACAATTGTCGATTCTACCATGATGAAAATTGCAAATAATTCTTAAACTCGCACTATAAATATTTTCCAATAGCCCAACACGAACTATTCAATTTTCATTACTACAACTCGATAGGTTGGAATAAACAATAAGAGAGGAAGAAAAATACACACTGTATTTTTGCTCACTGCCACTCTATCTAAACCATTAAAGAGAAAGACTCCAATGCTCTCAGTTTTTAATTCTTCATCAGCGGCAAAATAAGTCACGACTCACTTCATTTTTTTCTTCTAATCTTTGATTCTTTTATAGATGAATTCCATCGGCAATGCTTTCTTATTTTCACAACTCCACCCTCAATTTTAACCATGAAAACAAGGTTTTACGCACCTCAAGTTAACCACAAATATTTGTGTTTGGAGTGCAGAGTTTCTAAAATCTTGTGTTTAGAATACGTGTTTCTAACTTTTAAGTTTGGGTAACATACTTAAAATAAATTTTGAATGAGTATTGATATATTATTGGAGATATTAGCTGATTTATGTATATACAAAATATAAAATATATCAAATACTCAATAAATATATGAATGGTATATGAAATATAAAGTATATCATATATACTATTAATATGTGACTAATATATTTGATGACACTTTTAGGGATAATAAGATAGCACTTTTAGAGATAATAATAAAGTGTGTGACAATTTTTAGAAAATTGCAAATAAATATGGTCTATCATTGATAGACCATGCTATTAATATGACCTAATACCGATAGATTTTGACAGCAAAATCTGAATTTTCCTATATTTGTAATTTATTTTTGCATTGTATTATATCTGCAAATATCTTGAACATGATTGATATATTTGCAAATCTAACAAACTATTCATAAATTTGTAAATATTCTAATATTTTCTTTAACTCCTCATCACAATTTCCCTTCCAATTATTAATCACCATACATCTAATAAAGATAGTGTGGACTTTACAGCAGTAAATAAGAAAAGGAAGGGAAATGTAATAAAACGCAAATTAGCTGGATTTCCAAAAATCATTGAAAAATTATATGCTTAGGGGCTTTGTAATAAATAAAAAAAAAAAAAAAAAAAAAAA
>QLSR01000052.1:660252-728891 GCA_031780015.1 Citrullus colocynthis
AAAAAAAAAAAAAAAAAAAAAAAAAAAAAAGAAAAGAAAAGAAGGACCAACTTTTTTTTTTAATAGAAAAGAAGAACCAACTTGTATCACTTTTTTCATTAAATCAAAGAGAATAATTTGTACGAACTGAATTTTAATATGGATTAATTTGTACGAACGAAATTTTAATATGAAATTTTTTTTCTAAAAAAAAAACAAACAAATAAAGTAGGTTTTCTATTAATTTTTAATTTTTAAAGCTTCACTTCAATTTCATTGCTAAATTTCAATTAAGTCTATTATGATTTTAAATTTTGTGGGCTAAGAATATTATCTAATTATATTAGTGATTAAGGTTTTGAGTAAGCTAAAATAAACTTAGTCCAATTATGTACTCCAGCATTAAATAAGAAAGGAGAAAAGTTGTAGAGTTTCAAGGAACCAATTGAAAATTTAATTATTAAACATAAAATTAAAGATTAAAAAAAAATATCAATTTATACCCTTAAACTTTGAAGTTGTATCAATTAAAATCTTGAATTAGTAATAGTATATCAATTTAAACTCTAATTTTTGTAAATGTATCAATTTAAACCCTTCACTATATTTCATTTGGAAAACATTGTGTAAGACTTAAAACTATATCAATTAAACTCCTAAACTTTTATAAGTGAATTAAGTTAGACTCTTTGTTAGAACTTTCTGGAAGAATTGTTCACGAATCAATTCTAATCATCCATTTTGTATAACCAACATTTGAAAAAGTCTACGCACGTGTGATGACTGATGCATAGATGTTTTTCAAATGTAATTGTAGCAAAATGTCTAAATTGACCGATATATGAAAATTTAGGAGTCTAATTTATGCAAATTATAAGTTTTACACAAAATTTGTAGAACAAAATCTAGAAGAGTGTGTAAATTGATACGTTTGTGGAAGTTTAGGATTAAATTGATAAATTAATAGCTCAAGGTTTTAATTGATATATATAGTGTAAAATCTTGGTCGAAATCTCGAGATTTTGATAGGCTCAAAATTTCGACAATGGGGAAATTTCGAATTTTCCCCCATTTCTCGAAATTTGGATGGAAATTTTTATTTATTTTAGCAATTAGTTAGGTTAGCTCAATGGAAGTTTTTTTCAGTTTTATGGTCGTGTATTGATTATACGAATTGCATAGTTTCACATCACAATGTATAATTTCACCTCAAAATTGAATTGATGTGAGTTTTGTTTGTTTTACCATCTAAAATTTTGATTTTCAAGAAATCAAAATTGAGAAAAATAACATATATTTATTTTTAACTCCATTCAAACATTTTCCGTTGATTGATCTAGAAGCAATATTGTAGTTTCTACTAGTATTATCAAGTTTCTAGATTAGACGCTCCAAGTTCATCTTTTTGGTATTAGACATGTACATTTTATAATAAATAATTTACAATTATTTTGTATGCAAACTTTTCTTTAATTTTGCAACTAATTACCAATATTTTATATTATATTTTATAATTATTTTTTTATTTTTTTTTAATTTCTGCTCTTGCATCGATATTTATACAAATATTTATAATATATATCTAAATGTTATTATATTTTGTAATTATTTTTTCATTTTTTTTAATTTCTGCTCTTGCATCGATATTTATACAAATATTTATAATATATATCTAAATGTTATCTTACTTTATAAAAATAATGATTAAAATTTGTCAATTATAATCTAATTAAGCCAAAATCAAATTTTTATTAATTAATTATAATAATTTTCATAAAATTTTTCGAAATTTTCATCAATATCGATATTTTCATTGACATCAATATTTTGAACTTTGTATATTACTCCGAAGTTTAAGAGTATAAATTGATATTTTTCCAATATTGTTTTAGTGGGATATAAAGATTCAAACTTCAAACTTCAAGAAAAACCATACATATCAATTACTGTTGCATTTTAAATTCATTTGACATAAACTTAAAATCACATAGACTAAAATTGTAATTTAACTCCATAAACATATGGGTAATTACTTTAGGTAGCATTTTTAAGAATAATAATTAAATGTATAGTAACATTTTAGAAAAATAGTAAATATAACAAAATATATTAATTATAGATTTTGAAAGCAAAATTTAAATATGTGTAAACATACGTAGGCAGTGAATTAATCTACCCCAAGGAAAAACATATTTCTTAGAACGGAATATTCCACGACAATTTATAATATTTTGTCCTTCGAATAAAAATGTATTTCAACATCCAAAGTTTGACAATCTGGGAATCTTTCTCGTCTGCAAACAAATATTCTCAATAGTTTAGTGTTGTGAATAAAATAAAATATAAGGCTTTGTTAAAATAAAATATAAATGGTAAGAGCATTAAATTTTTTTTTTCTGAAAATTAAATATATTAATGTAACCTTTCAAAATTTAGTGGTATTTTAAAATGAAATAATAGTTTCTATTTATATGTTTTTTTAAAAAAACAAAATTCTTTTTAAAAAAATTTAGAAGTATTTATGAAACTTATGTCTTGACACAAAATACTAATATACAATTTCTATAAGAAAACTAACCTTATGAGTATTTTTGAACTCTTTTAAAAGTTGTTTGAGGCATTAAGTTGAGATGTGATATCTGCAGATATTTGTATTTTGAATGTTTGGGGTATTGAATTCATATGTTAGAGGTATCTGGTGCAGTTTTATATATATATATAATATGTTTTTATGATGATTATTTTTGTTTGTAAACTTCTTTATTTAATAATTCTACATATATTTTTTTAATAAATCATATATTGCACTTTACTTTGTTGTCTTTTAAGCATACATATATTGTTGAGAGTTTTGAGAAATGGAGTTTAGGGTTTACCCTAGATCATACGTTTCAATTTTTTTTTTTAATTCAAGCAATCATTTTATAAATTTTTCCATGTGACGTTTCTAGTTAATTCATTTTTATTTTAACATTTTTTATTAAAAAAGAAACTTTTTGAAATAAATATACTTATGTGTCTAATAATTTTTTCTCAAAAGTGTTTTTACATAAAAATTGTTTGATTTCTTACATGATAAAAATGATTTTATTAATGCTAAATTACTATAAATAACGATTATAAAATACTATGAACTAATACAAAAATCGAGAATTCAGCGTTTGACGGAACTTACGTACTTTTGTATCGTGTTTTTCTTAGCAATTTTGTGCGCAAACTTAAATATAAACATTTATTGATGTTTTATATTTATTTTTAAATTAATAGTTATTTTTAATCTTAATTAAAGTTTTATTGATGGTTTTATGTCACAAGCAGTAACAAAATAAAAAACTTGTGCGTCAACAAAACTCAAATTTGTAGTAATCATAATTTAAAATAATGATTGCCAGAGTTGGTGGAGTAGTCGTCGTTAGAGACCGCTGAAGTTGCTTGTCAACAGTGGTGGTTGGATGTTCCGAAGTTGCACTACAAGAAATTTTGGTTTTTCCGACGAAATATTTCTCGACGCAAAAAAAAATCGTCGGGAAAAAGTAGCTATGACGAACTTTAGTGAGCGTCGAGAGAGATTAGTTCTCCCGACGCATAGGGCTACCATCGGGATGTAAAGAAGAGGGGAAATTTTTTACTTTCTTATATCCCAACGGTATTAAATGGGCTTTACCGATGGTAATTATAATAAAAATATAGTCAGGAGGTAGTCGCCAAAGTTGGTTGTCGAAGGTAGTCGCCAAAGTTAGCCGTTGGAGGTGCTCACCAGAGTTGAGTCGTCGAAAGTGGCGCTTATGATGAAGGTCGAGTGCACTGTTGGTGGACATGATATAGAATGTCGGTGACATATGATGTTGACCTCCCAAATGATGAGTTGAGTTCATCAACTCATCTCATTTTCTCACCCCAATCACCCTTTAAAGTTTATTAATATTAATTAAACATTTAAAAAATTAGGGATATATTTAAACAAAATACCAGGAGTATTTTTATGTACTACATATTTTTCTTTTTGAATAAAATTCTCTTAGAATGATTGAGGTGGGGGTCCAATGCACTTGCTTCTTTCTTTGGATAGATTACTAGGCTCCCTTACAAGGAGTGTGCCTAGAAGTATGATGGAAATCTTATGATCACAACTATCATTATATCTTTGGCTACTTCAAAAGAGAGGGAAAAAAAAAAAAAAAAGGAACAACTTATTTTAGTGCATGCCAAAATTTGGAGCTATCGTGACTTTTACTCTAATAATTGTTAAATGTTAGACAATTTTGACTAATGTTTTTAGAAATTATTAATGTAATGGTTGATGGTAGTTAGATACGTCGTAATTTAAAAAAATAATTTTAAAATTTGTTTCTTGTCTATTTATGTGTAAAACAAATATTTTTATTTATATAATTGGTATTGATTAAAAAAAATTTGAAGTAGGATGGTTTTAAAGAAATTTTAGAGAAATATGGTTGGTTTAGATGAAGTGAAAGATCAACTAAAAGTTTGATAGAAAATTCTCATGAAAGAACATTTTTGTTTCTCTAACGAAAGTTTTTAAAGAAAATTATTATAAATAGAAAAAATATCAAACTATTTACAAATATAGCAAAATTTCATATTTCTATATGTGATAAACTGCGATAGACCCAAATAAATATTAATCTTTATCTATGTGGTAAAGTTTAGCTAGGTCAATCATAGATAGAAAGTAAAACTTTACTATATTTATAATTATTTTCAATAGTTTTTCTATTTTTGAAAATATCCTATATTTTAATTTATAAGTTTTTACCTTGACAAAACTAACTATAGTTTCCAAAACTATTTTTAATGCTACTCTTTTGGAAAAAAAATCCTATTACTCCTAGAAAATATAGGCCTTATGTAAGTATGATCAAATAACTTATCAAAATAACTTATTTTCATATAAAGACAATAAAATTTACTACTTCCACTTTTCGATTTGCAGATAGTAAGTAAATACTAATTATTATTTGTAATTTGCTTGATATATTGATGAGAAGCTTAAATTTTGTAGAACTAAAAAAAGGACAGTCTTCTCTTTTTATGTTGGAACAATACAACGAACAACTACAAAAGTGAAGCAACATAATGATTTTAAGTTAACGTTAGAGTTCCAAGTATCTTTAAAAATTTTCTAATCATACAAACATTTAAAGTTGTTGAAAAAGAAAGAAAAAAAAATCAAAGTTTGGAATCGAAATAAATAATAGATAGTTATAAATAGAAAAAATATCAAACTATTTATAAATATACTCAAATTTTACTTTTTATTTGTGATAGACCCAGATAGACTTTTATCACTTTAGTGATAGTTAGCGATAGATGCAAATAGATATTTATCGCGGTTTATTGCAATCTATCACAAATAAAATGTAAAATTTTGCTTTATTTGTAATTATTTTCAAACGTTTTTCTATTTTTAAAAACATCCCTTTATAAATAATAAGATTTTTTTTATAAATAATATGTGAGGTTGAAAAGATGGAATCTCTAACTTCTTAGTCAAGAATATCTGTCTAGATAAATAGAGTTACGAGTCTCTAACTTTAAAAAATTTTAATATTTTTAAAATTATTTTTATATCAACCATAAATAAAAATGGATATCTTGGTAAAAAAATCTATAATTCCTAAAAAAACAAAAAAGGGTACTTATGAGGGAGATTTTTAAATATAGAAAAATGAATAAAAATATTTACAAATATAGCAAAATTTCACTGTTTATCTGCAATAGACCGTGATAAACGCAGATAGTAGTCTATCATGATTTATCGTAAATAGACTGTGACATATTGCTATTATTTTGTAAATATTTTCAGTAGTTTTGTCATTTCAAATAATTTCTTACTTCTAATTATTTTTTTTATATATATTTATATTTATTGTATATTTATGTATAAAAAAGTTTAAAAGTTAGAAAAAATATAAAAAATATTTATGTATATTTTGGATTATATCTATCTTTATGCATCCCACCAAATTGTTAAATCATAATTTACCATGTGATAGATTCACTTTAATCATTTTGAAGTATTTTAATTCTCTTGGCGTGTGTGATGAGAGGAAGATACTTTGAAATGTATCAACGTATTTTCAAATATAGGAAAATGTCAAAACTATTGGAAATATTTTCAAATATAGCAAAATGACATTATATTTATAAATAAGTTGGTTCATTTTACTATATTTAAAAACAATCTATATATATATATATATATACATAAACACGACAAATTTTTAAAAATATTTTAAAAGAATTAGCCAATTTTTTAAAATTGTAAAATGTAAGTTGTAAAAAGAATTATTATTATTATTTAATTAAGAATCATAATTCATTCAAAAGTATATAGTAAAACAGAAAACCTATGAAAAAAAATCACACTTAACCATCTTTGGTACATCTAAAGTTCAAATCCATTCCATATATATTTTGAAAATCATATGACAAAATGTGTCAAAATATGTATAAATATAGGAAAAATATTACTGTTTATTAGTGATAAATTACTATCATGTCACTTATAGATATTGATATTTTGCTATATTTAAAAATGTTTTTAGTAATTTTGCTATTTAAAAGATTACTCTAAATTATAATTATTTAATTTCTTTTTTGATAAAATGTGAAATGAGAAAATCGAAACTCCAACTCCAATGCAAGTATGTTCGTGGTTGAAGAACATAAATTAATTTTATTTTTGGAAATTAGGATGAAATATATTAAAGTGGGAGGATAAATTAAAAATTGATACACATGGTATAAAAAAATGCATAAAATTACAATTAGAAAAAGAAAAAGAAAAAGAATGAATAATCAAATGGAACACTTTTCCAACTTACTTTTATTAAATTCAAAGCGTGAGTGTTGGGGGAGCTCAAAATCAAATCATTATGTCCGGATAGAAAATGGAAGTATTTGTAATAAATAAATAAAAGAACAGGAAAAAGAAAACGACAAAAAGCCAAAACTAAGGAGAGGAAAATAAATCAAAAAGAGAAAGAAAAAGAAAGATGCAAAACAAAGCAGAGAGCCAAACTGGAGTAAAGCGGGTCAAACCAAAGGATCCACTTCCCCTTAACCTTACCTACACAGTACACACTCACTTCAATAGTTCAATTCCCATTCTTCTTTCTCTTTTTCTTTTCTCTGTTTCTTTCCTCTATCAAACAACAAACACACCCACTTCCTCCTTCTCTCTCTCTCTTTTTCTCGCTCTGCTTTGGTTCAGATCCAGGTCTCTCTCTTTCCTTACCCTCTTCAAGGCATTCATTAATTTCCCATTTCTTTGTTTTGTTTATGTGGGTTCTGATTCTATTTATGGGTTTCTGCACCCTGTTTGAAAGCTGAGAAATGGAAGCAAGTGATGAAAAGAACACTAAGGAATGTGTGTTAGTTTCGTTTTCTGTCTAATGGGGGGTTTTTGCTTCCTTTTTGGTCTCTGTTAATGAATAATCCCTGATTGTTTTTCCCCTTTTCTTTTTGTCTGTTATGCTTTTTTGATTGTTTGGAATTAGAATGTCAAGTACTTGCATTTCGAATGAAGGGTTGTAGCTGAGAATGGTTTTGTTGAAGTTTTGGGAGGAGGGAATGTGTTTTTGGGCTGTATGTTATTAGTTCAAGCTGTGGATTAAACTTTCATTTACTGGGTTGGTGGGTTGGTGGACTTCAACTTAACTTTAGCACTGTTTTTTTGCAAATGATTATCTGTTTGTCTTGAAGAATATCTAAATCTTGATCTCTCAATGTCTGCTTATTCTTCTTTTCGCCGAGAGTATGCACATGGACTTACTCTACTGCATCGAGAAGTTTGAGCTGGATAGAAGTTTCAGATTTTGTTGGCTTTTGAATATCATGAAATTTAGTGCAATCTGTTGAGACAAAGATATTATCCATAATGCAAGCGCATTCTATTCTTCACAAAATGTTTATTTTTTCAACTCAAACAGTTTAGGGCTCTGTGTTCAGGTGAAGAAATTTATTAGCTCACGTTGTTCACTAATTCTTCAGTCAGAAATGTCATTGTCAATGTTAACTTGTATTCTACCTCTGATCATGAAAACTAATGTAGCCTGTACTACTTTACAGTTTCCTGAAAAGAATGGCATATGTCATCTTTCGTGATGCAAGGTTTTCAGCATAACGAAGCAAAGCTATGATATTTTATAAGATTGTAGAGTGCTTCTATTTCAGGAAGCGTAGAGTAATTGGGATACGCTGCATGTTTTCTCAATCTTGAAGTTTTAGAAATTGGAAGCAATATTTTATGAGAAAAACATTATGGAGGAAATTCAGTCTCAATCAGATAATTATAGGTCCTCATCATCTTCAGCAAGTAGTCCAGTGAGTAGAGTACCTTCGAGTAACTTCTTTTACTTGCGAAAACCTGGTTCACTTCGACAGCCTATCTCCTTTGAGGATTCACCAGACTGGGAGGAAACAGACATTGATTTAAGGATTGAGGAAGGGGCTGACTCTATCAATGTTGCAACAACCCCTGCTTCACCCTCTCTCTCAAAACTTAATAGTTGTTCCTTGCCATCCCCTCCATTACCAGAGGGTGTGGGTGTTGCTAGAAAAATTTCTGGGGCATACATTGCATGGAAAGATTTGACCGTAACGATAAAGGGGAAAAGGAAGTATTCTGACAAGGTTGTGAAAAGTTCCAATGGTTATGCATTGCCTGGAACTATGACAGTAATCATGGGTCCAGCAAAATCAGGGAAGTCTACACTGCTAAGGGCACTTGCAGGTCTCCAGCTGACGCTGCATGATAACTAATCTTAAAATTTTCAGATGCTTTTTTCTTTCTCATATTAAATTTGGGATCTTTTTTGGGGTCTATTGTAGGAAGATTACATCGTTCAGCAAAAATGTATGGTGAAGTATTTGTTAATGGAACAAAATCACGCATGCCGTACGGGTCATATGTAAGTGAGATCACCTGTCACTGCATTTTTCATTCATACCTTTTGTTTATATGTGATTTTATATTCTGCAATCTATGATTTTTACTTCTACCGACCTCAACAAGTTAATTATTTACCATCATTTTAGTTGAGTATTGGTTATTAGGCGTCATGAAAGGATGTAACATGTCTTTTTGTGTTGGAAATGTGTTAGGTTACCTTCCCTGCACAAATTACCTAACAAGAATAAAATATAGCCAATAGAACTAACAATCCCAAATACAGTCTTTCCAATTGAAATAACATGGAACAGAGAGTCTGAATAGAAACCACTCAAATGGAATACCAGGCAGTGACAATGTAACAGTACTCGAGGAAATAAAAAGAGACAAGATAACCCAGCACAATTTGAGAGCGGCTGGTACTCTCCTCCTCAAAGCTGCTGTAGCTTTACTCAGAATTCTCCTCCCTCCTTATTTCATCATTTTTCCTTTTTAAGCAAGACTCGTGGTCCCCACTCCTAACTAACTCCATGTATACCCTTATCCTCGGTCATTCCTTTTTTACCCCTTCTTTAATATGTGAATACAATTGGAGGCCTTACAAAATGCATGCTAATGATTTCATGTTTCTTGATTTGGTGACATTACCATTTAATATATAGTTTCTATTTGCCTTAATTTTCCAGGGTTTTGTTGAGAAAGAGACAACTTTGATTGGTTCCCTCACAGTCCGGGAGTTTCTTTTCTACTCAGCATTGCTTCAACTACCTGGTTTCTTTTTTCAGAAAAAGAATGTGGTAGAGGATGCCATCCATGCAATGTCATTAAGTGATTATGCAAATAAGCTAATAGGAGGCCACTGCTATATGAAGGGCCTTCCTAATGGTGAGAGAAGACGCGTTAGCATTGCTAGAGAACTTGTCATGAGACCACAAATATTATTTATCGATGAGCCACTTTATCATCTTGATAGGTACTTCCAATATTGTTCTTAATTTTGATGGACTCTGCTCTGAACTTCATCTATCTGTTCGGCAACAAAGCATGAAAATCTGCAAGTCATAGATTGCATAGCTTGTCGTACATATTCATTAAGCACAGTAATAATCAATACACAGAGAAATCTTGTGACTGTTGGTGTCATGGTTTTTGTTTAGTGAGCATTGTTGTTTAAACTTTAAAGAGAAAACTTTTATTTATTTTTCAGGATTTTAAACCTTTGTTTGGAAAATATGATGGTCAATAACAGTAGGAATGAGAGACAAAAGAACAGGCCCCATAGAGTGGTAAGGAATGAGAGTACAAGGACTTCATGGCGTGCTATAAAAATACAAGAAACTCGAAAAGGATACAAAAACTTAATAGAAAGTGAAATAAACAACAAAACATAATAGAATTATGAGAGCAAGGGTTTAATGGGCTTAGTCTTGGCATTGTCAGTGCACCAGCCTCATTGGTCACCAGGGGTGAGTGTCCTGCTGATGCTTTCCTTGTGGTTGCTGAGTTTTGTTGATTTGCTTCTTTCAGTGTCTCTGCACTTTTGATGATGGTCACGTTGAAGAAACTTGCAACCACTGGATGTACTCTTGTTTTTACCATCAACCAGAGCAGCACAGAAGTATTTGGCCTTTTTGATCGGATTTGTTTGCTTTCAAATGGAAATACTCTGTTTTTTGGAGAAACACTGGCTTGCTTGCAGGTAATATTAATGTGCATTGTGCGAGCATTCAAATATACAATTTACCTTTCTTGTATGTGGCTCCCCTGAAGCATTTTGTAGGGAATCATCCAAATAAGCATCTTGGTTTTAGTGATTAATATTTCTCGTTTTCTTATGAAGCATTTTGCTAATGCTGGATTCCCTTGTCCAATCATGCAAAGTCCTTCTGATCACTTCTTACGAGCAATAAATACAGATTTTGATCGAATCATTGCAATGTGCAAGAATTGGCAGGTAACTTATTCCAGTCTTGTTTTTATTTATTCATCTGTTTACTTTTAATAGGTTTGAAAAATATTGATCGAACTTTTTTCAAAGAAAAGGTTTAATAATTATTTAAGTCTATCTATAATATATCATACAGTAGACAATGAACCCTATGATGGAATCCCCCTTTTCAATCGATGAAATTAGAAAAGTTGTCTTCAAGGGGACAAGACAAAACACTTGGCCCTGATGGTTTCTCCTTGGCCTTCTTCTCAGAAAATTGGAAGTTCCTAAAGGAGGATCTTGAGCAAATCTTTAAGGAATTCTTTGGAAGTAGAGTCTTGGTCAATTCCTTGAACGAGACCTTCATATGTCTCATCCCAAAAAGGATAGGGCAAATGGGGTTAAGGATTTTAGGCTCATCAGTTTGGTATCATGTGTTTACAAGTTCATGGCTAAGGTGTTGGCTACTAGGTTGAGAAAGGTCCTCCCTTCGACGATCTTGGATTTCCAAGGTACCTTCATTGTCAGGATCCAAATCTTAGATCAGGCCTTAAGCACTCTCAGTAGGATTGTCTCCAACAGTATTGAAGGGAACATTATTGAGGGCTTTGAAGTAGGGTGTGCAGAAACTGAGCTAAACTGATGAACCTATCCAAACCGGCTGGTTTGGTTCGGTTTTCTTTAAAAAGAATTAGTTCGGTTCTCGCTTAAAACACTGCCAGTATAGGAAACCAAAACATTTGGTTCGGTTCTCGGTTCAAAGTCTTAAAAAATTGGAAAAAACCGAACCGAGCCAGAATAATAATAATAATAATTATATTGTATTTAAATTAATTGTCTTTTCTCATCCCATTCTCCCACGTGTCTCTTCACAACTCCGAAGTCTTTTCTCTACCCATTCTCCCATGTGTCCTTTCTCATTCTCCCTTATCTTTAGTTTTATTTTTATTTTTTTTCAAACTCCACACTTCTCACGTTCCAACCTCCCTCTCCCTCTGTACTTCTTCATCTTCCTTCAAGATTCAAACCCTAAGATCCAATCCAATACTTACCCACGTCGTAGTAGCATGCAACTACCATTGATCCACCAAGTCCATCTACACCACCACTCCAGTTCCATTGACACCTCCACGCTAGCTCTGTCAACCACCATGCAAGCTTCATCGACGTCACTACGCCAACTTAGTCGACCACCATGGGAGCAAGTCGACATCAACATCTTTTTTCTCTTTCATTTCACTCTCTAATGATTTTTTTTTTTTTTAAATGGTTTTAATCGAACCGAACCGATCTGAACTGATTTAGGATGGTCTAGTTTTGAAACTAAAACTGAAATACTTTCAGTTTTGCCGATTCTAATAGACTAGAAACTGATATGTTCGGTTCGGTCCGTGGTTTTGTCCAAAACCGGACCGGACCGAACCAAACCGTGCACACCCTTACTTTGAAGTTGGGAATAATAGGGTGCCCTTGTCTCACCTTCAATTTGCCAATGAGATTATTATCTTCAGGTAAGGAGGAGTCTTTTCTTATTCGAAACCACAATTTAGCTTTTGTTGAGGCCTTGCTGGGGAAATGCCAAATTTTGGGGTTGACTTGTGACTGGGAAAGGTGAGTAATTGGGCTGATTATGTGGGCTTTGAGGTTGTTTTTCTCCCCCCCTCCTATCTAGGTCTGTCCATTGGACATAACTTGAGGTCTCCTTTCTGGAATTCGGTGGTGGACAAGGTACGAAAGAGGCTTGCCTCCTAAAAGAGGGGCTTTTCTCTAAACGGGGTAGAATGACTCTCATCTTGTCGAGTCTGAGTAGGATCCCTATCTACTACTTCTCCCTTTTCTAACTCCCTATACTGTGTGCATAAATCTAGAAAAGCTCATGAGTCATGAGAGAGTTCTTATGGTAAGGGGTGGACGAGAGTGGAGGTGTTTGTCTTGTGAATTGGGAGTTAGTTGGTAAGTCGGTTAGCCTTAGGGGATTAGAGTTAGGTAACCTTAAGGTCGTAACAAAGCTCTCTTGACCAAATGGCTTTGATGGTTTCCTCATGAATCTAATACTCTTTGTATAAGACTATTGCGAGCAAGTACGACCCACATCCTTATGAGTGGTTTATGGGTGGGGTCAAAGTTAGTTTCAGAAACCTATGGAAAGAAATTGTTAATGAGCTCCCCTCTTTTTCCGTATCTTGTGCATTGCTTTTTGGGTGATGGGAAGGAAACATATTTCTAGGTGGATAAGTGGATAGGGGACAGGACCTTTGCTTTATTTTCCTCATTTATATCATTTGTCTTCAATGAAAAATAACTTTTTCATGAAGCCTTGGGTCCGATGGGGAGCTATCCCTCTCTCTTGCTTGGATTCCATGGATCTTTGTCTGATAGGGAAACTACGGATGTCATGACTCTTATATCTTTGACTGAGGGTCTGAGTTTAGAATGTGGAGGAGGATCATTCATCTTTTAGTTTTCTCTTTTGCCACTTGTTGGATCCCTCTTTCCCTAGTGAGTCTGTCTTTTTCTCTCTGTGGAAGGTGAAAGTTCCAAAGAAGGTCAAGTTTTTTGTTTGACTGATTATACTCGCAGAAGCATTAGAAACTCATGAGTTCATTAAAATACTCATAGATCTGAAAACTCACGAGTTCATCTTTACGCCATCAAATGTAATGTCCTTTTAATTGTTAGTAATGTGTATGAGGAATCAAAAGTAATATTGTTGGAGGTGATTTGATTCATCGCATTTAAGCCCCTAATTAGTAGTCTCCATGGAGACATTTGTTTTATTTCAGAGTAGAGCTGTTTAACTGTTGTGTATAATAGAAATATGAAAAATGATTAAATATTTTTTTATTAAAATTTGTTAGTGGGCATCTGATGCATAATAATGATTAGTTTTATTAAAATACTATTTATTTGAGGTTCATAATCTACTTGGCTGATGTACTATCATATGTTTCTTATTAATTGTTATTGCATTTGGTTCCCCGTTTGATTGTAACAGGATGACCAGGGGGAGTTTTCATCAGTGAATATGGATACTGCTGTTGCAATCCGCACACTTGAAGCAACATATAAATCATCAGCAGATGCTGCTGCAGTTGAAACTATGATATTGAGATTAACAGATAAGGTATAACATCTTTTATATATATATGTATATGAGTGAGAAGTCTGACACACATACTGTCTTCTATTACTCAGCTTCTTGGCATGCAGGTCTTCTGAGATGAATTATGTGCTGTAAAGAATAAATTTGGATTTTAGTCAATTTGTGTGATAAATTAAAGGTTTAAACCCTATTCTAGTCCCTAAAAGTATTATGCTTATTTTACATTGGTGCTTAAACTTTTAAATACCTTGTCATAACTCCTGAATTTTGCATAACGAACCATTTCAGTCCTTGTTCATATTTAGTAAACAAAGATCTAGAATAGGCACATTTTTTGAACAGAGACCTAGCGTAGGCACATCTTTTGTTTATTTTGTTTTATGGAAACAATTTTTTTTGTACATTTACCTGATCAATAGATATACAAACTAGCTGTTTCGGTCCTAGGTTAAGAAATAAATTTGGATCTTGTAAATGATTAATGGAAAAGTAAGGGTAAGGACTAAAATAGTGTTTTATGCAAAATTAAGAGACTAAACTGGAATGGAACGTTAGAAATGGAGAGACAGACAAACCACTAGAAATTTATGGACAAAAATGAAATAATTATGAAAATGAGGGGACCAAACTTGGATTTAAACCTAATATAAACAGTCTTAGATAATTCTAAATAAACATGAAAGCTTATTGGTGATTTTCGGTAAAGGCACCTGTTTATGCCTCTGTTATTATTTCTTTGACCCCATGATGGAAACATGCAGAAACACACAAAAGTTAGCACAATTAGCTTTAGTATATGAGAATAAATCATTTTCTTTTTGTGCCTGTGTTTCTGTACAAGAGCACGCTTTGCTCCAATTTACTTTCTTAAGTGTATGGTTGATTATCTTCCAGAAAATTTTACATTCTCCATGGTACATTGTTGATCTTGTTTAATTCAGTTCCAGAGGCGAATGAATTAATATGCCACATGCTGCTTCTTTGACAGGAAGGTCCGTCTCTTAAAAGCAAGGGAAAAGCGAGTAATTTGACGAGGATTGCAGTTTTGACTTGGAGGTCTTTATTGGTTATGTCAAGGGAATGGAAATATTATTGGCTTAGGCTTATTCTTTATATGCTACTTGCAGTTTGTATTGGTACAGTATTCTCTGGGTTAGGACATTCTTTGTCTTCAGTTGTGGTGAGTATTTCTGTCTGTGAAAGATCACAAGAACATTATCTCTGCTTGTGATAGTGATTATGTATTCAAGATTAAAGAGAGAGAAAAAGAACATTTAGTAGGATTACTAGATTATGCTAAAAAAGACTGCTCGGAGTTATTATTGAATATGGAATAGATTTTCATTGCCTGTTATTGGTACTCAGTAAAGAACTGTATATCCAATTTATATGATTTATTTCTATATATTTCATCCGTTTTTCATTTTATTGTCTTAAATGCAGACAAGAGTTGCAGCAGTTTTCGTATTTGTTTCATTCACTTCTCTTCTAAGTGTTGCTGGAGTACCTGCTCTCATGAGGGAAGTTAAGGTAATACTCTCAGGTGTAGTTGGTTGAACTTTCCATGGACTTTGGTTGCAGAGATGAACATCCATAAATTTAAGAATGCAGTTCATTTTTACGATTCTTGAAATATAGTTGATTAAGCGCATGGTTTATTATCTAATCCACCTCGGAGTTCATAGAAGCAACTATATATACTTGTCGTTCAGGAATGTTCGATCTCAGTATTGTTGTCATCCCTGAGAGCAGTGGGTCTAATTTCACTCAACTCTCGATGAATAATTGTAATATCTATACGGTATTAGAAAAACTAATAGGATAAATGTTAGGAGTCTTCCAGGGATATTATGTGTACATATAAGTCCTTAGCTAGAGACGTAGAGAAATTTCAGTAGAGGTGTAGTTAGAATTAAAGTGGATTAGAGAGCTTAGAAATAAGTGTATTTTTTAGAATAGTTTTATGAGTGATCTGAGTCTTTTTTTTGTTTTGTTTTTTTGTGTTTTTTTTTTTTGTAATAGTGTATAGCACACTTCTTCTGGGTTGTGTTCCAATCAAAAAATTCAATTCTTTGGTAATAATAGTTGGAATTGTTGGAAGACTTCTTTGTAGGTTCCTCTTTTGCTGCGGTTTGTAGCTTTTGGGTCGGGTCTCCTCTACTCAGTCCCTAGGTTTTTCATTAGTTTGGGCCTTTTTCTTAATATATATATTTTTATATATAATCTGTTTCTTATTGAAAGAATCAACTCTTCTTGAGTCCTCTTGGGTGCTTAATAGAGAGGAGTTCATCATCGAGAACATGGTCAAACTAAGGAATATGTTGGCTTGAATATTAGCTCTTATAAAGTTTCTACTTTTTAACAGAACAATCATTACGTGAGTGCAATTTTAAAAGAAAATTAAGGCTCTTTAAAGTAAAGAGCCTTAGATTCAGGTGTGGGAACTATGGAAATTGAGGAGTAGAAGAATCTTGAGCAATGATGGTAGATATTTTGAAGATTGTTATTTACTAAGGGCATTTTCCCACTAGACCTATGACTAAGAACAAGCTGTTCCTGGTAGTCAACAACTTTTGTCTCTGTTAGATCTTTGACTTGGAATAAACTGTTTTTGTGGACTTTTTCCTTTTCTGCAACCATTGATCTACTTTCACCTTTTCTTTGCACCAAGAAAAGGCCCCCCTTTTCTTGTCCACCTTTTATCTTTGGGCAAACGAGAAGCTTGTTGTCATGGGTTGCTTCTTTTCTTAACTAGGGCATTGAGGGCCCTACCCTTGCTATTATCCACATAATGCATCCTTTATTGCGGAGAGGCTTTGCAAGTTTCCAACTTGGGCCCTGGGATGAGGGTGGCGAACTTTGGTTTGCTTGTGCTTGTCTTGGTGCTATTTTGTGGGAGCTTTGGGGGGAAGAATCAATAGAACTTTTAGAGCGGTTGATGATCTATGAGAGAGTTGTGGTCCCTTGTTAGACTTCATATTTCTCTTTGGGATTCCATGCATAAAGATTTTTGTAATTTTTCTATAGACCTTATTTTGCTTGACTCGAACCCTTGCCTGGGTTAACTGAGCTCCTCTTGGGGTGTTCTGTTTTATTCCTCAATGAAAAAGCTGGGCTTTATATATACATATATATAACTTGTGCCTTGGGACACACCTTGCACAACAGAATCTTATCTAATTCTTACTTATGACCTTCCAATAGATATATAATATTAGTTTTAATATTTAAGCAATATCTGGAGTACATAAATGAAATATATGTATAAATACTCATATTTATAGAACAGCTGTTGATATGTTTTTCATTGATGTGGTCCATGAAATCCTTGGCAAGTGAAAATGATTTCACCTTAGTCTAATACAACTGATGGAAATGTTTATATTTTATGCAGATATATACTAGTGAAGAATCAAATTATCATTCGGGCGCATTTGTCTTCCTACTTGGGCAACTTCTCTCTAGCATACCCTTCCTCTTCCTCATTTCCATCTCTTCAAGTCTCGTCTTCTATTTCCTAATAGGACTTCGTGACGAATTCAGATTGTTGATGTACTTCGTGCTAAATTTCTTTATGTGCCTCTTAGTAAACGAAGGACTGATACTGGTTATGGCCTCGTTATGGAGAAATATCTTCTGGATCATTTTGACACTCGTATCTGCACATGTATGCTCACTTATTCAAGACTTGGTTTTGAAAGAAAACATATATGAACTTCTGGAGAAACAAAATACGTAAAACATGAGTGTTCAGCCATATTTGTGCTTGTCAACTTCATCTTACTTTTAAGTGTCTCTTCCAATGCCACTGGTCTCGTCTCTAACAGATGATATATATGTCATTTCAGGTGCTAATGATGCTCTCAGCAGGTTATTTTCGAATTAGAAATGCTTTGCCGGGTCCTGTCTGGACATATCCATTATCTTATATTGCTTTCCACACCTACTCCATACAGGCAAGTTTACTTGTGACATTCACTCTTTACTTCCACATTCAAATTGGTCTCCACTCTTTTTTCCAGCTCTGCCTCTGGTTAAATCTGGATAGGTTCCCTGATGGTTTACTTCTATATAATCCAAGAGTTGCATTGTTTTAGAAGAAAATGAAAAGGTTAAATTTATCCCAATCTTTTCTACACTGGAACAAACTTTTGCATAAGTCTGGTACTAAAACCCGAAAACAAAGCTTTTATTGATGTTTGAAATCGCAAAAGATGAGAAAGATAGGCCCCAAATCAAAGGAGTTGCAGAAAAAATTCTCCAATTGGACAATAAGATACGAAACTATAAGACGACAATTTACACCTAGAAACCATGAACTAATGTTTTCAATAAGTCGATCGAAGGACTGCTCCTTGCTTGTAGAAAGCCTTTGGTTTCTCTCATTCCAAGTGACTCAAAAGAAAGGTCTAATAAGATGAGTCCCTAATATTATGTTTTTTCTTATAGTCCACATGTTAGGCTTAAGAAAATCAAAATGAATGTATCAACTCACATACGAGATTGTTTTTTTAACATTGACACTTATGCTTAAAGGTTGGGAGATGATCTTATATAGATATCATCATTACATGATTTTTGCTATCTTTCATGTATAATATACTATTTTTTACAGGGGCTATTGGAGAATGAGTACCTTGGGAGTTCCTTTGCAGTTGGTGAGGTAAGAAACATAACTGGTTACCAGGCTCTCCATAGTGCATATGAAATCTCTTCTAATACTCACTCCAAATGGAAGAATTTGTTGGTGTTGTTTCTCATGGTAGTAGCCCACCGTGTCGTAGTTTTTGTTCTTTTACGTTTTCGTGTAGGTAAATTTATGAGTTTTCGTAAAGGTTTTCGTTGTAACCGGGATATGAAAGATTGAAAAATGCGATTTCCTACTAGTATAGCTTTTTCTTTAGATGTTTACAACATTAGTTTTCTATTTTTGTTGTGCACATTCAAGGAATGATGCAAGTTAGTCTCTTCTATTCATTTTGTTTGCAGCAAGCCTATTCCCTCCCTTTAAATTTCTTCCCCGGGAGGGAAAGCTGTTATTATTATTATTGTTATTTTTTAAATTGTACTGCAAACCCGATTCAAATATATATTCTTTAATAATATTACATTATGAATAAGGGCAGGAGATTCGAACCTACAAATAATAAAGAGAGATTGATGTCTAAACATTTAATTGTCGTTACATTTAGCTTGTATGAGGTCAATTTGGAAGTTCGCAACATTATTACCATTGAAGTTTCATCAACAATATTCACATAGTTTGTGTAAACGTCTAAGAGGTCTGTAGTTCAAACCTTTCATACTCTATTGTACTTTTTTTAATTAAAAAAAAATATGGACAATTTTATTTGTTTGAAGGTTGCTAGTTGTAACATTTATTAATTGACTCTAAACAATCAATTTCAGCATTATTTTAGAATACGCCACCGTAAATGTAAGGGTGAAGATTTGAATGATGGTTTATGATTAATAGTTCTGCAATAATATTGATAAACATAAAAGGATGGTTACACTTCAAGTTTCTGTAGTTTTAGGGTTTGTTACTTTCTAAAGAGCTTAATGTAGTTCTGGTTGCTTTTCAATCTTTTATGTAATCTTTTAAAAGTTCCTTTTCTTTTTCTATGTTCTGATTTTTTTTTTTTTGGAACATAATTTTATTGTCACAAAATAAATTTAAGTTTACTTTTAAAATGGTAATGTGATAGAATAAAGAGTTTTTGAACAAAGATTGTATTTTAAAATATTTTATTAAAATATATTACTTTAAAAACTATTTATTAAAATATTATTGTTTTAAGTAGTTGAATGAAATTCCTTTATGGAAGAGAAGATATATACATTGTTTCAAGAAAAATTTAAAAAATTTATCGTCTGTTTGTTGAGAAATGCACTACATGACCTCTTGTCTACTATTGGTTAATTTTGTAATTGTTCAATCACAAATTACCATGTTATTTTTCAAATTAAAATAGTGTTTCAAATTAAAATTGAAGACAATAAATTGGTGTATCTCGACCATGTGCCAGTCATCATCGGATTTGGTCATAGTATTTGGATGTAGATTCGACTAATAAAAAAAAAAAAAAAAAAAAAAAAAAAAAAAACTCTTCCGACCTAAATTCTAATGAATTATGCCCAAAAGGTAACCAAACCAAAAATTCAGCAGGATGACCTAAGACCATCCAAGCCCACATTCCATCATGAAAGCTCTATAAATACTAAATAGAGGATTCTTCTCTATTTTACGAGTATATAAATTTGAAGTCCAAAACACGATACTTTATGACTTCCACCTCAAAAGTATTCCCATGTTCCCTCTCCTCTAAAAAATCAGCAATAACAATTTAGTCTTTATGGTAAAAAATCTAAGCGTCAATTCTTATTATGTAGCAACTTAATTTTATAGAATATAAATACATTTGACTCCCTATCAAATCTATATGTATAAAAAGTTTAATCGGATCTTAATAATACTTTCTATGATAGAAATAAACTAGAATTGTGAATTACATAGATTAAATTGTTATTATTACTAAATTGTTACAAATTAAAAAAAAAATGAGAGCTATTTTTTTACAATACACGGATTCAAGAGTTCTAAGTTTATAATCATTAGAAGTTAACCTATAATCATTAGAAGTTAACCTATAGTTGATTATTTTGATGAGAGCAAAGTAAAAAAAAAAAAAAAAAAAAAAAAAANGTTAACCTATAATCATTAGAAGTTAACCTATAGTTGATTATTTTGATGAGAGCAAAGTAAAAAAAAAAAAAAAAAAAAGAAAAAGAAAAAGAAAAGGAAGAGTAGTATTTTTCAAGCTTCTTTCTATTTGTTGGTTTCAACTACTCAAAATGGAGTAATTCGGAATTAGGCGAATATTAATTTAAAATCCTGGAAAATCCGACTTCAAATGGAGCGCGTGACAATGGAGAGAGAAAATTCCTGGAATATCTCATGTCCGGGCGTCCACTTCGCGCCAACGGGGTAGAAAATCTAGGTGCCTGCCCCTGTTGCGGTATCAATCCAAGGAATTTCACAACAATCGTTGCTTGACTGCAGTTGCTGGGATTGAAGCCGCCTTGGTCTTCAACAATTCCACAGATCTGAGATTCTCAGCAACCAGGATATCTAAGTAGCTGCTTCAGAGGACCAACAGCCGTTTTGAGCCTCGTTTTGGGGATAATTCGCCGGAAAATTGCAACCCCATCATTGAATTGGTTGGTATCTGGCCGACGGTTCAGCCGCTGGAGTGGTTGTTGGGGGATCCTTTTGCTTAGTTTTCTGGATTGCGATTTTTTGAAGCTACTGCGACCGGCCACTATGGCTTTCTCGATGACCCCGTTGCTGAACGGAGAGAGAGCCGTGGTCCTATTCTTCATCACCAGCGTCTTGGTTTCTCTCCCGTTCTCCCTCCTCTATCATGGTCTTGCTCTCTCTCTTCTTACCCTGTCCGCTCTTTGCGTCGAAATCCAAGTAGAGAGTTCCAATTCTCTTCATCAATTTAAGACCAGGTACCTTATTTTTCATTTCTTTCTAATTCTCGCTTTAGACTACATTTTGCTTCCGCTCTAATTTAGAACGTTTAGTTACGTCTCTGGTTAGTTTTTCGGGCTTCCGGTTGATGATATCTGATCTCTGGATGTTGCTTGGAAAACTTAGGATTTTGAATGTGTTGGACCTCGAATGGTGACAGCTTATGAGGAAGAATATGAGAGAAGGGGTAAAACGTAGGATAGACTATATACTTATATAGTAGGTATGATGTAACTGTGAGGATGTCGAATTCTGTGAATGTTTGAGTGAGGTAGAGTAGCTGGCCGTCAGGAGTAGCTTATTTGTTCTTGTATGGCATGTTTGTCTCCTTTTATTTACTTAATAGAAGATTACCAATATACCTTCAATCGGGGACCTGAGTATGTTGTGATCCGAGGAGGAAGAGAGAAATGATGTAGAGGAACTGGGAGACGACAAACCACTCAAGACGATTGACAAGAAAATGGGAGAAATGAAGGAGGGAACTGTGATGGCTTTTAGGACTAGTGTGAATAATAGAACGCTTAATGCAAAATGTATCAAGAATTATTTCTATCTAGGATGACACACATAAGTGATAGGACCATGGTGGCTGTCTGCTGAACACTCAAGAACATGCAGTTATAGAACAAGAGAAGGAGTATCTGAGAGGGTCACTTACACTCTCGTTCTGCAATACAACCACCCCCAGAATTCCACTCTCACACTTACATCATACCTACTTCTGGGGATGTTATCCGTTCATCTCCTAATTCAGAAATTCAGCAAAGTGATCGACCAATTAATCTCGAAGATATGAATTTTTTATAGCCTGGTGATTTGAATTTAGCGATCCGAATGTTACTATTAATGAGTTCGTTGCATTAAATGAGGTTTCGATTTGCCAGCCAGGTAGCCTTTGTCAGCCAAGCAGTCTAAACCTTTAATTCAAGATGTCTCTCAGGCTTCCATGGTTTATTGCAAGGTTGAATCATATCCTCTTTTTTATTCACGAAGGAAACTTCCCCCACTAGTTCACAAAAACTCAGACCTTAATGTTGAGTTTTTTTTTGGAAGATTCTTGTGTAAGATTGTAGACGTTTTTGAATTTTTTTTCACGAGACTTGGTGTCAAACCAACAGACACTTTGTCTCTTCGGTCAATTGGTTATTTATCCTTTTGGGTCTATTGTTAACTTAATTAAAGGTGTTATTAGCTCTTCTTCTCCTTTGGATTCTGTCCCTTCTACAAGTATTCTAGCTTTTGATTTCAATGGAGATTTTGAAATTTGTCTGAGTAGTGTGGAGCTAGAAGCATCTTTGGAGAAAGTGTGTTTGATTCAAGGATGATGTCCAAGATAATTTGACTTAGGCTCCTCATTTGTTATTGCTAGTTGTAATACCTTCTTCATATCTTTCAAAGTTTTCATCTTTAATCAAGACTTGTGGAATTTTACTCAAGGAAATTCATCCTTTACCCCCTCAAGTTAAGTTCTGAGGGGTTGTGGCAGTCTGATTCTCAATCAGAGTTGGAAATTTTTCTTGGAACACTAGAGATCTTGGGAGCAAATTCAAAGGGGTTGCTTTATGAAGGATGGCTGGATTCATGTTTGCTGATTTTGGAAGATCTGAGGTTTCACTTTAACTGGTGGTGATTTAATATCACTTGTTGGGCTTTGTTTTGTTTTCCTGTTGGAAGACTTTCAAGCGGTAGGAGGAAGTTTCTTTTCAAGCTTCGTGGTGCTTGTTCTTCCAAAGCTTCTTTCATCAGATTTTTAGTTTGTGCAAAGTCGAAGAGTTTTTAATTTGCTCCATGGTGGGCTTTTGTTGGGTGGTGGTTGTCTCTTGGGTTTCTTTGGTAGCTTTTGTAGTAGTCATTGTTTTTCAGTATTTGAAAGGAGGCATGTCAGCTGAAGTTGTTAGTTTATTTCATTTGATTGTATTTGATGCTCTTGTATCTTTTCTTTTTCTCTCCTTCTGGGAGTTTGTATCTTGTAACTTTTATTCCTGTTCGTTACATCAATGAGAAGTTTTTTGTTTCTTGTTTAAAAAAAAAAAAAAGAAAAAAAAATTGTGTGTGCTAGATATGGTGACACATCATTTTTTCAAAATCTAGGACATGATTCGATCACAACACGAACATATTTATTAAACATATATAAATATTTTTGTCAATTTGAGCATAACTCAGTGGATAAAGACACATGTTACCATTCCAAAGGTTGATGGTTCGATTTACTCCTCACAATGGTTGATCTCAAAAAAGCTATACATCATTTTTAGACAAGAAGGAATATTAAAATCAATAAACTTATGCATTTATATGCTTAAAAGTCTTGGACTGAAAATTTATTATTTTTTCGTATGTTTTATTTGAGTTCAACAGGAAGCGAGGGTAGGAGATTTGAACCTCTAACCTCTTGGTCAAGGACACATGGATTAACTAGTTGAGCTGTGCTCAGGGTGGCTATTTTTTTCCTGTGTTACTTCAGACTTCTATTTATTTAGCTCGATGAGTGTACAATACATACCTAACAAGTTTTAGCCTCATATTCAACTTGTACAACTAGTCTCTAACACACTTTGATTGTGCTAATGGGTGTTTGGCACTTGTTCAACAAGTATTGAAGTGTTGGAATATCCAACTTGTATTGGACAATGACACTTTATCCAACCTAAAGTGTTTGTGCTTCTTAGCATCCAATCTATATCTATACTAACTAACTTTAGAGGTTACATTTCTCCTTTTGCCCCTTATCTTGTAAACGTTGACTACCAGAGACCCAACAAGGAAACAATTATATTGTCACCTAAATTTGCATAAGTTTCTAAGAGATCTTCTGTTATTCTTTTTTTGTTCTGATAGATTTGAATTCCCAGTACGATTGAACTTATTTTGATTTTTAAATTGGAAGAGTGGTCTTTATGGTCAACTGCAATGGTCTTATTTCAAAAACATATTTTCTTAGTTGTCATTTTTGCTTCATCAATGATTTTCAATACCATTTCTGTAGGCCAGGTGCTTCATCGGGAATACTATTGGGAGCAATTACACTACCTGCTGTAATGCTTGCTAAGATGATTCAGCTTACTAGAGCTTTCTCATCCAATCACATTGGACTTGAGGGTATGGGGTTTCTAAATAAACAGTGACTATTATTGGCATTATTATTAAAGCTCTCTTAATTTAGTTGTTGGTACTGGAACTAAGCCCTTTTGTTATTGTTATTGGTTAATGACAACCAGAACTTTTTAATTTTTATATATATAGAGATTGAGACTTGGACTATGCAATTCTGGTCAACTTCAACTTGCTGCTTGAGTGTGCTTGTGCTCCTCTGGAATGCTATGGGTGAGTCTGATGTTGTTTCACTAGCTTGCCCCCACCGTCCTTGGAGATTGAAGCTTGGTTTAGGTTGTAAGATTTTATATGGAGCTGTGTGCTATAGTTCCCTTGCAACAATATACTCTAATGGTAACTAAATTTGCTTCTTATGAATTTATTTTTCTCATTCTCATAAAATAAAATCATGTTTGTCCTTGTTAAAATCAGTGAATAAAATGGAGAAAAATGTGCAGAAGTTTTTGTTGAGTTTTTGAATTCATGTTTCAATACTGATTTTTGTTCTTTCTTCCTATTTCTTTTCAATCAGTTGTCCACGTGACTCTTATGCTGTCGTGGATACTCTGTCACGGGTTGGTTGCTTCTAAATTGATTCGGCATCTTCTTTGTACTTTTCCAGCTTGTGCTTCCATGGGTATGTGTTTTATTTCTCTTTTGTATTTGTAGTGGATGGTTTTAATTTCCTTGGTATTTGGGAAAAACTAAAATCACTATATTGCAACATGTTTAAAAGTGTGTCGTTTTAATTAATTAAAATGATCAACCATAGCAAGGCAAATTAGGTGTTGTGTTTAGCCCCAGTGGGAACAAATGTAAATGTTTATAATTTCTGGATGGTCTGTAGGAATCCATCGCTTTTCTCCTCCACCAAGAAAGGTTCATTCTGAATCACAAGAATTCTTTCTTTTCTTTTTTTCTTCGTTCTTTTTATACTTTTCATTCATTTTGTCCGGTTAATATCATTTTCTTCCCAAATATGTTGTGTTCTACTTCTAATTGACACTAACGATTTGGAACTATAGCAGTGCAATTATTTGCTTCAATTTTGTTGGTCCACTCACAGGCCAAGCTTATGATTTTTTCATGTTTAAATCAATTTCTTTCACATGGTTACTTCTTCATTGTTAGTGGCATCTTGTTATAGGGGAGGCACTCTTGGTTACAGCTGGACTTGTTCTCTACTTCGGTGACATGCTGGGATGTACTATTGCTAAGGTTGGCCTTGTATATATTTTCTTTGGAATATAATTGTTGCCTATATGTTTAATAAGAGATTGGTTGGAGCAGATGCTTGGGGCTCTTAGTTCGTCAGACTTGATTTCTTTTCAGTACATGTTGAACAGAAGTGAGATTAGTCCCATAATTCAGGTTTACATCTTATTTGATGGAAGCTGATTCAAATTATTTAAGTTTCAGTAATTCACAATTTTTTGTCTCTTTGGGGAATAACTTGGTTGTTCCTCCGTGTAGGGTCTGCTGCTTGGCCTTCTTCTGTGCTCTGTGGTCTTTAAACGTCTCCACATATGGGAATGCATTTTGAACTCAGAAAACTCTGAAGCTAAGAAGTACATTGAGATTAGAAGATCTATGATATTTTTTGCCCTCCTTGGATTCATTTTGATTGTGGTCGTCCCATCATGGATGATGTTAGTTCATGAATTTGACACTCATCCTTTCTTATGGTATGGAATACATTGGAATTTGGACTTCAGTTCATTGAAAATTTGAGATATGTTATTCACTCTCCTAATGCTCTACACAAATTGATAAAATTGATTCATTGACCTCATTGGAGCAGTTTTTTGTCATGTTAATTCTTTATGCTTATCCAACATATTTGACTCTGTCAGGGTCATATCCTTTACATTTTCAGAACCACTTAAAAGGATATCTTTATGCGTCTACTGGTTGTCTCTTATATGTGCATCTATTCTGCGGTTCTACAATATCTCAAGAAGTAGCAAGATTGAGAGAATTCTTCTTCGTAAATACTATCATCTCATGGCTGTTTTGATGTTTCTTCCTGCACTTATCTTTCAGGTAAGCTGGGGCTAATAATTGATTTTTAGTTGGTACGATAATTTCTGTTCTAGTCGAAGGCATTGTGGATTCTGAAAAGTTTTCTTATAATTTTTTTTCCAGCCAAGGTTTCTCAATCTAGCCTTTGGCGCAGCTTTGGCAGTTTTCTTGGCATTAGAAATTATTCGAGTAAGTTAATTTACTCGAACATATGAATTTACTATTTACACTTTTATTGATTTTGTGTTGCTGTTATTGTCTACAATCATTTATTTGATATGCTTGGTGGCTGATATTTTCACTTTTGGAGATGCTGTTAATTAATATGATTGCTATTAGATGCAGAATATTTGCTCTCTTATGCCAAGTAAACTATTATACTCCAGGAATTGTGTATATGATAATAAATGGAGGTGAACTCAGATGAAAAGTATGTGGGAGCTTAACAACTTGAAGCCTTCGCTTACTTTTTGATATGCTTGTAGTTCCTTTTTCTTTTTGTTGTGGGGGTGGCTATGGGGCATTGATTGGAAAAAGGTTTGTTTAGAAGTCGTCCTATGAATCTTGAGATGTGGTTATACTGACAAGAACTAGGCACGGTGTCATGTACTCTCTTCCATTAGTGGGCTTATTTTATTTTATTTTTATTTTTTAATTTTTTTTTCAAGGAGATGGATTTTGATTTGGTTGAGTTAAAAGCTAAGGGTTTGTTGGGGGGTTTTTATTTTATAGAATTCTTGTTCTGTGTCCTAGTTGAATTGAAGGCCATTTAAGTATCCTATTCTTTTTCTAGTAAATATCAAACCATGTTAATCATGAGCAGTGACTTACTTGTGTATATGACCCTTCTAGATATCAGGAGAAATGAGTTTTGTGGTTTAGTTGGTGCTATTATTCTGAGTTGGTGCCTTGCTGGGGAATTAAGATTGAGAGGTTTTCCTTTCAGTAATCTTCCAAGGCTGTTCTACTTGGTCAGTGAGGATTTAGAATTAAGTTAATGTAGATCGTGGTTTTCTGTAAAACCTCCAATTTACCATACGTATGTGAGGAGGGGTAAGAAAGGAAATTCTCAAGGGTAGAGCTGGCAAGGAATGTGAAGTCTGTCTATGCCTTATATGTCTCTTTTGCTTGTCTATGCCTTATGTCTCTTTTGCTTTCTTGGTGTTCGATGTGTCGATGCAATTGTGAATCTCCAACTCATCTTTTTGTGCCTTGCCCTTTTGCTTCTAATTATTGGCGCATCGTATTGGAGGCTTTTGGTTGGTCTCTACCATGCTCTAACCTTATTTTTGATATTTTAGTGTCTCTTATGGGTGGGTCATCCTTTTGGTGGTATCAAAAGATTGATTTGGTTGGCTATTCTGCATGCTTTCTTTTGAGCTCTTTGGTGCGAACAAAATGTCCGTATTTTCAGAGATTTTTTCTTCTCTTTTGATAGATTTATGGATGTGGTCTTGTCTATTGCTTTTTATTGGTGCAAGGATAAACACCCTTTTAATCATTTTAGCTTGTCTTGTTTAGTCTCCAATTGGATATGCTTCTTGTAATTGTCTATTGGCTTTTGGGATTTCCCCTTTTTCATTAATCAATAAAATGTTTCTTATCCAAAAAAAAAAAAAAAGAGAGAGAGAGAGAACGTGGGGTCTGTCATTTGGGATTGTGGGGACCAATGCTGAAGGGGTTTAAGAGAGGTTTGCTGCTGCTGTGGAATGTTTGGCTGAGGCTCGAAGGGAGAGAACCAGCACTCTGTAATTTGCTGGAGATGTTATCTTTTGCATTGCTTGTTCTTCTATTTTGCATCTTAGGTCTCTTGTTCTTGAGGTCTTAGTGACTGTTATCTTGACTATTTCTGCAATATAGCCATATCAGGGAGTATTTTCCCCTGTTTTCTGGCTTGTTGGGTATTTTCTGAGTGCAGGAATTGTTAAATACCTAACATTTTCATCTTCCTCTTTCCTCTCTTTCTTAGGAGAAAACAAGCATTTGAAAAGAGAGTAAAAAAAAAAAAAAAAAAAAAAAAAAAAGAAGAAGAAAGAAAAGAGAGTACAGTTCAGGCCAAAATAAAGAAAAGCAAACCTTTTTTTTTTTGTCGGGTTTTCGTTGAGAAAAATAAAAGAATACAAAAGGGCTTACAAGAACCACACCCTGCAAGAAGGGAGCCAAAACAATGCCTAAAAACATGCCAGATAAAAAAGGGCTCCAATCCATATGAGTAAGATGGAGAGGGATAATTACTTAAGCCTTCAGAATGAATTTTTTTGGGTCAATCTTTACACAGGGTCATTAACTTGGAAAGAGTCCTTACGTATTCCTAAGACCTCCCTAACCCTTCAAAGATTATCTCATTCCTCTCAAGCCAAATACTATATACCATACAATAACAAAAGAATTAGCATGCCAAAGCTGCAAAATGTATGCTCCTTATCAAAAAAACGTAGATGGAATAAAACTTCCTTCACTACATGTAAACAACTTTTGTTATGAGCTAAGCACAAGTTCATAGTAAAATTGCATGTCTAAACGATATGATCCATATCTTGAGATGCTTCCTACAAAGAATGCACCAGTGGCCCATCAAGAAGGAAGAACGCCTTTGAATATGGTCTATAACTAGGAAGCACAAATACTTTGTTTCAGGCATTGTAATATGCTGTGAAATATCATTAGGCTTTCGATAATTGAATGAAAGGATATGCATTAATTATATTATTTATTCCATTTATCATGTTGCTTAATTTCTATGAAAAATACAACTGTGGAAGGATGACCTGCTTCAGTGAATTATAGTAAGTCAATGATTATCAACCAATCGAAGTCTAACCAACGATTACATGTGCAAATGTGTATGAAATTAAAAGTATAAAACATGAGACAAGGCTAAATATTCCCATTATTTTTCTCACTTAAATCATTACTCTAGGTATGGAGGATTTGGCCTTTGGGCCAACCTGTGCATCAGTTTATGAATGCTTTCACTGACCACCGAGACTCTGAACTTCTTATTGTGAGGTACTTATCTTGGATTTCATATATACTGTAGATTATTGTAAACTTTAGTAGAATAACTTTCACCTAACCCTTCTGTTCTTTTTTTTTTTTAACCTAACCCTTTTATCTGTTAAATCTTTTTTTAAGCCACTTCTCACTTTTATTGGGATGTGCGCTTCCTATTTGGATGTCCTCTGGTTACAATGACCGTCCACTTGCACCTTTTGCTGGAATACTGAGTCTTGGAATTGGAGATACAATGGTGAGTGGATTATACCCTCATCTCTGGTGGTTACACTGAGATACCTGCTTGAATTTAAATGCTGAAATTCTTCTCTTTCGAGTTTAACCTGAAATGTGTGCTATTTCTCTGATGTATGGTTTGTTCTCTTGGTTAAACTAGTTTCTTTTCGCCTTAACTTAATCAATGTGGCACTGAAGAGTTGAAAACTCTCAACCATTTATGCTTGTTTATTTTCTTAGCCGGTAAATAAAGTAAATGAAGCATGTTCATCTGCTCTATCTAGAAGTCTATGATTCTTAACGTTTTTGGGCCTCCAATATCAATCTTTGACAGCTGTTGGAGTTCTGAGTTCAAAATGTTACATTTTTATCTTTGAATTTTGAGTTTTTATTTTTATTATTTATTATTTATTTTTTAACAAAAACAAAACTTTTCATTGATGTGATGAAAAGAGTCTAATACTCAAAATACAAGATACCAAGAACAATGCAACAAAACATATACAAAACTAGTCATACAAATACATGAATTAAACTGAAGAATTAAAAACATTCAAATTCAAACATATGTCCAAATAATAACTCATGTCAAAATTCAAGGGTAAAAGGATAACATTTAAAAATCATGGGATTGAATGGAAACTAAACTAAGCTCAAAACTCAAGGGTAAAAGTGTAACATTTTGGAACTTAGGGACCAAACAAAAATCATAGACCAAAAATCATGCTATGCTCTCTGGTTGTTAGTGTTGTTATTGAACCCGACTTGCACATAGAGTTTAAGGATCTGCTTTAAAGTGAGGTAAAAATGAATTTGACTTCAGCCCACATTCGGTTGGAAAATGGCAACACTCAACTATAACTTGATTTTTCAATGTCCAACATGAACATAACTTTTAGATACAGGCTTCAAGTGGTTCAAGCTACCATTTCTATGTGATATGAAAAATGACAGTTTTCTTTCTTTTTCAGGCATCTGTTGTTGGTCACAAGTATGGTGTCCTTCGGTGGAGCAAAACTGGCAGTGAGTATTGTTTTTGTTCATGCGCCCTATAATACAACGATTTAAATTTCTAATACTGTAATCTTGCACTTCGTAGAGAAAACCATTGAAGGCACAGCAGCTGGTATTACATCTGTCCTGGCTGCTTGTTCCATTCTGCTTCCACTTCTAGCATCCACTGGATATTTTTTGACAGAGGTTGGTCCATCTCACTGTTCCTCTGAAACACTAACAAGGCAAGAAAATTCAGGAAAATGATGTTAATAAGAAAAATAATGCAGCAAAATAGAATCTCAAATGATTTGAGGAACTCGAGTGTTTTCTCATGAGCAAGCTCAGGACCAGACAACTAGAAAATTGCTTAATTTAAGTTTGAGGCAGCGGCTCATTCTACTTATGAACACCCCCACCAACAAACTTACTCTAACAAACAGTAACCATTTGATTTAGCTACTCTATACTAGACGTCCTACGCTAATTAAACCCTAAATTGACGTGGACTTTGCCTTTAAAACCTCAAAATGCAGATCAATCGATCACATGTTTGGTAGTGATTCTAAAATGGTTAAAAATCACTCAAAAAATGTTTTTAATTAGGGGTGTGCAGCGGTCGGTCAAAGTCGATTTTTCGACCAAACCGCCACTGAACTGACTATGGTTGGTCTAATAAATGTTCAACTCGATTTCGGCCGTCAAGGAGTGAAAATCGGCCTTCGGTCGATTGGTTTAGGTCGGTTTTGTTCTTTGAATTTTTTTATAAAAAATGTCGTTTGAAATTTTCTCAAACTGATACCGATAGAGCCTCTCCTCTTCTCCGACCGACCGCCTTCAGTTTGGTCGGTTTTTGGTCTATCATGCTCACTCCTATATTTAATCATTCAAAATCAATTTTAATAATATGAAAAATGCATATAAAAGTGTAAAATTAAACATTGAGTTGATTTTGAGGGATTAAAAGTATATTTTTGTTCACTTTTTCTTCACCACACCCACCTTGTGCTGCTATCTCCAAAATTATCTTATCGACCACTAGAGAGAAATGACTATGCAATGCTTGTAGGACTAGGACTGACATGAACTAGAACAGGCGTTCCCTCAAAGGCCAATTTGTTGGTGACTATACCATGCCTGTCATCCAGCAATTTTCCCATTATTTTTATCATGGAAATAGTCATAAAAAATACTTCCAGCCACTTCCAATTCCCATAGAATGTAAAACTGAACAAAGTTTCTTTGAAGCCTCAACATCGGCAAATGAACAGTATTTCACATCTTAACAACCACAAGTATTTCACATCCTCCGGCCTGTTAATTTTCCTACGACCGTTTCAATTGAGTTCATTTCTTCTACCTCTGTGTCAATGGAGGTCTGTTTCTCAACGAAATCAACCTCATTCGCATTGTTCTTGTTGTCAGAAGGTTTAAGAGAGGACTGCAACCGATGTTAGAAAGAGAAAAGATATGAGGTTGGGTGAGAGAGAAAACAGAGATAGAGGCAGGGGTGCCAATTAGTATTAAAAATTTAACAGAAAACATTAAAAAGATTGAATTATGAATCATTAACAATTCAAAAAGGCACTAGAGGTAGGCAAGTTGTTTTGTGAGATTAGTCAAGGTGCATGCAAGTTGGTTTGAAAACTCACGGGTAAGGGGAGAAAAAAACACATTCACTGTCATGTCACAGTCAATCAGGAAAAGCATCAAGATCCAAATAAAACTAATCAATAATTGACTTATGGATATTGATATTTTATGACTTTTGTGTCAATATATTCTTGATATCGTTGATTACTTTTTCAGCAGTGGTTGTCCCTTCTCCTAGCCGTCACAATTAGTGGTTTGTTGGAGGCTTATACAGCACAACTTGACAACGCTTTCATACCACTTGTGTTCTTCAGCCTTCTTTGCTTGTAAAAGCGATCTGATCTCCTTGCAGCCGACTCAGCTTGTTGCTTGCTCCTCTAATCTCCAAATAAAACTTCAACTTAGTGTCTCGTTAAACGCCTCGGGTCTCACATTCTTCACCAGATTGCACATTTTTTTTGTACATAAGAGCTCCTATTTACTGCTGGAAATTTCTAACACATTGCCCTTTCTTGTATCATGTTTCGTTATCAGATTTGATTTCTGCTCTTTTCAATTCAAAAGATATACCATTAGCTGTAGAGAGGGGAGGGAGGGAGGAGAGATTTTGTGTAATTTGTAATGCTGGGGTGAAGATAATTTTTGTAGCAGTATACCGTTGGAAGATATACTGTTACTTATAGAATTACATACATTCAATACAAATACATATACTTGAAACTTTTCTCTTTCCTAACTCTAGTGTGTATAGTGGTTGGATCACTTGGTAGCAGTTCTTTTCTTTTTGACCATTCTTATACTTGATCTTATATTATTATGGTCAATACTTAACCATGATTATTTTATTTTGATAATGTTGTAAAATAGCTTAGAAGATGACTGAAGACTGTCTTCTTAACGAAGTAATAACATAAATGTATAGAAAAGAACATATAATGTTGATCAATTATCATTCAAGGAGACCTTGGTACTAATTTGTGTTCTTCCGAGCTGACATGAAGGGTCATTAAGACATGGCTGTTGGGTTCTCTTTGACTTTGTAGTGTAGGGCAAAGCATTGTGCTATGAACAATTCCTACAATTTGCTACCATCGCCAAGTTGAGCTAAGTGCATAGAGGGCCTTACCAAATAGTGATGAACGAGCTTCTATATTACATACTTTGCATATTGCAAAGTGTTCTCTCTTTTTCTTCGTTTAACGGGGTGGAGATTTAAACTCTCAACTTTTGGGGAGGTAACCAATGTCTTGACTAATTACCTCAAAGTAATCATAATCATTCAAGACATATGATCATTGTTGGAAGAGATTTTGAGAGAAATTTAATTGATTGAATCAATTATGTATTTGTATTAATTTCAATATTGGGAGTACAATCTTAAATAAATAATCCTTTGATGCTTTCTCAAAAAAAAAAAAAAAAAAAAAAGTAAACCTTTCTCAAGGGTTTTGTAGTTGATTTGTCTCCAGGATCTTGCAGCTTGTTCTCAAACGTGATTTGTCTTGAAGGTTGTGCAACTTGTTCTCAATGATGAATGTGTATGCTTGATTTGAAGAAGCGAAACATATTGCTGTTATTGAAGTTAAAGTCTTGGAAGATTGTTCGTATTTCAAATAACTTTAGCCTTAGCATAAACTCTTTTAATTTTAGGGTGACTTTTCTCTACGTTCTAGGAGAACTTCTCTATTTATAGAGTTTTCCTGTGAGTTTTGTGAGCTTAGACGTGATTGGTTTATGGGTCTGCCCTTTGGGTCTAATTCATTAGGTATTGGGCTTGATTGGCCAAGGGCCAAATTAAGTCTTTTTATTTTTTTAGCTTAATTGACTTGGCAAATATTAATACTGAATTAGACCAAAGTATTTTATCCGATCCAACAAATTGCGACAAAAACATGTGGCATCACTAGAACTGGCCAATTTAGGTCTTCAATTTCAATTTGGACCACATGTCAACTTTTAATTAGTCCCAAATTTGATGATTTGTAATTTCTTTGTTAATTTGAGAAATGATGCGATGATTTGTGAGTGGTCCAAAATTTCTCACTCAACAATCATCTTGTGAAATGTTAATCCTCTCACTTAGCGGATTTATAAAGAGATTAAATATATATTGTGGTCTAGTCTTATATATACCGGTCTAGGATAACTCTACTCATATGTTTCCACATGAAAATTTTGGATCAAATCACAATGACAAAGTGTATCATATCTTTTGGTATCACCAGGATAACGAACTCACCCAACCTTATTCAAATATCATATGTTTTTAGTTATTTGTTGAACATAATTTATCATATGCCATCAACATATTATTCAAGATTATATTGATAGCCTTATAATTTTACATGTACTTGATAATATAATATTGCAAGTAAAAGCAATTAAATAATTAGTAAATATTAATTATGAGACTTTGGGTACAGATTTCAACATACTTGTAAATCCATTTAATAATTTTAAATCTAAAAGTTATCATCTATATTTTAGTTGCATTTAAAATATTGGTGTGAAATTAAAGATTTAAAGACAAATCATTTCTTTTTGAAATTCTAGTTAAACAAGGAACAAAATTATATATTAAAGTCTCAATTTTTCAGAAATTCAGAATTTTTCCAAAACTTAAATTGCAATCTTAATTAAGTTGTTGATAAATCATATACGCTCAGAAGAAATATCACGAGGATATAGATACCTTCATTTTATGATTCTAGTCATAGATATATATAGAGATGAAGACAGAGTTCAGGTAAATGTAGAGCAAAAAGAAATTAGGGGAAACAATGGAGAAGATGAAGAAGATGTGGGGGAAACAATGTTTAAGAACTAGAGGTGCACAAAGATGTAAAAATTGAGGGGGGGGGAAACAAGGTTTACGAACTAAATAACAATAACAAACTAATTTCATTTCAAATGGATATAGTAATTACGTATACAATAATAATGTTCAAAAGTAAGCAAAGACTATAAAGTGAAACAACCACAAACTTATACAAACCTCGTAAAAAGAAATCAACATGTAGTGGAAGGACGCTTCTAATAAGCATTGTCTTGAACACAATTATTCACTCTATACAAGCATACTACAGTGATCATATCAACAAGCAAGATAATAGAATCGAATGATGTAAAAAAGAACCCACAAGAAACCAAATAACTTACTTGAAACACCGATTCCGCGAGAAAAGTGGAGGTTCGAGGCAGTGACGCACATGAGAGGTCGACAACGCCGATGAGAAGGCAGCCTTGGTGGTTGGTTGGTGCTTCAATTTGGAGAGAGATAGGACAAAGAGGGAGGGATCAAGAGTTAGTGAGAGAAACGGAGGAGAAGTTAATAGCATTAATATTAAGGGAATATGCCAAGATGAACGACCAACCGACAATGCCTAATTACTTGTTCAATATGATTTTTAAAACAAATGCTAATTGATTGGATGTCAAAACAATCCACAAATCTAACCTAACCTTTGCCACTTATAGATTTAGGGACTTTTAACGTTTATGTATTAAGTTTTAATCTATGGCAATCAACTATACTCTCTGGTTTGGGGAAATGCAATTGAAATAATAGATTAAAAAAAAATCCTTAAACAAGAGAGTCATAAGATGAATTTAAACAAGAATCTCAAGAGTTTACAAAATTGGAAAGAAAACCTCTAATACCAACCTAGATTCGCTTGCCTTAGCCTAAAACCATCCATGCCATTGATGAAAGATGATTCATATAAGTCACAAATGAGTAATGAGATGAAGGTACAGAAATGGAATGAAGTCTGCAAAGGGTAAAATAGGAAAATTGAATAACGAACGGTGCTGGTTGACAGAGTAGTTTTTATAGAAATCATTGTAGTGCCGCAATGTTGCTACCGTTGAATCCTAGCATTGTGTCGCAACACCAGTGAGCAAGAGCGAGAGTACATGAGTTCATTTCGATAATTTCATCCAAACTTAATACCAACAAAGATTTGACATTTTTTTAAAAAATTCAAGTCATTTAACATTTTTTACCCAATTTTTTTGAGTTATATCCCTACAAATTTCCCACCTTATTTGTGAGAATTCCTTTGATATAATAAACAAGAGCCATCAAAGAGGAAACAAAACAATTTTAAGAGACTAAACTGCTGTTGCTGCTGACAATATTACACACTTATAAAGTATTAAAACAAATGAAAACAAAAAAGAAAAAAACACAACAAACAAATGAACTTCAACACAAATAGCCATAGATTTTCATGTTGATATTTAAAAACTTATCAAATAAAGTTTTTCATTGATATAATGAAAAGAGTCTAATACTAAAAAGATTCATATAGTGAAAAGAGTTTAATACTAAAAAATATAAGAGTTTTTTTTTTTTTTTTAAATGAAATCAAAGTCCTACATTGTTTTGTTCAATGTTTGCATTTCATATGTAACCAATGTAGGAAATGCGATCAAAGTCCTATATTGGTTAGAAAGTCCATTGGTGTGAGACTTTTTGGGTTGAAACCAAAAGTCTTATGGAGAATTTATTCGTCTTTGAAGACTTTTTGAATGAATGCTACATATGGTTTCCTTAACAAACATTCAAGACGCAGACGCTTATAAAATTTTTCAGCAACACTCAACTTCTAGCCTTGGAGTTAGCGAGTTTGAAAATGGAGTATTGTGCAATAAGGAACATCAACTAAACTTTGCGCTCCAAATACAGACTCTCTAACTCAACTCAACTCAACACCGCAGTTCAAACATAGACATTTCAACTCAACTCTGCATCTCAAACACAGCTAATTAACTCTCAGACAATGATATCAACCCAACCTAATTTAATTCTGCAGGCAAAACATCCCCTTATATGTCAGAAACAATTTCCCTTTTGAAAATTTTAGGAACCGAGCCCTTTCCCTTGAATCCACTACTTCTCTTCTGCGTTATAGTCCCAATATCCTCGCATCATCGTTTTCTGACATTGTACCTCGTGACTTACCCCAATCTACATCAGCAAATTCCTCACCAGTTGTCCTTGCAGGAGCACTTCCCAGTTGAAAAATGATGAAATCTACTTGCATCTCTCAATATTATTTGCCTTCTAATAATCCTAGATGCAAACTTCATAAATTCATGGCAATCATTGCAAATTCGAATATTCTTTATGATCCTTATTGGACTAATTCCATTAGGTTTCTTAATCAAACCGAAGGCAAGGGCAAGTTTCTCACTATGGAAACATATGGATTTGAACTTTTCATCCTGTCCAACATCATGCAAAACCAGATTTGTATTAGGGGTAAATCCTTCTTCTTGAAGTTTCCCTATCAACATGTTCAATTCCTCATATATTTTTTCTGTTTCTGGATGAGTTCGGTCTTCAGATGTGAATCTACGCACCTCATTATCAATTTCAATCCAACTATACCCAGTATACTTCTTCACATTCTTGCTATTCATGAGATTCCTAACTGATGCTACATCCTTCCATCTACCCATTGAGGCATACATATTTGAGAGCATAATATATGGTACAGCACTTGCAGGATCCAATTCATAGAGATGCCTAGCTGCCATTTCTGCATTTACAATATCACCCTTTGTTGAGCTAATAGATAGAAGTGTGGACCAAATCAGGAAATTTGGTTCATGGGGCATATGTTTTATTAGGTTAAATGCTTGTTTTATGCGGTCAATACGTCCTAGGATGTTGACCATACATGCATAATGATCCAAAGAAGGTCTCATTTTATGTTGAATGCTTATAGAATCAAAGTACTCCTGCCCTTGCTCAAACCAATTACAATGGAGACAAGCAGATAAAACGCCTATAAAAGTTACATCATCAGGTTTAAGTTTCTGTTGTAACATATCTTCGAAGAGTTCAAGAGCATCCTTATCATGTCCATTTTGTGCACAACCAACAATCATAGCATTCCATGAAACCACATTCCTAGTAGGCATCAGGTTGAAGACTGACCTTGCATCATCAATGAAACCACATTTAGAATACATATCAATCAGTGCGCTAGAGACGAGCAAATTATTATCGAGTCCAGCAAGAATTGATTTTCCGTGGACTGCCTGACCATAATGTAGAGATGCCAATTTGGCACAGGAACTGACAACACTTGATAACGTATAGCTGTCAGGTCCAATATGTTCTAATAGCATTTCATTAAACAACAATAATGCATCTTCTTCTCTGCCATTTTTTGCAAAACCCACCAACATGGCTGTCCAACAAACAATATCCTTCTTTTTAAACTCACTAAACACCCTTCTTGCTTCATCCACATGTCCACATTGACAGTAAGCTGCGATTATAGTTGACATGGTAACTTGATCGGGCATATGTCCAGACAACCGCATTTCATGTAACAAACCAATACACTTCTCAAGTTGTCCATTCTTTGCATACCCAGATATCATTAAGTTCCAAGAAACCAAATTTTTGTTAGTAAGACAATCAAACAACCACCTTGCCTGTTCAATCTCACCACATTTGGCATACATATCTGTTAAAGCATTCCAAATAAACACATTCCCTAAAAAGTTATGCACAATAACGCTCCCATGAATCTGTTTCCCACGCCTCAAATCCAACAATTGTGCAGATGCATTCAATATGCTTACAATCGTATACTCCGTAGGCTCAAAACCTTCCCTTTGCATTCTTTTAAGAAGCTCAAACGACTCTTTTGGACAACTATTTCCAGCTAAACCTGCAATGGTCGTATTGTATGAAATTGAATCCCGAAAAGGCATTCGATCAAATGTCGCCAGCAAATTCTCGATAGAACCCGATTTAGCATACGCAGAGAGCATAGCATTCCAGGAGAAAACATCCCTTTTAAGCATTTTATCAAACAAGTTCTGGGCATCTCGAAGCTTGCCAAATTTTGCATACAAATGAAGTAGCTGATTGTGGATAAAGGGATTGGTGGGTTCGAAAAGATGATGTTCCATGTGTGATTGGAGTCTCTTAGCTTGGTTGATTTCATTTGTACGAACACATTGAAGGACCAATTGTGTGTATGCCTCAGATGTGGCAGTGCTCCGAGAGCAGAGCGAGTCTATTGCTTGCCGGAGTGTGGATTTTGCTTTCATCTTTCAGTCGTCTAGAGTTTGAATTTGAGATCGGTTAAGAGTCAAAGGTAAACAAGAGTCGCAATCCTAACATGGTATGCCATCTTTGAAATACTGGAAAAGAAAACACAGAAATCCTAACATGGTGTGCCATCTTTGAAATATACTGGAAAAGAAAACACAGAAATCATCATCCCGAGCAGTGGGTGTAATTCGGAGAGGTTGGCATGTAAGATTATCGAGCAAAGCTAACATGCTATCCTCGTAACCCCTAGCCTTGCATATAAAATGAAAAAGTCTCCGTCAGAAATCAAAGCTTGGTAACTCTGTAATGGAAATAAGGAAAAAATTCATGAATACCACTCTCATACTTTATCACCAGCAAATCATTGCACAGGCATCGCCCATCTCAGATTCGTGCCCCCGCGCTCCGTGCTCCGTCGTTGTTTCCCGTGGATTTTTGTCCAAATCCATCGTCCACCTCAGATCCGTAGAGTTTTGCAACCTCAGATCCGGCGCCACCCAGCCCAGAACCCCCTCTTCCTTCGCAGCTGGTACCAGATTTGCCGTTGCGGGTCAGATCCTCCGCCAGATTTCAAATCCGTCCGCCCAAATCTCCGATCCTCCGTCAATCTACGCCGCTCACATCCGAAGTCCAGCTGCCGCTCTTCGAACTCACCTGATAGGTTCTCGCTTCGAACTCACTGACAGGATCGGTTTATTCAAACCGGTGGTTGATTTGATTGGTTTGGTTCATTTATTATTCATATCTATATCTATTTATCTAGTGTTAAAAAAGCCGACCCAAACCTGGAAGCCGGTGTTTATAAAGATTTTTTACTTTTCCGGTTTATCTTTCCTACAAACCGTAGTTTGGCCCCCAGTTTTTTTATTTTTGGGAAAAAGGTTCGGTCCATAACTATAAATTATAGAAAATATCTTTTTATTCTGTGTCGAAAATACTTTTAAATTTTCAAAGGTTTCAAAAGTACTAATAAACTTTCAAAAAGAGCTAAAAAAAATACTTTTATGATTAGTTTTGGTTGGAAATCGTTAAAGTTTTGTTAAAAAAATACTCTTTGACTTTCAAAAGTTTCAAAAATACTCTTAACTAAAAAAGAAAGTTCAAAAATACCTTTACTATTAGTATATGAACAAAAACCGTTTAATACCTTGTTGCAATAAAAAAAAAACTTTAAAATTAAAAAACAAAAGGTTTAAAAATACTCCTATCATTAATATGGTGATTAATTTGTTTGAAGTTTTTTTCAATTCGAAAAGAACCAATTTCAAAATAAATTATATAGATATCTTCATTTTTTTTTCATATAAGTCTCATTTTTCTCTTAATTTTTCACCTCTTAGTTTACACCAATTTTCTCAACAACCAAACTAAAGACCAAAATTTTACGTTAAAACATAAAATCCCACAAAATTTCAAAATAAAAATATCTCCTTAAAACATACCCTATCAAATAAAAAATTTAGTTGGCTAATAACACACTCTATCGACGTAAAAAATGTCTAAATTGTAAAAAATACTCATAAACCTTGTACTTTGTGTTAAAACCTAAAGAAATTGATCACTATACGTAATGATTGGAGTATTTTTAAACTTTTTTTTTAAGTTATTCTTTGCAATGAGGTATTAACGATTTCTATTCATATACTAACGGTGAATGTATTTTTGAACTTTTTTTAGTTAAAAGATATTTTTGAAAATTTTAAAAAGTGTAGGGTATTTTTGGAACAAAACTTCAACGTTTTTCATCTTACAATTAACGGCAATAATATTTTTGAACTCTTCAAGAAAGTTTAAAAGTATTTTTTAAACTTTTGAAAATTTAATTGTATTTTTTACAAAAACTTCAAAGTTTCGAGACATTTTCTATAATTTAGCCTTAATGTTATAAAAGACCATTTCAAATGCCTTTTAGAAAACCTAGATTGAATTCTCTCTCTCCCTCCCAAATCTCTCCCATTCATGTTGTCGTCGGTGGCTTCTTTGGTGCACCCTTTGTTCCCATAACTTCTTTTTTCACCGACTTCGTTCTTCATTGTGCGCCATCTTTATCGTCGTGGCTTCTTTTCTTGCCATTTCGCACTTTAGCCGCCGCCATCTTCGTCACTCTCTGCCATGTTTGCCTTCTCTATCCACCTCAGTCACAAACACATTTCGCGATGAACATCGGTTTAAGTCTTGCTCCCAAAAACAAGAGAAAATTTCTTACCTCATTGATCTATAGACAAAATGAAGCCTCCAATCTTTGATTACAACCCAAAAGAAATTAAAACCTAAGCATAGATGTTAGAAATACAAGGGAGAGGAAGAATTGCAATCCCACAGAAAGCCTAAATTTGAAGAGAGAATATACAAAGTCATGCAAGTGCTGCGATGTCAAGCCCTAAAATGAGTATGGAATGCTATCATGCCAAACTTGTTGGTAAGTTTAGAATTAATTGGATTGCTTATGTCTAATTAATGGAAATACAGGAGTTTGTCCGACCATTTCTGGATCAATCAATCAGGCTGTAAAATTAGATAACCTTATTTGAATGATATATCAATGAATGAATTCATAGGAAAAACATAAGATAGCCGAGGTCCTAGTTCATAGGAGGTCCATAGATTGGCCATGAGCATAATGGTTGAAGCACACAAGCATAATGGTTGACCCACTTGTGTGCTTGTGTCGCTACCACTGCCTGTGCCTATGAGACCAACCCAACCTATGGGATGGTTCAGATTTTCAACAAATGATCCATGAAGGAACTAATGAGAGTTAAATGGATGAGACACTTATAGGTCAATTATGGACCTAAGTAGTGATGATGTAAACACTCGAGTAGTGGTCCAACAGTTTCAAAAGTTACAAAGAGGACGATGATGACAACAAGCTTAAGTTACATAAGACTAAGGTCTAGCATGTCAACCATACAAATCGTTGAAAGCTCTTACTACTATATTGTTAAGCTACTCACAAGCTCGAGATTAACTTGAGTGTTGGAGTGAGTGGCTTAACAACGCACCAGTTAGTATAGTTCATTTATTTGTAGGCTAAGTTCCTTGTTTATTATACAAATTTACTGTTATTCCATTAAACCAATTGTCAACATTAACAATTAATAAAATATAATTTTGTTCTTTGTTTTTCCTATAATCCATCAAATTTTCTTCCAGATCATTTAACTCCATAGATCAGAACCAAGTCAAGTTAGACATAAGTTCAAGTCAACCACATTGAACTTAAGCTTTTTCATCATTCACTTCACCTCAGTTAAATATTATGTTCCATTCTATCACGTCTGAGAATGAATTTGCCCTTGTTTCTTCTTCAATTCAACTTCTCAAAATCTTGTACGAATTAAAACTCAAAAATGGAGACGTGTCAAAAAGTGACATGAATAAATCAGTAAACCATGAGAACATCGAAAATTAATTGCGCAACAATAAAATGAAATGGGGGCAATGGATTTTTGAAGGGTCACATCACCACCCACATAAATATCAGAAACACTTTCCTTTTATTTATTTCCACTTGGACAATTATAGAGGTCCCACGTAAGATGCCTCTTGTTCCAAATAGCACTAAGCCACATCATCAAAGTCCAGCTCTGGCTCACCAAAAAGAGAAAAGAACAGTAGAAAAATAAACAATCAAAGAGTCCACGTAGGACGCCTTCGAAATGAAAACGAACCAAAAAGTTCATTATGATACCCCTTGATTTTGGGTTCATTTATCATGTGCTCTCTCTCGCTGGCACTTGTAGATATTTCTAATTGAATTCAAACAATAATACAATACGTGCACTCAACTTTGTACAATCTACTCACAAGTAAATAATAGAAAACAAGAAAAAATTGATAGAGAAATTAATATGGTTGTTGTCATTAGCTATGTTTACAAACAAAACGAGAAAGAAGTTTTATTATTAAAGAGATATATCAAATAATATACGTATGTATATGCTTTAATGGGATAAGAGGGTTTATATATTACACCTTTAAACACTAGAACTAAAATTGTAAATAACATATAATGCATATAAAATTTAGGTTTCGAGAGTGTTGTCTCCAAACTCCTACTAGCGTGTTGCACCTGAATCCAACCTAAATATTTTTCTTACATTTGTTCCCACGGACTTGGATAACCCTACTATATATATATTATACAAGAGACCAACTAGATTTGTACAACTGCTTTATAATATGCATGCTATCTTGTCTCACATTTATTAGAGGCAAGCGGGACTCATACATTTATTTGGTTTGGATATTTTTCAAAAAAAAAAAAAAAGAAAAAAAATACTCACAATCTTAATTAACTTTTGAACTAAACAATCTTAATTAACTTTTATGTCATAGTTAGGTAAGTCCTTGAATGATTTTGATCCTGTTGACTTTTTGATATATATATTTTTTAAAATTAAAGATATAGGGTGTGTTTGGAATGCTTTTTCAAGTGTTTAATTTAAAAAAATAAGTCATTTTGAAAGAAATATAAGTGTTTGACAACAATTCAATATGAATTTTAAAAGTCATTAGTGTCTTTATTTTAAACACTTCTTATCAAAAGTGTTTATATGAAAATAAAATTTTAAAAAATATTTATTTTTTACTAATCCAAACTAGTCATAGTCTATTTTCAATAACTTTAGAAATAAATGTTTTTTTTCAAATACGTTGATTTCTCCATAGAAAACTTAATAATTTAAAGTGGGTTTGTTGACAAATCTTAGATAACCAAAATGGTTTTAAAAATATCTTAATATACAAAAAGTTGTTAAATTAAAGAAATTGAATTAATTCCAAGATTGTTTTCAAAATGAGTTAAAATATTTACAAATATACACTGACTATTAGTGATAGATAATGATAAACGAATTAAAAGGTGTCTATGTATCACTGAGAGATAGTGACATTTTGTTATATTTCTGTATAATTTTAGCAGTTTTGTTATTTAAAACAACTACCCTACTTAATTATAAAAAATGACTTCAAAAGTTTAACCGAAAATTTTCAAAATAAGATATAAAACATATTTGTGAGGATTTTGCCCTACATTTATGTATACTGGTGAGAATTTGAATTTGATTTCTTTATGTTTGTGATTTCTATTCTGAATTAATACATTGAGATTTTCTATTTTGCAATTATCTAACAAATGTACTATGGATATGAAATCGATAGTCAGGGGTTGAATTACTATATGTGACATGTAATTGTAGTTTCATCTCAAAGTAGTAAAAGGTTAGGTTAGCTTGTGATCTGTTGCCTATGATGGTAAATATTGGTCTAATTAACCTAGGAAGAAATCATATGAATATTTAATCACAACTTTTCCCATTAGATATTGAACTTAACTTTGCCCTAAATCTTGATACAATTAGGCCAAATTGTATTTGCATGCTTCTTATTTATTAGCTTTGGACTAATTCGATAAAATAGGACGATTAATTTGCTTCTCTAATTAATTTGGTTAAGTGCAAACAAATAATTGGAACAAGGTAAGAAGAATTCTATGATCAAGTAAACTAAATTGGGGAAATCCAAATCAAACCCAAGCTAGGCATTTTTCTCATTGACCACCACCACTTGCTTTATTTACTTTTTATGAAATTTACTTTTTCTTGCATTCGAACATCACTTTCAAACTCTCTCCTCGGTTTCCTAGGACTGTGAGCATTTTATTAGAGAAACTCATTGGTTAGTGCGTTCAATCCGTGCTACTACTACTACACTTTTTGGTAAGAACATAATTTATTTGATTCAAAGTGTGTGATAACTCTGTCCCAATCACTTCTCCAAGCCCAAAAGGCGAGAGAGTCGTGATGGTAAGGAGTACGTTGTGACACTCCAAAGATAAGAGTCCATCAAGGTGGGTCAACGTTATAGCGCATTGAGTCCCACGCTTGATAGTGTTGCGATGTTTCTTATCAGCACTATAGTGGTGTCACGCTTCCAACATTAAATTGGCAGCCAATAGGTATTTTTGGGGATCAATCAATCTTGAATTTTTGAGGCCCAGAAAGAGAAAAGAAGCATGCTTTTTAGAGAGATAGATGCTTGGAATTGTGATGGAGTTTGGCTAGCAGATCAATTTTGAAGACAGAATTGGATCGTTGGCTAATTCCTTTATATGTTAGACGTATTTTAAATAAAAATATGTATAATTAAAATATGAGTTAGGTATGTAAATTAGTATTTTATCACGTGTTATTTTATTAAATTGGACTCTATTATGCGATTTATTTAATTAAGACCACAAATTATCAATTGAATATAGACTTAATGGATGGAAACCTATTTCTAGATTGATTAGGGTTTAATGAGAACATAAATTGAGCTAGATATGGTCCCAATATACCAAAACAATAAACACTTAGTATTTCTTGAATCCCATCTAGAGAAGAATTTCACTAAGGGCATTCGAAGTTTGGGTTGAAGAAGACAATAGACATATTGAAGCTATCATCATCTTAAAACCGTTGTCAATTTCTATTGAGAACCTGATATGTTATTTATTCTTGACAATTTGACATGAATAATCCTAGGATTAATCTATTCAATATAGATTTAAAGTAATTATGCTAGCACTATACTCCTTTCTTTTTTTTATTATTTTTTTTTGGATGTTGATGTATATTTGCTAGATTTGTATTTTGATATCATGACTAGCTGAACATTTTAGTTCTATGGTTCGATTTACTTGTGGACCGTTGTTGATGTAAAATTATGGTATCTTGGATTTGTTTGTCTATCAAATATTTTTAGCAATGTCAGTTCTTAATGCTATTAACACGTGATCACCATTAATTGATGTACAATTCATTCTCATGTTCTTTGTAGATTAGGTATTGGTAACGAGGGTTGTTTAGGTTAAAGAAATTGATAACCCAAACGATTAGACGTGGATCTAAAAATTATTTCAACCCAACTCACGATCCCTACAAAGAACGATAGAGATTAATGACGAAGGGTCGTAGTGCGTAATTTAATTGACTAGTTTCAAAACTAATTAGGAATTAGGAGAACCCTAAGATATTGCTTTGACCACATTTTTCCCGGGCTAATTATTTTTTTCCTTTTACTGCTTGAACTTAGTTTGAAAACATAGCAAAAAATTTAATGTACCAAATATAGCAAAAATAATTTTCATTTTTTTAGTATTCCAATTTTACCATCATTTACGTATCAACATGGTATATCTGATATACTTTGTATTTAGTATATCAGTCAATTGATACAGTTTATTTTTTGGTATATCAATAAATTGATAAGCTTCATATAAATAATAACATTTATTCAACTGTTATACTATGACTTTAATTGTGCGATGGTGAAAGTTATTTATTTTATTATGATATGAAGTTGTTTTCATTCGATTAGTTCGATTTCATGGTATGATACAAGTTCTTCTTTTAGTTTCTTATGTATTGAAAACAAAATGAACTTAATTTTGATGGTATATCTTAATTGCATTTCTTTAAAAATATATATTTACTTAAGTATAACATTTGATATTTCAATTTTGTATCCGTTATCATTTTTATTACAAGGAAGCCATTTTACTTCAACCAAATTTTCTTCACATAAACAAATAGTACAAAACAATTGATTGATACATTTACTGAATTTTGTTTTATACCAAAAAGAAAGAACTTTGTGCTTAAGAGCTTTTAATAAATGTGACTTATACAAGTATTTGGAAAGAAAGATTATGATTGATTATAATTAATCAATAATGTGTAATTTTTTATGCTGTGTTTAACACATAGTTGATTCCAACATATTGTTATGTTTTGGATTTGGAGCAGACCATCTAATCGGTCCTTTGGGCATGCAACTTAAGAAGGTTGAGGCAGGGATTGGTGCCCTTGCACCCATTCCATTAGGATCAAAAGTAGTAAACTCATAAGAGCTTGGAGGAAGGGAGATTGATGACTCAGGTACTTCGACAATAGATTCTTTAAAAGTAGGAATTGTAGCTTCCAAAGTTGTTGGAGCAGGTACAGAATCGAACATGATTCTAGAAGTTGCCATGAGCGTGGATGGAGAAGACATGGCAAGGAGGAAGAAGAATGTGAAAAGTACAGTATCATAATGAAATGCCATTGAACAAAAATGAAAAATTGGAATGCAAAATAATAAGTAAAGGATAATTCAAGTTTTTTAGATTTTTGGTGTATAAGGGGGTGTGTTATGGGGTTGTGGGGAGGGATTTAAATAGGATAGTAGAGAGAGAAAGGATGATCTAAACATGGAAAAAACAATTGTCATATTGTTGTTTATGTTACCAAACTACCTTTTTATCCTAAATTTGTCAAAAACTCAACTTCTTAAACTACTCTCCCAATCCGAAGTGAGATATATTCCTCATAAAACGTTCATAATTTAGAAAATTATGCAAAACATCCTTGAAATTGTGAAGTTGTTACAAATGCACTTCCAAATGTTTTATCGTAAAAATTAAGTCCCCATTTGGTAGTAATTTTATTTTTAGTCTTATGTTATTAAAATTTATGCTTGTTTTCAATAAGATTCCATATTATAGTTTTCATATTTCTTGAAAGATCACTTAAGTTCTTAGTCAAAGTCTAAAAACAACGACAAGTTTATAATACTGAACTAACTACCTATACTATTGAGTAGTACAAGTGGCAAGTTCAGGTCGATCCGTAGGGAAACGCAAAAATTAGTTTTGACACAGCTAATTCTTTAAGTTAGAGTAGATAGATGGGGGGAGGGGGGTGTTTGGTGTGTAATTGAAAGTAGAAGGATAAACGAGCTAAGAAAAGTGGTTGTTCCTTTGGAAAGTAAATGACACGATGTATTTAATTTATGAAAACGAATCCCTCAAGTTACAACTAGGATCCTAAGATATGACTCAATCTACTCAACTCATGGCCCTACTTAAACAGAAATATGATGACATGAAGCGTCCTTAACTATCAATTAAAAATTGCTTCCTAATTAAACTATGTTTGTATCGTCTATATGACTTTTACAAATTACATGACATTTCCACCGAAAGTAGTCATAATAGAAGTGATTCTCAACAATTACGCACTGTCGCTATAGATGAAGATGATTATGGTGACGATAATGATGTTGAGTGTTTGTATTTGAGGTATAAGAAAATGAGAAAAAGAAAAGTTCATTAGAAGTGGAGAAAGATCACTTGGATTGTTATTTGTTTCACGACAATGTAGAAGTTAAAATTACTTTAGACATTTTGTATGGGTGGAAAATAAATGGGCACAAATATCCCATTTTATCAAAGGTAGGTATGTACTATGACTTCTAAATGTGCACTTATGGGAGGGAGGATTCTTTAAGTTCTTTAGAAGTTCCTTTGATGACTTCTAAAACAATGGAGACTTTGAAAAATAGGGAAGAGAAAAGTTTTTCAGAGAATTTTCTTTTCTCTGTGTAAAATTGGAGAGATATCTTATGTGTGAAAAAGAATTTTCCTTGTGAGGGTAGATTGACTTCTCTCTCCAAAATGCAAGAGAAAAGTTTTAACGTGAGAGAGGGAGTTCCCTCTCACTACTCTCGTGTAATGCAGGGGAGTTATTTAATTAAATTAATCAAATATTAATTAAATTAAATAATACTTAATTAAAATTATAAATTATAATTTAATTTATTGAATAATTAAATATCTCATATTTAATTAAATGTTTATTTGAATCATATTCAAATATATAAATCTCTCCTACCATTTCATTCACATGCTAATTTGATATTTGAATCAAATTCAAATACGTTGAATCTTCTATATATATAATTCAAAATTAACTATATAATTAATATATCTACACATATTATGTTAATATATATGATTAACATATATTCCCTTAAATTAATTTGAACATTTAAACCATTGTTTTAAAACATATGGTTCTTTTTATCCGTTGTGAGCTAACAGTGGACCTAATGGACCTACAGATTATAAGTTCCAACAATCCGAGATTAATTAATTAGAACTTTGTAATTAAATTAAGTTTTAATTAAATTAATTAACATTCATTAACTATGGGCAAACCACTATAAACTTATAGTTGCACTCCTAGGCACCATAAAACATGTTGCGTCCATGGATATAACCATTTCATATAAGTCGATTCATCATCAGTTATTCGTAATTACAGTTAAGTCAAATGTCTGATTTACCCCTGTAATTACCTCTGTATCCATAAGTACCATTGATTCTTTAATGAACAATTTGTTTATGGATCAATCATAAATTAAGTCCCTTTTTGTCCAGTGAGAGAGTGGCGCCCATTAAAGTTATGTTCCCAGTTCCCCACTCAGTCAAGTCTCCAAGACGTGCTTATTGAGTTGGCGGCTTAGGCAACTCACACTCGTACAAATCAAAGGACGAGCTCTCATAGGCAGGAATTCATAACTCACTCAGGATTGAGATCGAGTTACATATGTTCATCTTGTGGAATATTAATCTCTTCAGTCAACAGTGTTACACAAAGAGATTAATTGTTTCGTTGTACAACCTTATACAAATTCATTTTATAGGATACTCCTACTCACATATCTCCATATGAATGATTTTTTGATTGCATCGTTTGTCAAAGTTGGTCATATTCATAGTGTTATTCAGATAAGATACGAAACCTTATCCATATACTATAGACCTTTTAGGTTATTGCTTGAACGAAATCCACTATATGTCAATTACATATCGTTTCAAGTTTCAAGTAAATAACCTTTGATTTTTTTTTAGATTTAATTATATGCAATAGTAAGACATAATATAAAATAATATATTATTTTATTAATTATCAATAATTTGTTTATACAATTTACAAGTACGAGTTCAGGGCATAAAGTCCAACAATTTTTTCAAAAATATCAAGTCTGAATCGGTCATAAATTGCCTTTTGTTCCAAATGATCTTAGATGAGAGTCTAATTAAGAATATACTTTATACTATAAAGAAACCAAAAATAGAATTGTATGCAGTTTCTCATAAAAAATTCTTATCACACAAGAGAGTCCGTGATTTTAAAAGAAACGAAATAAGTTTTGATTTTGGGTAGAATATTTTTCTCTTTGGAAGACTTGTGCGGTCTAAAATCTTAGGGTGTGTTTGAAATGTCTTTTCAAGTGATTAAATTTAAAAATAAAAATTCATGTGTTTGGCAACTACCTAAAATGAGTTTTCAAAAAATATGTTGGTTTAGGATAGACACTTAAAACCAACTTTTGGAAAAATGAATTATAAGTGTTTAGTGGTTGATCTCTCCTAATATGTATGAAAAAAATCAGCCACCACCTCTGATAACTATCAATGGACAACCTCCGACCATTATCTCTGGTGACCACCACCAGTTAACGTCTGACGACCGTCTCGGTGACCATCATCGACCAACGTTCAATCACTATCTCCAGTCACCTCTTTTAGTCAACTTCCGACTAAATTTTTCGCGACTACCGCTGGCCAACCTTCGACCAACTACCAACCACTGTTGTTCAACAACCTACACCAACCAACCTCCAGCTACTGTTTTTCGGCGACCTCCTTCGGCCACCATCTCCAACAAACACTGCCTGCCAACCCAAGCAATCGTTGCTCACCAACCTTCTGCCACTGTTTTCGACGTCTTGCACCGACCAACCTCCGGTCACCATCTCTGACGACCGCCGACAGCCACCTCCGACCTTCCTCGATCACCGTCGGCCAACTCTGACTATCACCTCCATCGAAAAATTCTTTTATAGTAACTTGAAATTAATAAAAATACTTCTAGTATATAATAAACCAAACAAACGTATACATAATAACACCTTTAAAAAAGATTGTCAAACACATATTTATTTTTACTTTAAAAAGTATTTATCAAAAGTATTTAAATGAAAATACATTTTTTGAAAACATTTTTTCGTTAAGTTATTCGAAGGAGGTCCTTGTCCTTAATGTCATGAGGTTCCTATTTAGACTAAACAAACCCAAATTGTCCTAAATAGCAAAGTTGTAGTCAAAATTATATGTAGTAAATGAATTTATGTACGTTTAATTATATAAATGTCTGCAACTTCGAGAATATAGAAACTTGCACGTATGTTTTTCTGTAGGATACAATTTCTTCTAATGTTTCAAGACATCAATTGTTCTCGCAATAATTCCCTTACAAAAACTGTTCTCTTAATAATATTCTCATAAGTCGAGTCACCTTATTAAACTTTTAATTTTGAGTTTAAATATATTTTAAGTTAGTTTAATAAATTTCTACTAATTTTTAGTTTTGAATCTAATACATCATTTATCTATTCAACATTTTTAAAAATTAATTAATCTATAATACATACAATTAAATGGGACAATCACAAATATACCAATCAAGCCCAAGGTATTAACAAATATATAACAATCAGACTCAAAATATTAGTAAATATAACATAATTAAAGCAAAAGAATTTGCAGATATAACAAAATGTATATCCAACTCTTGGAGATTATCAACTATACAGTCTATCGGTGATAGAAGATTTTTGTATCGGTAGGCTTTTATCACTGAAAGATTCATACAAGTGATAGATTTCTATCGTCGATTACAAAATCTACATATCATGAATAGAAGTATACCATTGATAGATTGACACCAACGATAGAGTCTATCATTGATACTCTATCATGGATAGACTCTATTAGTGATTAGAATTTATGACTTTTGGACTTATATTATTTAGAATCTATCAATGATAGCCAATGAGAGATTTCACGTAACATATAAAATCTATTACTTATATATAAGACTATTTATATAGACTTTTATTACATACTTTAAAACTTCAAGCATAGATAGTTTAGTTTTAGTTTTAGTTGCTTCTAGTTCTCATGGTTGCTTTTGGAAAAGAGATTACATCAAACTACTTTGAATATTTTGTTGCGTGATCAATGTAAGAGATGAAGAAAACAATATTGGAGGAAGAAGGTGAGAAAATGGAGAAAGAAAAAGATCAAAAGTATCTGTTTGAAATCTATCAATGATAGAAGGGATATAATATATGTTAGTTGAGCATTGTGATTGAAATCTATTGATTGTAATAGTTTATTATTGATAGATTTAGGTTGTGGATTATAAGTATGTTAGTGATACACTTTTATTACTAGTAGATTTCTAACTATGAGAAAAAATCCATTGATAGAAGCCAACATGAGCATAGTTCAACTGACATTAAACATAAATTTTTTATTTTAAAAAAAATAAATAGTTTGAATCCCACCATTATTATGCTAGAAAAACATAATGAAAAACGACAATAAAATAACAAGAGAGAGGGGAAAAAGAACTTGTAAAGAAGAAAAAAGTCAATAAAAACCAAATATAACTAAAGAAAGATAGAGCATGGTATGAAATTGGACATATAATGAAAATAAAAGGAAAAATGATAGGATCGAAGAAAATTTTTAATCTTAATCAAGAATGAGAAACAAGGATGAAAAAAAAAAAGACAGAAGAGATCATTTAAAAAAAAAAAATCTAAAAAAAGAAGTCAAAGAATAGAATCTCTCAACAACACATATTAGATACAAAATAAAAAAATATAAAAACTTATTAGATGCTTTTCAAAGTTCGGAAACATTTTAAGGCAATATTAAAATTTCAACCTATTTTATACAAATATGAAAGTTTAGGCATCGTTCAGTAACTATTTTATTTTTTATTTTTGGTTTTTGAAAATTAAGCTTCTAAACTCTACTTTTATCCTCGAAATTTCCATATTGTGTTGTCTACTATTCAACAATTTTTTTTTTTTCAAAAAAAAAGGACAAGTTTTAAAAACTAAAAAAGATAATTTTTGAAAACTTGTTTTTTTTTTTTTTTATTTAAAGATTTTGACTAAAAGTTCAATTGTTTCGTAAGAAAAGTAAAAACCACGGTAAGAAATTTAGGAGATCACAACATGCATATATTTTAACAATAGAAAACAAAAAAACATGGGAATTAGTAACCAAATTTATAAATTAACCTTAAATTAATTTGTGTGGGAAAAAAATGTAAAATTTAGAATTGAGTATACAATGAAGTGAATGAAGATTTAAAGTGTGACAGACTGGAAGGTTGAAAGTAGGGTCATGTTAAAGTATGAAAAAGGCAAAGGAGTAGGCAATATATGTTCCAGTTTTATTACTCCTCAGACCCATTTGGCTAAGCTATTGCATTACATAATACACATCCTGTCTTTGTCTTTGTCTTTGTCTTTGTACTACATATTGTACATCCTCTTAACTTTTATTTTATATATACTGTGTGTTTGTAATTAATTTGAAGTGGGGTAGGTAAGTAAAAAAAAAATAATAATAAATAAATAAATTGAGGCTGAGAAATAATGGACGGCGGATGAGTTTCCCACGTGTTACTCTAGGAAAATCCGGCGCCACACGATATTTTTAAGGTACATTCTAGAAACTGGTCGCGTGTTCTAATGTGGGTCCCTTTGCAGATTCTGCCGTGCTTTTCCAACAACAACATATTGGGGTCACAGATTTTAACATGGGGCCATATATAATTATTATTTCATAACACACGGACCACAATAAATTTAACCCATTGCCACGGGTTAGCTTTGGTTCAAGTTATTTTATTTATTTATTTATTTATTTATTATTATTATTTTTTTAAAGACAAACACGATGTAAAATAATTTATATTACGTAATAGGATTTAGATTCAATTTTTTGAATCTAGTAGGTGATAGATTATATAGGTAAACAGAGTCTTAACAATTATAGAATTTATCTAACTTAAGCCAATTTTGCAACGAGAGTTAGAGAAAAAGAAAATTGATCAATCAACAAACGCTCACAAAGAAGAAAGAATTTGGTTGTAGAGAGTTAGAGGAGAGCGAGAAACTCAATCTGCATGTATGATATTCTACTGTCTTGATAAATTCACTCGAATATAATATAAGCGAAAGGGTAGAAGTCTTAAAATTTAGATATAAGTCAAATATTATTTCTATCCAAAATTTTGGATTATTTACATGATTTTACTCTATTGGATAATTATTTTTGTTCTTCATATCAAGCTGTGATAAGATTTTATTTTAATTTCTTTTTTAAAATATACTTATAAAATTTGGAGGTTGTATCAATTCATACCCTAAATTAATAATTGTATCAATTTAAATCCTAAATTTTTATAAATATATCAATTAACACAATCCTTCAAGCTTTGTTAAAAAAAATTATTATGTTTAATATGTAATTGAGTTTCAGCTAAACTTCTAAATTATTAAATTAAGTGAATCAATTTTGGACTATTTATTAAAATTATCTTTGAAAATTGTTTAAATATTCCATTCTTACACGCGTGTAATCTTCTTCAAGTGTCAGATTATTAAAATGGATGATTAAAATTAATATATCGACAATTTTTTTAAAGAAAAAATTTCAATTGAAAATCTAAACTGAAACGAAATAGTTATTCAACGAGATTTAAGAAATTCAATGAATAAAAAAATTGAAAGAAAAATTAGTAGTCATCATTGACTTTGTTTATTACCTGATAAAACAACGACAAGTGAACATTATTAGATATAAAGTATAGTGAGAAATATTGCCTATAAAAGAAATTTGATGTGTCATCTCATGGAAAGAGTTTATTTCTACCATAATTTACAGTATGTCAAGCACAATGCCCAACATTTGTCCAACTAATTGTCAGGTCATGTCTTCATCTACATTAAACTACATAAAATCAAAATTCAATCTTTTGAGGAGGAAAAAAAAAAAAAGAAAAAAAACTAAACTAATGGAATACTTTCAAAAATTAGAGACTACAAAGTTCACACATGACATATTTAAAACTATTTTATTAAAATAAAAATAAAAAAATACATGCTTACCAATGATTTAGAAATGTGGCAACTCGTTTGAAACTTTCAAAACTAATAAAATAATAGACAAAGAAAAAAGCATGATAATCAATTTTTTTAAGAAAAATTATTTGAAATGACAAAACTGTTGAAAATATTTACTATTAGTAGCAAAATATACCATCTATTGCATTCTATTGTAAATAGACGATTAAATTTTGCTATATTTATAAATATATTTTTTTTGTTCCTTTTACTATATTTAAAAAGAACCCTTTTTTTAAACATGAATACGACCAACAAACAAACAACTTAACTATTCCATCAATTCTTCATTTAGGATGAGGAGAAGAATGGAAGAATACTATTCAAAATAACACTATTCAAGTTACTCACAAAATCAAGGCTGACATGAGATCGATGTGTGTAGGGCTTGATATTACACTAATGCACAAAGTTCTTTTTGTTTGACAGGTTGAGTCCAATCTCAATTATATAGATTTACATTTTTGTTCGCTAAACATTTTTTTACCCCAAAATTTCTTCATAAAAGTAAGAAAATTCTATTAGAAAAGTTATACCCACTTTCTCTTTATTTACTAAAACTAAAATCATTATATATGTGATAGAGATGAAGGAAGACACGATACACATATGCATGATCACAATGAAGATTTGAGTTTGTTCGTTTTTGTTAAATTTTTATTCTTTTCAGAAGGAAAAAAAACATTTTATTTTTCTTATCGAATTTTTTTAGTGAATTTTAAAATTTATTTGGGCGTGAAGAAAATATATGATAAAAATGAGTATTAAAATGAAATCTTAGATATAATGTTTGTAGTTTTCTAAAAATAGTGCAACCGCCCTATTTCTTTTGGGCATGCCTTTGACATTTGATAACTTGCAATTTTATCCAAAAACAAAATGCCTCAAGAATTATTGTCGGCGTATTCACCCATATGTTCAATTATGTCCACGCATGAACATATATTTTATTTTTCTACTTCTTTTTAATTTAAACAAATGATAATGTGAAAAAGAAAAAAAAAATTGAAGAAGAGTTACTATTATTTATTTATATGTGCTAACTTGTGCTTAGTTCAACTAATTAAAATATATTTTTTCAATTAAAACCTCATAAAATTCAGACTTTTTTTTTTTTTTTTAAAAAAAAACTATAAGCTCACTCTCGCTTTTCTTATATCATATAATACCAAACCATTAACTCATTTAGTCTATAATAATTGTAATATGTTAACATCATAATATGATGGATTTTGATAATATTTTCTTAGAATGAAATTCAAAGGCATAATAAAAAAAAATTTTGAAGTTAATTTTAGAGGGTGTTTATTATAAGAAAATGAGAAGATGAGAATGGGTAAGAGTATGTGATACCCTTCTTTAGTACATAGTTTATAGGATGGACATTAGATTAAGTAAGATCATGTTTGAGAGTGATTTTGGAATGACCAAAAATCACTTTTGACATACCTAAAATTATTTTTCTTCTAAAATTGTGATGTTTGACAATTAGGAGAAAATAATTTTGAAAACATCTAAAATCACTTAGAGTGATTATCACTCAATAAATTACTTCAAATAATTTTCAATAAATCACTTGAAAAATTACTTGGGCAGGTTTCAAGTGATTTCTTTTTAAAAGGTCTATTATTCCATATCAAAATATCTTTCTCCTATTCACTTTATTTTGTTTTCATATTTTTAGACAATTTTGTTTTTTTTTTTAAAAAAAAAAACTATCAATTTTTATCTCTATTTCTCTCTAATTTATACTCTCTCTAGATAAGTTTCCTCTCCCAAAAATTTTTATAATTTTTCTCTCTCAATGTATTCTATTTTTTAAACATATCATTTTTCTCACTTTTCTCTCCCATGGGTTGAACTCTCAAACATTTTTTTTTATAGTTTTATTTTTTCTCTCATTCTATAACTCTCTCTTGATATTTTTGTTCCTCAATAAGTTTTCTTCCCTCTCTAACGAGTTATTCTCCGCACGCACGTGTTACACTAAACTTATATAAGTTTTACAATTTTAGTTCAATCTGAACTATCTAATTAATTATATTTTAATTACAATATCATTCAAACTAACTTTTTTTGTTCATTTATTATAAAATAAAAACATATTTTGTCTCTTCAAAATTCCACTTACATTTTCATACACAACCAACAATAGTAATTTTTTAATTTCTCATCTCCATATTGTACTAAAAAAACATAATAATGTTTTATTTTCAGTAATCTTGTTCTCGGATATATTATTTTTAGACATGAATATTTATAAAATTATAAACCAAACGATCTTTTAAGATCTAAAAATGATAGCAATTAAAGTTTATATAATAAAATAGTAAATTAACTTTATTTTATTTTGAAAATAAGTGTATTTTGATTTTTAAGCTTTGAAAATAATGTACCATTTTTGCTATTTCTTAAGCTTTTAAAGAAAGGTAGATATTGTTCAGTTATCTTTTAAGGCATGTTTCCGTGATGAAATATTAATCTCTCCAGCGATGCTTTTTTTTATTAATTTTTTTTTGATATAATATAATGCCAATATGTAATGCTAGAGAGAAATGTTGCCTTTTATTTTAGGAAAATTATTATAAATAAAAAAATATCAAATTATTTAAAAATATAGCAAAATTTTACTTTCTATCCATATAAACTGTGGTAGACCCAAATCTATCTATATGTGTCTATTTGATAGAGTGAAATTTTATTATATTTATAATTATTTTTAACCGTTTTCCTATTTTTGGAAATATGAATTTTTTTTTCTTTCGGTGGTTGGGAGAAATTTAATACTTATCTCCTCCAACTCTTATCAAATCCTTGTACTTATACCTATATTGTAATATAGTTTTTATATATATAATTTATTGGTATAGCTTCCATGTTTCAAGTGTGAGATTTTTTTTTATTATTTTTATTTTTCTTGGATTAGTCTTATCAAAATCGCAAGTTGGTGGCGTGCCAACTATTAACTAGTATACGCACATATATATACACATATCAAGTGTGGATTGTAATGCATTGATTATAGGCGATACTAATTGATATCCAATACTTTCAAAAGCTTATAAAAAGTATTCATTTTAGATTTCTACTATATTTCTAGTAGTAATTCTTTTGAAAGAGTTTATGATATGAGCCGTCAAGGCATTAAATTTTGGAAGAGTTTATGATATGCACCGTCAAGACATTAAATTATTATTTATATTTTATTTAGTATTTTTAATTTTACCTTTTTTTTATGATATATTAAGTAGGAGTATTTTTGTCATTTTATTATAAATTATGATGTAGTATTAGAGTTTTTACGATATGCTATCTAAAATCTTACCTTCAAGTTGTTTTGAACCATTTAAGATTAATCAATTTCAGCTTTCACAATCCATATGTTGAGTTGCATGCCAAGAAAATATGAAGTGAGATTGATCATCCTATCTTGTAAAGTGTTCAAATCATGGCCAAGGAACTTGTTCTTTGTATCATGAACTTTGATCTTAAAGCAATTCATGTTTAACCCAATCCTTTTAATTATTTAATTTTAGTCTCTATATTTTTCATTCATCATAAATTTATTCTTCCTATTAATTTATTATCGATTTTTTCTTTAAAAAAAAAAAAAAAAAACTCTTTGTTATCTACTAGTAATTTACTAAAAATTTTCAAAACATATTCATAAATTATATTTCTCGATGAAAACTATTATCATTATATCAATTTCGGTAAAAAGTAATTTTGGAGGGACTAAGTTTAATATATTTTACTTTTATAAAACAAAAGCACAAAAGCAGCTACCAACAAAACCACACCTAAATCCTTTATCTCTTTCTCAAGAATGATTTATTGAAAGTAGATGAGCTAAAATTAGATAATTAAAAGTAAAAAGATTAAAATTGAGTAAAATTCAAACGGTAGATACTAAAATGGTATTTTACCTGTCTATTGTCTTTTTATATATATGTTTATTTGGTTCTCTATATATTCAAAGTATTTTTATTAATGTCAAATTAGTATAAACGACGACTATTATAAACTATGAACTAATAATTTCAAATGTGTTACACACTTTAACCGTTCAAAGTTTTTTTTTAAATTTTTTTTAGCATATGATCAATCTAATTGGACGTTAGAGTTAGTCATTAAAGTTGGTGGTTGAAGATGATTGACGAAGATGGTCGTCAAAGCTGACGAAGAAAGCTAGTCGTTATTGAAGTTGATCACCATAGGTGGTCTCAGAGTTGGCTGCATGATGACAAAAAATGTGTATGGGTTATTTATAGCTATGAAAATAATTAAGAACATTGAAGGTCGAGTGCAAGGATACACTATCAACAAATAGTAATAGGAAGGTATTCGAATATCATTTCTTACGAGACTATTTGTGAAATTCAATTTAAAAAAAAAAAAAAAAGAAAAAAAGAAAAAACAGTTTTTTTGACATAACCAATGAAAATAAGTAGAGTTGGTTGATTGAAAATAAGAATGAGTAATGATTGAAAATAGGGGATTCAAGTCAAGTTTTAACCCTTAGGTAGAATGCTTGGAGTTTTGCGGTTGCATTACCTTTTCTTCTCATGATCTACTCCTATTCAGCCTTGATTTGAAAAATTTTTAAAAGCATAAGTAATTAGACCTATTTTTCTATGAATGTTTATAACTTAGAAAAATTTAGGCAAGTCTTCTAGTTTTTTAGTGTGCCTTATGTCTAAGGTCTAAATTTAGGCAAGTCTTCTAGTTTTTTAGTGTGCCTTATGTCTAAGGTCACGTGACGTCTTATATTTAAGCTCTTAATCCCTTATTCTTACCTTAACCATATCAGTATTAAAGCTCAACTAACATGTTAACTCAAGTGACCAATTTAAATCAATAATATTATTTTTCAACAAAAGAAATAAAGGGAAGAAAAATGATGTAATGCTTTACAAAGATTCAAGTCATTGAATTGTTGAAAGAATCTACAAGATTGGAGTCTAAAAAATTTAGTTCACGATAAAAAGAGAACTAAGATAACTTCATAGAAATATTACTTCATTGAAATAAATTTCATAAAGTACAAGATTGCAAATAATCAAAATGTCAAATAACAAGAAGAAAAGAAAACAACAAAATTGAATATGGAAAATTTAGAATGTTGTACTCTTAAGACCATTTCTACACTTTGAGGGCTCTTTATAGGTTGAATTCAATTTTTCTCAAGGCGAATCTCACTTTACAACAAGCAAAATTCTCGTTTTTTCAGAAGTGGTAAGTTTCTTTCAATAATAAGTGCAAATTTCGGTTCAAGGTTGGATTACTAAATTGACGTGACTTTAGGTGTGTTAAATAGACTTCAAACTTCAAATAGGTGGGTTGTTGTTAAAATTTCAGCCCCACAAAACCCTTGTTAGTTTCGAAATTGAAGAATACTTCAAGAGGTTAAAATTGGCTAACTTTGAACTGGTTACCAAACTTAGTTTAGGGCACAATGTGATCATTGGAGCAAAAAAAAAAAAAAAAAAAAAAAAAGAAAAAAAAAAAAAAAAAAAAAAAAAGAAAAAAAAAAAAAAAAAAAAAAAAAGAAAAAAAAAAAAAAAAAAAAAAAAAGAAAAAAAAAAAAAAAAAAAAAAAAAGAAAAAAAAAAAAAAAAAAAAAAAAAGAAAAAAAAAAAAAAAAAAAAAAAAAGAAAAAAAAAAAAAAAAAAAAAAAAAGAAAAAAAAAAAAAAAAAAAAAAAAAGAAAAAAAAAAAAAAAAAAAAAAAAAGAAAAAAAAAAAAAAAAAAAAAAAAAGAAAAAAAAAAAAAAAAAAAAAAAAAGAAAAAAAAAAAAAAAAAAAAAAAAAGAAAAAAAAAAAAAAAAAAAAAAAAAGAAAAAAAAAAAAAAAAAAAAAAAAAGAAAAAAAAAAAAAAAAAAAAAAAAAGAAAAAAAAAAAAAAAAAAAAAAAAAGAAAAAAAAAAAAAAAAAAAAAAAAAGAAAAAAAAAAAAAAAAAAAAAAAAAGAAAAAAAAAAAAAAAAAAAAAAAAAGAAAAAAAAAAAAAAAAAAAAAAAAAGAAAAAAAAAAAAAAAAAAAAAAAAAGAAAAAAAAAAAAAAAAAAAAAAAAAGAAAAAAAAAAAAAAAAAAAAAAAAAGAAAAAAAAAAAAAAAAAAAAAAAAAGAAAAAAAAAAAAAAAAAAAAAAAAAGAAAAAAAAAAAAAAAAAAAAAAAAAGAAAAAAAAAAAAAAAAAAAAAAAAACCACACTTTCCTGCACAATTACAAACTTGTTAAGCTCAAACTTTGAAATGTCTAATTATCCTCAACCATCGTTAGGTCCCGAATTCAGCGAACCACCGGATCCAGACCAAGATCTGATCTCCATTACGTGGTACGCAAAAGGGTTGGACTCACCAGAAAAATTACTTCTAACCGTGTAATAACCCATTTTGACTCACTTAGGACTGACTAGGGGCTTATATGAATTGATTTTCTACCCAATTTTCGCCTGATCTAACCAAAATTTAAGGTAAAAAGCTTACAAATATGACATTCATGACTGCCAGAGTTAGTTTTCAAAGTTGACTGTCGGAGGTGGTATTCAGAGTTGGTTGTTAGAGTTGAACACCAGAGATCCTCAAGGTTACCAGCGGTTGTCAAGAGAAATCATTTTTTAAAATTTGATCTCAGGTGTTTCTCTTAGACTAACTTATTTCATAAACTCAATTTTATAGAAAGTTATTTTGAGTGATTACCAAACACCTCCAACATTTTTCAAAATGATTGTTTTTTTTTTTAAAGATAAATTGTTAAAAGTTTAAACCAAGGTCCACATGATCCGATTGAATTGGAACTTATTGAGTGATACTCAATGTGATGTATTGTGAATGATATCAATTAAGATCATTTCCATCCTTGCCAAAATTGAACCATATTAATAACATCAATAAGAGGTCATCAAAGGAATCGATTAATATTATATTGTAATGCTCTCAAACAAAGTGGTTTAAGAGTTTTGTTATTGGATATAATTAAATTTACGTTGACATGGCGATATTTTCAAATACATTTCTATAAATTGAACATTGATATGAAAATGGTACATATTGTTTGAGTTTTAATTTAATGCAACCAAGTGAGTTATGTTGTTTGATGAGAAATTCATAACCTTCAGTAACCTGAGAAATTCGTCGCTAAAGGTTAAAAATGGCACTAAAAGTATTAGCAAAGCCTTTGACGTGTATCCATGTATACATCATTGTTGCTGCATAGCGAAAGACTTCATTGATGTGTATTCATGTTGAGGGTGACTATAGTATTATCTCAATGTATTCATATATTAAAATATTTGTCATGCCACTTCTATATGCTAAGCAAATGAAATCCAATATTTTCATCAGCAAAATCCTAACACTAATAAGAATCTATTTTATTAACGAATTTTAGTGGATCTCGTTTTCCATAAAACGACCCTAATTGAGAATTTCAAATACATCAAAAATAAAATTGTGAATGACCTAATGTCATATTTGATAATCATTTCGTTTTTTGTTTTTGTTTTTAAAAATTAAGCCTATATCCACTACTTTAGCCTCTAAATTTTTTTCTTTGTTGTTTAGTTTTTACCAATAGTTTAAAAAATGAAGCCAAATTTTGAAAACTAAAAAAAATAACTTTAAAAAAGGGTTTTTCAAATATAGGAAAATGGATCAAAATATTTATAAATATAGCAATATTTTACTGTTTATCTGCAATAAACTGTGTGTCTATCTGTATCATGATAGACACAAATAGTAGTCTATCACGATCTATCACAGTCTATCGCAAATACGTGATATTTTGCTATTATTTATAAATATTTAAAACAGTTTTTTCATTTAATTGTTTTTGTTTTTAAAGTTTGGCTAAGACTTCAATTATTATACATAAGAAAGATTCAAATCATTGTAAGAAATGTGGAGAAAATAAAATATTTTTTAAAAATCAAAAACCAAAAAATAAAATGACTACCAAATGAGACCTAAATAATTAGAGATAATTATTTGTTATAACTAGCATAATATAGCTAATTTTTATTAAAATAAAAAGTAGGGACAATTAATATTAATTTCTTAGGCCTTTTGATAAAAATTTTGTTTTTAGTATTCAATTTTTGAAATTTATACTTGTTTTCTCTCCATTTCTCAATTATGATGTTTTCACATTTGTTAAGGAACACTTAAACTCCTTTGAATTTTAAAACAAAAACTAGGTTTTGAAAATTATTTTTTAAAATTTTCAAAACATGGCTTGGTTTTTGAAAACTTGAGTAGAAAATGGATAACACAAAATATTAAAATTTATGGTGGAAGTAGTTAATTTTCAAAATTCAAAAACAAAAAATCAAATGTTTATCAAATTGGACTTTGTTATTGAGATTCACTATAACTCTATATCTCTATTCTCATTTCTAAAATTGAAGAATTGAGTTGCCACGATGTATATATATTATAAAATATCGGGTCAGAGATGGGGAGCGCATCTTCGACCTACCGAACTCGAGGGTCGTCTCTTATATTGGACAACATAATTCATAGATGAACTTTCTATTTTTGGTAGTATTTTCAATAATCCAGAATTCTCAGGAAGTAAGCATAACATAATTGTAAAGTGATTACATGGAATTAGAATTTGCTTCATTTCATGAGAACCACTTCAATAATTTGGAGGCAGAAATGACAGTTCTAAAAGTGACATTTCATAGAACTTTGAATGCATGGACTCAATTACTCACATGCTATGGTCTCCTCTAACTTCACATACTTCAGTCCAAAACCTTCTTGCATGCTCTTTCCTCTCTCTTTTTTAACCTTTTAGACCCCCTCAAATCTTATCTTTCACACCCCATTAAACACTATATATACACCTAATTTTAGCAATTCTTAAACATAATCAAATCAAACTCCAAAAGAAGTCTCTCTCTCTCTCTCTCTCTCTCTCTCTCTCTCTCTCTCTCTCTCATTGCAAACTTTGATCATATGGCAAAGTCTAGAACCATGAAGAAAAAGAATGGAATCAAAGTCGTGGTTGAGAAGCTCCAAAAGAGCCTATCGCGAGGTCGAAAACCAATTAATGGGAATCGTAATGAGGATTTCGACGAAGTTGTGGACTCGACTACGGTCCCGGAGGACGTCAAAGAAGGGCATTTTGCGGTGGTGGCGGTGGACGGGGAGAAGCCGAAACGATTTGTGGTTCCATTGAGTTGTTTGACACACCCTATGTTTTTGAGGCTGTTGGAGCAAGCAGCTGAGGAGTATGGTTTTGATCATGAAGGTGCATTAACAATCCCATGTCAGCCAAATGAGGTTGAGAAGATTTTGGCTGACCAATGGAAGTTAAAGTCTAAAAGAGATTCTAGAGATACAATTACTTGGGGAACTTTGTGTAAAGCCATCATTCAAAGTTATTGAAATTACTTCTAGAAAGGTTTTGTATTTTTTTTTCCCCTTTTAATTATTAGGTTAATTGCCCTTGTGGAAATGCAAAAAGTAGTTTTTCTGTTTGTAGTATTTAGTTAGCCTTGTGCTTATTGGAAAAGTAACAATAAAGATATGCTGTCAGAATTTGTACGTTTTAGCATCTTTTTAGCACTTTGATTATGGTAATTTTTGGCAATTAGTTTGGTCTTGAGTTTTAAAATAAATAACAATTAATTTTGTATATACAACTGTGTTAGCTCGATTGATGAAAACATTATTTACCTCCTTCGAAATGGAAACTTCGAATCACGGATTAGGAGGGTGGACTATTAAGGGCAAAATCGTAATAATGAGAGGCACGTGAGTGGCAAAGAAGTGTAACAAATGGGCCAATGGGCCAAGGGAGGAAGAAAGAAAGATGTTGGACCAAATGACCTGTCTTATCCGTCTCGACCTCCAAGGTAAGTCCCTATTCATCCTTGAAGGCCTACTTCTCATGGACCATGATCGAAGCCCCCTTAGCCTACCCAAATTTGCATTCTCGAATTCTTTTTAGATTTAGAATTCTAAGTCCATTCCAATATAAATGAGGGGTCATAGGCATCAACCAAGGTAAGCTTTTTCGATTTCCAGCTTGCTTTGACACTTTGCTAATTACTAACTTAAGCATCTCAGAGGTATGTGGTAATAAACATTACACCAGTGTTCTATTCTTTTATATTTTGCAGGTCATCTTTCTTTCCTTAATTACAAATTTATTGTTGAGCGCATATGAAGGTTGAGTGAGTTTTACTCTCCAAATCTTGCCATCTATAGTTGGCCCCAGCTGTGGAGAATAGTGAGTTTACAACCTTTACAAATTTGAAAGTTGCATCAAGGGTTTAGAACGAGATGGATAGACGCGATGGTTACAATTATGATCAAGAGTGACATCTGATAGATCTCTAAATGAACTATCTTAGTGTGTTTAATTTTGCTTGATTGTAATGTTTAATGTGCTTTCATGTTCATATTTGTAGGAACTTGAGCAAATCATGTATTTCGGAGCGTTACAGCCCATTTGCCAATTTGGAGCTATTAGGAGTCATCCTTGGTATCATAAACTTCAAACAAAACAGAAAATGATACTGCCCCCAGGCAAGAGTGGCACGAAACTCTTCACAAAATGTTGAAAAAGGGCATGGCATTGTGATACTGTCTCACGATGTAAAAACTACTCTTCGGTTTTTAGGTCATAACTTTTGGTTCGATTGGCCATTTTGGACGAAAACCACTCATTTTCTTCGTTTTTTTGTCCTATATTATGAATAACATTCATTTTTAGATTTTCTTTCATCTTATTTCTATAATCAAGCAAAATGGTGACACATTTTTAGTTTAAAGGATTTTGGAAAAACCCTATGTATTTCTTGGAAGGATTTTGTGCTTAATGTATTTATTTCTATCTCTTGAGCATCTCTAGAAAATCTGTGAGGTTATTAGTACACAATGGTACTGGTAAGTAGCTCACACTTAATGAGCTATCAAGCAATGACACATAACATTTTCAAGTATAAATATCAAATCTTTTAAGTCATGCAAAGTGAATATCATGTATTATCAAATGAAAAATTCTGAAGTATTTTCTAATGCAATTTAAACTAACCATGATTAACAGCTACTCATGACATAACATGCAAATAAACAAGTTGGAATCCACGAAACTTAGAATCAATATCAATTGACTTACAACGATATATGCATCGACAAGGTTGCAATCTAGTTGAATTCACAACTACATTAGTACCTTCTTATACTCATGAATCCACATGATACACTTTCAGGATACTTAGTCCAATGTGTACTAGAATCCACTAAATCCACCCTTAGCAGAATTCACAACTAAGGTGATGTACATGATATCGACTCTATTGAAGCGGCTCTATTGCGACTCTATTGATGCATTGGCTGGCGTTTGTTCATTTATATGTTATGTCACGAGTATATGGTAATCCTCGAAAATAAATGATAAGAGTCTAGTCAATCTTTCATTAAAATAGTTGTTTTTATGCATATAACATAAGATTGCAGGTAAATGGGAGTTTAATTTTTCCTAATAAAATAAAATATAACTTGCTTTCGTTGGGTTCCCATTTGGGCCTCTTTTTCTTAGCCCATTTTATTTTTTCATCCAAGCCCATTAAATCGGAGATCAAACTATAGAACAAATGTATTGTTTTAATTACATAACAAACTTGTTATTTTTTAACAAACAAAAGTTAAATTTATAATTCAAATCATGGTCGGAGATTTGAGCCTACAAATGCTTTAATTAGTTAAATATACTTAAATGAGTATATATCATAATTGTACAAGCGAGCAAAGGTGTATCTAGTTGGTGATTCAAAAACATGAATTTGAAAATAAGGAAATCAATGAAAAATAAGTGTTTGTATTTTTTTTTTTTTTAATTGTTTTTAGATATGTGTTTGTTAGTGAATTTATATATCATATCTCAATTTAAGAATTTTTGGAATTGTAATCTGTAATATACCCAAAAAAAAAAAAAATGAAATGAAATATTGATGAACTTCATTTAGATAGCAAGTTGCCCCTAAATCCAAGTTTATTTCTTGGTAAAGCGAGTGCTTGGTAATTGTTCTTGTGCTTAAATAGTCCTAAATGTGCAAAAGTAAGAAAAGTTTGTGATTTAGTCATGTTGTGCTAATGAAACTAATTTGAGGATAAAAGAGTTATTATTATTATTATTATTATTATTATTATTATTATTATGTGTTTTTGTAGGGAATCTGTTAAATAGTTCCAATATAAGGTTCAAAGTCGCAAGGTATTGACGCCAAAGTCCAAATAGGGAAATACACACATGACTTTCATGTAACAACAATAATAAATTTGTAGTTTAGAGAAGAGAAGACCTGTAAAATAAAGAAAAATGACTCTCATGCTTAAGTCAGAGACGAAGAACTCTAGAAAAGAGAATAATATACAAAGGTTGAATGGAAGATGAAGTGAGTAATGTGGAAACATTATTCTATTAACTTCTCTAGAGTCAAGGGCAGAAACTCAATTGAATCATATGTCTTTCACATTTCACATTTTGGTTACCTAGATTGTATTTGATAAACTTTTTTCATTTAAATTCGGAACATTACTAACAGTCACTTGGAATACATATATATATAATATATACTTGTTATATTTTATATCTATTCATATGTAGTTATTTCAAAACTGTCACTCTTTATCCCACCTAAGCTTTTATGCATATTTTTAAGTCGGTAATAATAATCATTACTGAAGAAATAAATTTCAATTAATTTTACAGATTACGATTTTATATTATTTTCTACTTTTGTTTTTGTTAGTTTTATCTCTCTCCTCCTTAATATGCTCCATTTTGTTAGTCCTTATTTTAGTTGAGTTAAAAAGAAAAAGCTATTTAAAGGTGTTTTCATGTCATCCTAATTTGAAGATTCTAATAATGTAACAATCCCAAATCTATTAAATAAAATTAAGTTATCATGTATGAAAAGGAAAATATGATTATTTATTCATGCATTTATTTAAGCTAAGATGGAAATTTCAAAATTTGAGTTAAGGAAATTTTTGGGATTTAGAAAAGGATGATTTTATCTTGGGGCAAGTAAATTAAGGTGATTAATTTTTGGTAAGATTGGATAATTGAAATAAATCTTAATGGTAGAAGATTTTGTTGGATTTTATTTGATTTTATTTTATTTGGTTGGAAAAGAAAAGGGGAAAGTGGAAGGATTTGGGAGTTAGGGTTTTTGTTTTATTTAAACCCTCGGTTTGCGTGCCATTTAAAACAAAAAAAAAAAGAAAGGAAAAGGAATTTCCTTTCTCTCTCTCTTCTCGCGCCGCACACTCCCCCCCC